>PYAF01000092.1:252392-319200 GCA_007407185.1 Glycine tomentella | reverse complement strand
ATATACTAATGAAAAATCAACAATACATTTTGAAAAATATTATCTACCATAAAATTTTATTACTAAACAATATTATTTACATGAATATTGAATCAATCATTATATATTATTGATAATAAATTATTATATATTATAAAGTAACATTTTAAATGTCTCTTTTTAAAATGCCATATCTTTCTATAGCCAAATTCTATTGATATTGTGCTTAATTAATTCTATTTGATGCAATATAATTTACTAAAATATCCTAATACATGAGGACTATTTAAAGTAATAAAAGATAAAAAGATATTCTCAATTTTTATTGTGCTTAATTAATTCTATTTAATGCAATATATTTTACCAAATTCTATTGATATTGTGCTTAATTAATTAATTCTATTGATATTCTTATATAAAGTAATAAAAGATAAAAGATATTCTCATTTTTTTATACCCATGGGCCATGGCATTGGGGTCGAGTACTCACCAATTTTAATGCTTAATTTCCGTAGGATAATCTGATTAATAATTTTTTAGTGAGATCTCACATCCCAACCATATTTGAGACCTTAAGAATAAGATTCTAGTGTAAATATTTTTATTTCTTCAAAAATAAAAATAGACGAAGAAGAAATTTTTGGCAAAATCATAAATCTACTATGTATATTGGTAACAATTAATTTTTTGTCTTATTATTTATAATAATCATTTTTTTAATACTACACCCATCAATTCTTTTTTAATTTGAAAATTATAAATTAAAGAGATAAATAATCTTATAAAAAGAATCTTATAATAATACTTTTTTTTTTAAAAATAATATCATTATTAATTTCCTAGGAGACCCTTCCATATTAGGATAAATACTACTTGTCTATGTGTTCTATTATAATTATCGTCTTAGGTTGTTTTATATAAATAAAAATAAATAAATAAATAGGTGAAAAGGAATAATAATTTTACAAAATTAAATTTATCATCACTAATTCACTTTTTGTTTTTGTATCTTTTATCATTAATTTTATAAGGGATATAAGTGAATAATATAATTAATGTTAATTAAAAAATTAAAATGATAATTTTTTAATTTACCTATTTTTTTAATTTAAAAATAATAAAAGCCAAAACAAAGTAATGTTTCTATAATAATTTGTTTTTTTACATACAGTAGAATGCTTATCTCATGTCATTCAAAAGCAAAAGCATTAATACAAGGAGGAGCATAATAAAAAAATTTGCAGACTAGCAAAGAACCTAGACACCCTAGCAAGAGTATGAGCGACTTGGTTCGCTTGTCTAGGGATAAAACTCACACGAGTTGTTGATTAAGCGAATGTTGCTATTACATGCACGTAAAATACAGTTGATCTCAGATTTCATGTTGTTGCAAGATTGAAGCAAGTCGTGAATATGTTTGTAGTCAGTTTCAAACGTGATGCTAGTGTATCCTGATTCCAGTGCTCATAAGATGGCTTCCAGGAGTGTTGTGGCCTCGGACTCTGCTGCAGAAATGGAACCAGACCTAAGAGAGATTCGAGCAGCTATAAAGGCACCATCAAAGTTACGAATTATTGCCCCCATGCCATACTCCTTTGTAACTGTGTAGACAGAAGCATATATGCTGAACTTCAAAGTGTCATCAGCTGGCTTGGACCAATTCAAAACGCCAAGTGGTAGGTTATGGGGCTCATGAGTAGATAAATCTACTGGCTTATGCTACTGCAAAGATCTCCATTGATTAATCAAATTTCTCGCTACTTGCAGTGACATCTCAGCTGGTTTTTCTCTATTATCCCACACCACTTCGTTGCGATGAAACCAAAGGCTCCAAAGAACAGAGATGAAATCTACCATCTAGTTTACAGGTAACTTTTCCCGAGAGGAGAAGACACACTCGTTGGTATTGTAGAAGACATTACAATAGTCAAATAAGATTGGATATAACGGATGAAAAAGAGAGAAACTACATAGACTATAACGGGATGTATGAAAAACACATTTCATTCATAGTCGTATAATTACAAAGGAGAATATATATATATATATATATATATATATATATATATATATATATATATATATAGCCATTCTCTGTGCCTATAGCTAAGGATAAGATTAAAAGGGAACTGACGTCAAAGACAATTGGTAAAAAAGCAAAACAAAAAACTAAAATGTTGATTGTAAAAGATAAATAAAATTTACTTTTTTTTTTCATTTTTCAAATAATTAAAGTCAAAATAAGATAATTATTTATAATTAAATGTGTTTTTTATACGGTAAACTTTTTCAAAATCTAGATATTATTAATCAATCAATCATTGAAAAGTCTTCATTATTATAATTAATGCATTCTATTTTTTTTTTTGTAGAGACAACAAGACAAGAATATTCTCCTATATGAGAATATTAATTAATTACAAAAAAGAAATAGGAGAATGTTAATTAAGTTACTTGATTTACAATTGACTTATTTTGTACCTTTGTTTAGGTTGACTTGATTTGTGCTTGAAACCATGTGACAATAAATTCCTTATTTCGTCCCCAAACCTCTTGATAGTGTATAAATAGGGAGCTTCATTGCACAAATCATTTCATCCTACTGTTGTTTGTTGATAGTGTTTATAAATTCCTCCTTTTGTCCCCAAATAAAACCTCTTGATTTATACTCCTTTTGTTAAAAAAGTTTGCATCATCATCATTGCCATGGCTCATTACAAAAATCATTTTATCCTACTCTTTCTAGCCACCATCAGCTTTTTTCCATCTACTTTTTCTAAAGATGCTTCCTCTATCAACGTGCTTAGCTTTGGGGCTAAACCCAACGGCAAGTTCGACTCTACCACGTCCTTTCTTAAGGCATGGTCTAATGCATGCAAATCAAAAGAATCAGCCACATTTTACGTACCCAAAGGAAATTTCTTGATAAAACAAGTGACATTTGAGGGTCCTTGCTCGAACAATATCAAATTTCGAATTGATGGCACTATTGTTGCTCCTTCAGATTATAGGTCCCTTGGTAATTCCGGAATGTGGATCATTTTCAGGAATCTTAATGGGTTTTCAGTACAAGGTGGGACTTTTAATGGAAAGGGTGATAGCTATTGGCGTTGTAGAAAATCTGGATCGAGTTGTCCTGCTGGAGCAAGGGTATGTGCTTTCATGTTTAATAACTCTTTACTCTTTATTCTTTCTTTTTTGTTTTTTTATGAACCGTTTTTTGTTTTTGTTTTTTTACAACAATAAAAATGAAATTTAAATCTAAAACTTGATTCAAACAATCTGAAATCATTTCACTAGGCACACCCTAATATTTCTTTCTGTTTATTGTAATTAACCGTGCATTATGCGCTTTGATCTCACTGCATGTCTAGGAATGTACGGGAAATGATAGAAGAAATATTCCAGTTGTACACCAATTAGGAAACACTTATTATATTGAACATAAAAACAATTTGATATTTATTTATTAAGTAATTGAAACCATTTAAAATGGTATATTTAATGTCTCTTACACGCAGTAGATATTTCATGGACAGCAAATTGACCTCTAAAACATATTTTAGGATTTCATTAAAAAATGCATTTCCTTTCCATTTTAAAATTTAATTTCTCATATTATTTTTGTTTTGTAATTTAAATTTGAAAACTAATCACTATTTTTTAAATGTAACATTAAAAAAAATACTTTGTTATATTATTTCTGGTCCATTTAATGTGATTAATGTATAGCTTTTCGCCCTTAATATTTTTATTATACATACATTTTTATTATTACAACAGTCATTCAATTTTTAGTTTTTAAATTAAGTTTTTCATTAGTTTATATTCTACTAAAAATCTTAATTTCTCATTTTTGGTCTCAAATATATATTTTTTCAATTAAATTCATTAAATCATTTTTAGTGGTAATTATATGCTGTTTGCGGATGAGATCGGCACCTGCTTCCCTCGTGAGGCTAGGTGTTGTTGTTTTATTTTTCTGCTTTTTGGTTTAGTTTTTCTCTGATGTAACCAAAATAAAAAAAAAATGTTAAGTGGTAATATTATATATCTTATTTTTAGTACAAAATCGTAATATTTATGCTAGCAGTTAAATTTCTGATTTATAAAGGTTGTGAGATAAATCCAACGTTCTATGACATTTTTTTTATTGACCTTCCATCCAATAAAAGACTAAATCAGTACTATCATTTTAAAACAATAAGATTGATGTCTTTTAATGATAAAAAAAAAATTAATTAATTTCTAACAATATTATATTGAATCTTGTGTCATTTGGAGAATTTGCATTTATTTAACATGATGGATATGGTGTTCATAGAAGATTCATTTTTTTTTGCACTCTATTGATTTTGATACTTGATTATGAATACATTATGTTGGTATAACTAACAATTGATCTTGTGATCAAGTGCAGTCCATAACTTTCAGTTCGTGCAACGATGTGAAGGTTAGTGGATTGACATCATTAAATAGCCAGGCAATGCACATTGCGGTGGTCCATTGCAAGAACATTTTGTTTAAAAATGTGAAAATCCATGCTCCTAGTACGAGCCCTAATACAGATGGAATCAATGTGATATTTTCAACCGGGGTTACTGTAAGCCAAGCCATCATAAGCACTGGTGATGATTGCATAGCCTTAAGCCAAGGTAACACCAATGTGTGGATTGAGCGCGTCAATTGTGGCCCCGGACATGGCATTAGGTAAATTAACTTTCACCTTCACCTTCACTTTTCTAATGGGTGAAAATGGGTTAAAGACGATTTAAGTTTTGTTAGGCATAAGACTTACGTTGGTTAAAAGCATATGATCGGAATTTAACTTGTGAAATGTCTTCTTTTTTCTTTCTTTTTTTGGTTTAAATATATCTGACCTGAATTACACGAAAGTCTATTTTAGACAGGATGTATGTTAGACGGTAAATTCTTATCAAACGATTTGATTTATTTTTGTTCCTATTTTTTTATGCATCATGCTTTTATGAGCATCTTATTTCTACTTTGTTTTTCCTAATTTTCATATTATTTGATTGATGCTCGAATATAACAAATCCTTTTTAATATATTCTATCTTAATTAGTTAAATTTATTAAATTATAAAATTACAAGTAAAATTCATTAAATAAGGAAGATTCACAGTTTTATGATTTTTAACAAATTTTTATTATTAATATTGATATAGTGTATTAGAGAATATTTTGTTAGATTTTTTTTTTATCAATACAAGAATTTAAGCAAGATAAACTTTTTACTACTATGGATTAAAATTTATTAAAAAAAATTACAAAGTCATGAAAAAAATTTATAATTTTATAAGATGTCAATCTCTCAAAATTTTATAATTTCTAATAAATATCGTTAGAAACAAATACAGTATATTAAAAAAATGTGTTAAAAATACTAGTATATTACTAGCATTTCCCGAATCCCTAAATATATATAAAAGCCCACGCACACATGTGAAGTCCTTTCTTATGTATTTTAATTTTATTTGGCCTTTGCAGCATTGGGAGTTTGGGCACCTATAAGGATGAGGCTGGTGTTCATAACGTGACAGTGACCGATTCAATCTTTGAAGGAACACAAAATGGGGTTAGAATAAAATCATGGGCACAACCAAGCAATGGATACGCAAGTAACATTGTGTTCAGGAACCTCACCATGAAAAATGCCAACAACCCTATCATTATTGATCAAAAATATTGCCCCGGTGACAAGAATTGTCCTCATCAGGTGAGCTCTTACAAAAAAAAAAATTTCATTTATACTGTTTTTGAAAAATAATTAAAATTAAAAAATTAAAAAACAAAATTATATATATTTTTTAAAATAGAAAAAATATGAGACTAAATGACTCGCGAGCTTTTTATTGAATTAGAAAAAGGAAATTTTGCATTAGAGAAAAAGCAGTGTAGTTTTTCACATAAATTATTATTCTGGGAATGGGGTTGTTTCTGTTCTAAAACTCTAAAACAGCTTCTTAAATCTTAAATCATTGTGCATTTAGTTTAATTGTTATAAGGAAATTGTGCATTTAGATTTAAGTTATTTTGAATAAATAATTATATTAAATGAGTTTAATTTTTTATGTATTGTCAGTATACTTTTTTATATTATATATCAATCAATAAAAAATTATGGTATATATAACTTTTAAAGTAGCTAGTTATAATAAATATCGATTATCTTACCTTAAATCTCAATTTGTGATTGACTAAATAAAATTCATTTACATTATATTACTCATTTGCTATTTTTTTTTGAAAAAAAAAACAGAATTCTGGGGTGAAGATAAGCAAAGTATCATATGAACATATAAGAGGAACTTCAGCATGCCCACAAGCAATAAATTTAGATTGCAGCAAAAGCAACCCATGTGAGGGTATCAAACTGCAAGACATAGACCTTGTTTATGATGAGGGATCAACAACATCAACCTGTAATAATGCTGATGGGATTACCAGCGGAGTAGTCATACCAAAGAGTTGTCTTTGATTACATTCGTTAAACGAAAAATAACAATTAATCATCATAGAAAAGGTTATGTTTTTCTATTTCAGATAGAAAAAGGTTACAGTACGTACTTAACTTTGCTTTTGATTGTTGTAAACAACTTCATGAGTTGTGTTCTACTGGGATATATATTTTGTTTTAAATTAATATCATGTCCAAGTTTCTCTCTCCGTGTTTTTTTAATCTATCATTACATTATGATCTCCTAGAATTTTCATATGCAATATTGACGACAATGAGATGTCCATATGCAATATATTCAAACTTTATTTTATGAAATACTTTAATACATTAAAACTAATTTGACACAAGGCTACGTACTTTAACGAGAAATTTATATTACTTTTATATAAATGTAGAAATGAGTGTATGTGTGGGAGACAGACATAAAATAAAGAAGTTGATACAAATATTTTTAAAGGTTAAAGAAGTTTTTGGTCTGGACAATTTCAAATTTTGATTTGTAGTCACTCTTAAAAAATTTTGTCCATCTTTAGCCTCAAAATTGGTCCCTAGGAGAGTTTAAAAATGGATCGAAAAGGGACAAAATCTCAATCTCACAAAATAAAAACTAAAAATGGACCCAAAAAATTGAAGAGAATAAAATTAATCATCTGAAATTCGGTAATAGGCAATTTTTTAAGAGGGGTAAAAAGTTATTTAACTACACATTTTAGTTTCCTAACAAAAAAGACCCTACACAATTTTTATTGGAAGGCAAAGAATATATATTTCTAGATGACTTCTATGCTTACTAGATCCTGCACGATGGAAAAGTTTTTCCATCCATCCCTTATCACAAGGTGTAGAATATCTTTCTTTGTACCACATCGTATGACGGGGTCGGTGTGCGAGTGAAACATGTTTCGTATTATACGAAACTAATGAGGATCGTTGGATTTGCATTTCAGACTTTTGCATGCTGTAGTGCTACTTTTTGCTATGGTTATTTATTTGTTATTTTATTAACTTTTTCGTTGTTATGTCATTGACCAACGTTGTGCCACCGCCGGAGTGTTCACTGGTGGAGTCCTAATATTTCTTTGTGTCTCTAGGTCCCAATCCATAAAAGAATAAATCTTCAGCATAAGTAAGCTTAGGATCCTTGCAAAAATTTTCATTCACCAACACTACACATTAAATACCAAATCACGAAGAAACTTTTATGATGACTATTCAAGACGGTGCCCAAAGCAACCCCCTCAAGCTTGAATTCAAGATGATGTTGAAGAGATTGAAAATTTTCAAACTTGAATGGATTTTCAGACTGATTTGTTGATGGGTTTGAAAAAAAAAAAAAAAAAACTTGAATTGATATATGGTGGACCACTGTTGTCCACCTTTATATTCATCTTATTTACACAATGTATCAAATTATTTTTCTTGTCTCTCAATTATTTTTTCTTCTTTCTCCCTCAACCCCATGTTTGTAGTTGGGGACTATCCCATACTAGAGTTCTAAGGGGTTTTCTATATGGGAGAAATGCCGAAACAAGTATTTATGATATGAATGAATAAGAGAAAGCTAGCTTGATCTCTTGTAGGAAAAAATTGTTTACCAATGCAAGGCCAAGGTCCAATTCCAAATGGTATAAAAGCATAAGGATGCCTTTGTTTAGAGAAGCTAATTGCTATGCAGATATGTTAGCTAATATGGCTTGTGATTTAGATGTAGATTTTGTGATGTTTGAACAGCAGTCTACTCAATTGAGTCAGTTGCTCACTAGGGACGCTATGGGGTTTTCGTATCCCAGAATTATTGCTTCCTAGTTTCTTTGGGCCTTTGGCCTTGTTGTTAATCATAAAAAAAAAATTGTAAATAAAGAATATTAATAATGAATTATTTATTATATTAAATAAATTTTTTAAATAAAGGAGGAAATTATATAAATAAATTATAAAAATCACTATACATCTTTATTCATATAATTTATCAAAATTTAAAATTGAAAAATCAAATTCAAATTATGATTAATTAAGATCATAAACTTTAATTTATCTAAAATAGAAGATATCTTTAATCTGATACAAGGATTTCAAATTTAATTAAAATTAAAATTGAATCTGGATTTCTGTCGCCTCTTTGTCGCATTTTTCTCCATCCAAAATCTCAATCATCCATCATATTCTCTTTCCTCTCTCTAATCATTGGGTAATAACAAAATCAACGGTTTAGATGTTGGCTGTACCAAGATTACAATCGGAGAGGATCCAAATTGCGACTAATATGTTTAATGAGGATTGCTAAAACTATTTTATTTAAGAATTAGAATTGAAAATCATAATTTTAATTAACTTTTTTAAAGGATAATTAACTATTAACTAATTATAATATAAAGATAAATCATATACGAAACAGTGAAATATAAAAAACATAAATAGACATAAATGTCAACGACTCCGATGTAAACATAAATAGGATCCTAATTTTAAACCGATATAGACATATTCACTCAATCCAAATAGATATTTCAAACATAATATAGCAGATTGGATATATCATTGGTAGGATATAATTTCATCAATGTAAGATCTTTTCTATAAAACAATATGTGAAGAGTGTGTAAAAAAAAAAAAAAATATATATATATATATATATATATATATATATATAAAGAGTGGATATTTTCTATTCCGGAATCTGGAGCAAGATCCCCACACTAAAATTATGGGTGAAAAATAAGTATTGATTTTGTTTCCTAAATTGTTATACCCGATATTTATATTTATATAATAATAATTTTTAATTATATTTATGTAATAATAACATCACCAAAAGTTATTCCCTAATTTTCATATATTCAACACTTAGATTTTTATGCTTCTCTATTCATTCATGGACAATTCTAAAATCAGCCAGTAGAAGGTTCCAAGATCAGCCATTGAAAGTAAGAAACTTTCTTCAGCTGTTAGGAAAATTATTATCTATCAATATATCTCTATTGTTTCTTTCTTTCTTCCCTTTTTTCTTTCATTATTGTTAATATTATTCAAAAACATTTTACTTTTTCTTTTATAAAATTCTTTAATCCTTGATGAGAGGAGAGATTAGTATTGAACCATTCTTCTTTAATCCTTGATGATTTTCCTTTTTGTTGAATTATTTTTTATTTTAAATTTCTAGAACAACATCTTATCCGAAACGTTCGATCAATTAATGAACTAGTTGTCTATTTGATCTCTCTCTATCCCTAACGTATGACCTCAAGTTTTGCTTTATTGATCAATTTCTATATATGTGCATATGCTTTAGAACATGGGACGCCCAAAATTAATCTTAAAGCCCATCCCAAATGGGAGAGATCGTGATTTGGCTTTCACAAAGAGAAAGAAAGCACTAATGACGAAAATGACTGAATTTTCTAACGTGTGTGGAGTCAAAGCTTGCATGATTATGTATGATGGCAATTATGGTGATGCTCCACCACTGTCTTGGCCCCAAGATGACCCCGTTGAGGTGCACTCCATTATCAAAAGGTATGAGAGCATAAAGAATGAGAAACTTCCCAAGAACTTTGATCTCAATAATTTTTTTGAGATTAGGAAGAACATGGTTGACAATGATATTTCCAAAGTCCAAAAAGAGACCCTCAAGATCAAATATCCAACTTGGCATCCAAGCTTCAACAACCTAGGTGTAGAGGAGCTGAGGAATTTCATCGCTAGGTTGGACATTAAGCTTGAAGCTTGTAATCAACGAAACGAAATGTCGAAACACAACCATCAAAATGAAGCCAACTTCAATTTCATGCAAAGCATGGTTCAATCAGACAGTGTTGCTCCAAACCCAAGCCAACTCAATTTCATGCAGGAAATCTCTCAAAATCAATTTTCTCTTGCTCCTATGAGGCCACTTAATGATGGTAACCAGGTAGCATCTTATCAACTTAATCTGGACATAGGTTCTAGTTCTCAATCCCAAATGCTTAACTTTGATCCAAATCTTATGCAACTAATTGCCAAGAATGAAGGGGTGATGGATATTACTAATCAAGTTGATGTGCCTCTGGCTTGTGTAAATCAAACTAATGCTTTGGGAAATTTTACAAATAAACATGGTGTGCCTGTAGATTTGACTAATCATCAACTTGATGAGTGTTTGGACAATTTTAGCCAACTTGATGAAATTGAAGATTTGACTAGTCAACTTGATGAGTTTGTGAATTGGGGTAGTCAACCTGGTGAGTCTATAATTTGGACTAATCAACAAGGTGTGCCAGTGATTGGGGGAAGTACTACAGCAATGAATGGTGCTACTAATTATGGTACAAAGTTTCATGGAGATGAACACAACCAAGAGTCCTCACATTGCAATTACAATCGAGTTGTGCAATCAATGCAACCCTATAACTATGATGCTGCATTGCAGAATATTGCTACTCAGTCAGAAAATGTGCAGCAAATAGTAACTTTGCCTCCCCTTCTACCACCAAAGGATGAATTTCAGACAGATCACTACAACAAGACGCTTCAAAATCAGTATTCCAACCACATCATTTAGGCCATCTGTGCATCTTAACTTCTTTATCAGTAGTATGTATCACGTAGTTTTTCTCATGCATCTTATTCAGTTCATGCTACTTGATCACTATCATTATGCATTAGAATTTCCTTCAATTATGGGTGGATGTTCACGTTATTGGGTTGGGTTGGGTTTCTTTTAGTGAACCTACCAACCCAACTACATAATAAATATATAATTAAAAAAATACTAATTGTCTAATACTATATGTCAGTGTGAAATTTAAATGATTATTGTTTCATTATACTATTTTGACTTTTCAGTGTTGTGATTTGTAAAACAGTTTATGATTTATGAATACTGACTATGATTATAAAACAGGGTTAAATTAGATGGGTCACTTGCACCCCTAGTTTCATATACAGAAAATGATAGAAAAATGAAAAATGGGAAGATTAGATGGGTCAGATCCTACATAAGAAATTTGCCCTCTAACATTAATTATCGACAAAAATGAAGCAAACTGAATAATTAAAGTTAGGATATGTTTTGCATAGCAAAACCTCGTAATTGAAAAACTAATACATAAAAAAATGTCTCACTTTTATCTTAGTTCCAATAATTTCCTTCTCAATAATGAAGTTTGTTTCATTAACGGTAATCAGCAGGTTGGGGAGAGAATTGAGGGAGGAATAATTTGGTGTGGATGATGTAGGATGTAACATATGAGATGAGATTGATCCAGCGGCTCAAAAAAATTATGAACCACAGTAGATCACTTATTAAATATAGGCGATTCATCGTAGTCTTCGTCTTTAGAATATATCTTTCTAAGTCAGAACTAAGATTTAGAGTTTTACTTTCATCGTTTTGAGAATTATAAATATATTGGCGTAACAAGATCCTAACTTTTAGGAAAAATTAATCAAAACTTCTAAATATTAATGTTAAGTGAAAATTTAAGAGGTGCATTTTACTCCCTTCTTTCCAAAAAAGAGTTATTTTAAGTTGTTTTACACAAATTAAGAAAAACTAACAAAAATGTATGGAAAAAAGTAATCATTTTACAAAATCAATCTTATTTAATAGATAAAAGAGAATAGTTTAATATTAAATTTAAAAATTAAAATAACATTTATTAAGAGCATTGATGAAAAAAAATAATTAATGTTACAATGAAAAGTCAAATGCAATATTTATTTTAAAACAATTTTTTTTTCTAAAATACAATACTTATTTTAGGAGGGAAATAGTAAAAATTGTATTTTGAGTGTTCGAAAATTTTACTACCATAACAAGAAATTAGGTGAAGAAATGAGACAATTAAAGTTCATTAAGTCACAAAAATAGAATCATAACCCTCTTCTATATAAAATGATTATGTGTGAAGAGGTAAAGTAACGTGAAATAGCAAATTTTGTAAGTGCATGTTTAAAATCCAATTACGTTTATAGTCTATTTGGATGGATTATTTAAAATGGAGAAAATAATTTAACCAGGAATTATAATTTTTTAAGATAAAATTCAGTGTTTTGATATCTTATTTGAAAGATTTTAAAATTCAAGAAATTTTAAACAGAAATTTGAGTTACCTAAAATTGAGGAATTGTAATTTCTAACTAAAAGGAGAGAAATTGAAAATTATCCCTTAAACCCTCTCGCTCGTTCTTCTCTCGCTTGTTCCTCTCCCGTTCGTTATTCTCGCGTTCGTTCCTCTCCCGTTCGTTCCTCTCACACGCTCGGAAGGAGTGGTGTCAATGCCAGTAATAGCAATGATGGGGGGATTTGGCCTAGCTGAGGAGCCACTCGATGGTCTGACTGTGGGACTTGAGGCCTTGCTGGAAGACGCGCGCGGCGCAAATGATTGACATGCGAATGCGTCACCTGCAAATGCTGTGGTGGTCCTTGGACGAAGGTTTCTTGACGGCAAGGGCGGCGATGGTGGTGGTGGTGGTGGTGGTTCGCTGTTGGAAAAATATGACGGAGAGACTAATAGAAGAAGGAAGAAGAAGGGGTTTTGGATTTGACGTTGAGAATAGAAGAGAAGAGAGAGTAGAGAGACAGAGAATAGAGGGATAATAATTGAGTAGTGGAGACTAAGAGGGAGTGGGACCCAGTACTCACACCATCACTTCTCCCCTCCACGCGTCTTCCTTCATTATTCAAACTCACCGTAACAAAAATGTTACTACAACTAGAATAATCCATTTAAAGTCCAAAGGCTTCTTTAATTTAATCATAAGTTTTCGACTTTACTTTTGATAATATGTATTAAATATTTCAATACTGATATCTTTATTTATATGATGATTTATATTTTTAAAATATAATTGAATAAAAATGAAATATAATAAATTGAAATATTTAATTTAAACTAAGAATTCAAAATATAAGAAATTTAAATTATTTTATCCAAACAAGAAATTTCAAATTAAAGGAATTTAAATTAGTTTACCAAACAAGAAATTTTAAAATTCAAGAATTTTAATTGATGCATTTTAAATTCCTTGAATTTTAAATTTCCTGAAATTTTAAAATGCGTCATCCAAAAACACTCTAAATGTAATTGGCGTTCTTTCAAAAGCAACAAAAGAGTTACTCTAGTTTTGTTGATTCGGTATGCGCGAGTGACCGTTTAGGAGTTCTCCAACTTTAATCGAAATACACGGCAAGTGAAAAAGACTTTTCAAGCTTGTCTATAATATTTGTAATATTTTTTTTTCTCAAATTTGTTTTGAATACTTATAATCTTATTGTAAGAAAAACTAAATGATTTAATCATGTTTATATATATATATATATATATATATATATATATATATATATACCATATGGGGTGGAACCGAGGACGGGGAATGCGACTAAACAACAATCAAGATAAACGAGAAGCAGGAATAGAATACGGAATTCACATGGCTAACAGAACATAATAATTTTAGTGCATAAATATAAAGTGAAATTCTCAAGCGTGGCAAGCCGTCGGGATGAGAGGGAGTAGATGAGAAGAGAAAGATTTAATTACAGAAACAAAACATGTAATATGAGAAAATAAAATTTTATTTCTCAAAATGATTACAAAGATTGGATAACTGAATGTTGTGCTAAGAGGTAAACCTAGGAAGAACTCTCTGGGAAAACTAAGGAAAGAAAAAACTTGATTACAGATTGCGGGACGCAGCCCTTAAATATATACAAAATTTCCTGTTTCTACAGTACCGGTGACAAATACTGGAAAACCTACCGCTACAGTGAACAGTTCCGAACAGTAGTCTGCCACAGGAAATGATGACGTCATGCTGATGCTAAGCAAAAGGAGCTTTCTCCACTTACCCTCTTGCTTCGTTGATTAAGGCGATGACTGAATTGTCTTCTTCAGGATTGTTGCAAAAGGAGCTTTCTCCACTTACCCTCTTGCCTTATTGCTGATGTCTGTATGAAGTTCAGTCATCATCAAGATTGATGCCGAAGCAGTCGTCTTCATTCTGATAGAAATCATCTGACGATTGTGAAGAGTCTTCGGTGTGCTGTTTGGATTGCTTCTTGGATGAGGAGCAGGCGTCTTCATTCTCCTTTTCCAAGAGATTAATGATCATTTTCATATTCTCCTTGAACTTCTCTTTAGAAGTAGAGGATGCCAAGGTGGCTATGACTTGTGATCGTTGATTGAGGAACTTGCAAGCTTCCGGATCTGCTGCTTTGGTTAGGGTTGGGTGTTGTTTAAACCAAAGCGATACTTGTTCAGGATTAGCTCTTGAATGGTCAAACTGAGGCCACCACTTGACAAAAGCTTGTCTGCGAAGCATCGGCAACTGTCCCTTGACAGAAACATTACCATAAATATATCGCCATTGGAAGATCCAGGCGAGAGACAGCTTACTAAAGAAGTGTAAGTCCACCGGAAATGGATCATTATCAGGGTGCTCAAACTTCTTAGTAAAGGTTGTCAGGCCAGATACTACCTCGGAAAGGAGTATCTCAAGGATTGGTCCATAAAAGTTCCACCACTACAAAAATCACTGGGGAAACTTGTACTAGATATTTGTTTAAAATAAATAAGCCATGAATGCATAAAGTCTTTATTCTGAAAATTAAAGACATTATACCAGGCAGTTTGATAATCCCAATAAGAAAAACCAATGGGATCATAGTTTTGAGAAAACCTTTTAATCTTATTCAATTCTCCAAATTCTTTAGGTGTTATAACCTTAAGGATTTACAGAGTCGAATAAGCAATTTGCTCAGAGTCTTTGTTTTTATGATGTTTAATCTGAACCGAATTGGTATCCACCAGAATAAACTCATAAAAATGTCTGGTCTTGAGCAGGGAGGTTGGCTTGAACTGGTACTGATTACCCTGAATATCTTTCGGAAAGATCTTCTGGGGAACGTTGGTTGGCTTTGGGTCCCAAAACTCAGGTTCCATCTGAATGACATCCTGATATCTGTTTTTTGGAACATATTGTGTTTGGGATTTAGGTCTTTGGATCGCCAAAGGTTCAGGCTGCTGAACAATGGCTTTGCCTTTTGGTTGATGAAGGACTAAGGGGGTTTCTGCCATGTTTTTGATCAGGGTTGCCAGACATTTTTCACTTTCTTCTTCTTCAGAAGTAATGTCTGCCCATGTCCTGGATGGAAGGCCTTTTGGGAGATGGGTAAGCCCCTGTTCTTGGAGGGCCAAAAGGACTTGGATTGGCATGGCATAGTCTTCCTTTGTTTGAGAGGGAGGTTTAGATTTCTGAGTGATAGGTTCAGAAATGGATTGGGGTTCAGATTTCTGGGTAGAGGACCCAGTAATAGATTGAGGTAGCTTCCGGGTTAATGACCCAGACTGGGTGGATGACCCAGATTTTGATTACTTTTTGGAATCTTCATCTTGTTTGGTTGAAGATCCAGACCCTGCATGGGCGATTAAGCCAACCACAGCTAGCCTTGGTTTGGTGGTTCTGCCTTTTCCTCTTCCTCGTGAGGAGGAAGATGATTTTACCGAATCTGGCATCAAGCTACTATTGTTGGTTTCTCCCTTGTGAATATTCACGAGTGAGATAGTCAGGTAGAGAGTTTAAGGTACCTTTGAGAAATTCTATATCAAAATCAAAGATACTCAAAATAGCTTGCCATCTGGCAAAAATTTGTTTGGATGCAAGGTTTTTAACATCTTTTTGTAAAATCTCTTTTGCAGATTTACAATCATCACGAACTAATTTTGATATGCATAAAACAATTGCTAAAACTTCCTTTTTAACTGTGGAATAATTCTGCTGGGCAGGATTCCAATGTTTTGAAGTAAATGCAATTATTTGTTCTTTGCCATTGACAGACTGTTTAAGAATACCACCATAACCAATGTTAGAGGCATCAGTTTCAACAATTTTTTTGGCTGAAGGATTGGGAAGGTAAAGACACGGAAGATTTTTGACCTGTGACTTAATTTGTTTGACCAGATCAGTGTGAACATTAGTCCACGGAGGAGGAGTTTTCTTGAGACAGTCATAAAAGGGTTTAGCTAGATTACTTAGCTGAGGAAAGAAATCAGCCACATAATTTAAACAACCGAGAAAACGTTGGAGTTGGGTTTTTTCAATTATTTGATCTGGAAACTTGGTTGAAAACTCTATCGCACAATTAATACGAGTGATTGTGCCCTGATAGATATTGTGACCAAGAAAGCGGATTTTTGTTTGAAAAAGATTGATTTTAGTTTTAGATAAAGCAAGACCATTTTTCTTGATTACCAGAATAAAGATATTAATATGTTTAAAATGTTGATCAACAGATTGAGAGAAAACAAGGACATCATCAATATAGACAATAATGAAAGAAGAGTAAGGATTAAAAATGTCGTTCATAATTTTCTGGAATTTTGAAGGAGCATTTTTTAATCCAAAAGGCATAACTCTCTACTCATATTGTCCAAAAGGGACCGTAAAAGCTGTTTTATAACAATCCTTTTCACTGATTTGAATTTGCCAAAATCTTGATTTCATATCAAATTTTGAAAAGATTTTAGCAGAAAAAAGGCGATTAAGAAGATCCTTTTTATTTGGAATCAGATAACGAATCCACTGAAGGGCTTGATTAAGCGGTTTATAGTTGATAACCAAACGAGGAGACCCACGCTCAATTTCAGCCGGTTTGTTGAGATAAAAAGCAGAACAAGACCAAGGACTCTTGCTTTTTCTGATTAATCCTTTTTGCAGAAGGTCTTGAATTTCCTTTTGGCAATGGATGAGGAGTTCCTGACTCATCTGGATGGGTTGGGCCTTGGTAGGGATTTGTCGATCATTAAAGTCCTTCTCATAAGGGAGATCAACAATGTGTTGTTTTCTTTGCCAAAAAGCATTTGGAAGATCAGCACAGATAGAGTATTGGATTTGGTTGGATAAGGACTGGATACGATGTTGGATGATGGGTTGATTAAGCAAATCATCAATTTTCTTATAAGAAATTTCTTCCTTAAGATAATTGATTTGGTTTTGCTTAAAAAGGATTGGATTCAAGTTTCTAACAATAGGATCCTTTAGAAACCTGAAAGTAATAGATTTATTCAGATAAGTAGTGGAAATACCCTTATCTGAGATGGTTATAGGGAAAATGGATTTGATGAAAGGTGTTCCCAAAATAACCAGAGTTTTTAATATTTTTGACCAAAAGAAAAGAAGTTTTAGCTTTAAAATAATCATTTTCTATTAAAGCATCAGAAAGTTTGAAGTTAACGCGAAACTTAGATCCACTAGCAGTACTAAGTCGCTCAGAAGTTTTTTCAAAATATTTGTTGGAATTAATCCTTCCTGAATGCAGTTTGAATCTGCCCCTGTGTCAAACAGAGCTTCAGTCTCAAGGATAAAGGTTCCAACAATAATTTTGACCTTAATATAAAATTTTTGAATTGTTAACTGGTTTATTAATTCATCTTGGGAGGAATATCAGGACTAACTGAATCATTAGGAGAATTATGGTCAGAAGGTTGGCTATTCTGAACAGGTTCTTCCTCATCAGTTGGATCACCATATTGCAGAACACTCAAAATATTCTGATGAACACTTTGTTGTTCTTTAATAAGGCGAATCTCAACTTTCAGTTGATTAACCTCATGCTGTAGGTCCTGGAGTGTTACGGGTTTAACAATACTCTTATCAAACTTCTTAAGAGTATCTTTAAAATTAAACTTATTATTAATTAATAAATTGTTAGTTTTAGAAGATGAAGAAGATGGTTCATCCAAAGATTTTTTAAGTCTAAACAAAAAATTTTCTTTTCTTCGGGGTTAGAAATGGAATTAATCACCTCAAAAAGAAGATCTTGCTCCCGGGTAAGGACATTGACCTGGGAAGAAGAAAGACAGTTTTCATCAGTCGAAGATAAATCATCCTCTTGAATTTGATTCAGATTTTCTGAAGAGTGACCTTAAAAAGTATCCTTATCAGATTCTTCCTCAGAGGAGGATTCTACTAAGAGCTGATTAATCTGTTCTTCAACAGAGGGTTCAAGATTAAGGTTTCTAAGCTTCCTCTTGAGCCTACAGTACTGACATTTATGGTCGGGTTTGTCACAAGTCCAACAGACTATAGGTTTCTTAGGAATGTTGACCTTGTCAAAGGGGGGTTTGGTCTGGAATTCTCTCCTAAGCTTTCTAGGTAGGGTACCAGACTTATGGCGATAATAAACAGATTTCCTTGGTTTCTGTTTATCAAGATTATGGGTATGTTTCCTGAGTTTGGAGCAAGGGAGGCCAAACTGTTCACAGAAATTACCCAAATCTCTGCAATTTTGAGCCTTTTCTTTGGCAAGCTGATACTGGATCTTATCATCTTGACAAATCTTCAAGGCTACCTTTTGGATGTAAGCAATAAGCTGACCATAACTTAATTGCTTGTAGGGAATCTCATTGTTAGGGTGCTGCCTACAGATCTTATCCCTAACCTTATCCCCTAAGGATTTAGGAAGACCAGCAAGAAATTTTTCCTTCCAGAAAGACTCTTGGCTGTCTTCACGGGTAAAGACTCTAGTTAGGAAGGTATCCTTATACCACCTTGATAGAGGGTTTTTAGTTGAATATTTTTCTATATTTCTTAGATTATTTGACCTCTTTTTGACCTTTATTTTCCTATTCTAATTCAGTTTTTGGGCCTAGGCAAGTAAGTGGACTTAATTACTAATTGTTGCGTATTTTTGGATTTTTGCTCACTTGACGTATCTGACTTGTGCAGGGCCTATAGGGTGCTACCGATCTCCGAATGGAGCGTTCTAAGAGTCCCTGGAAAGATAAAGAAAAGATATACAAGTTTGCTAGAAATAGTCTGAGGCCAATTCTGTCATTTAGAGGGTCATTTTAAGCTTGGAAGTTTGCGCCTCTACACTTGTAATTTTGGGCTGCGAATTTGACTTTCATGGTTGTAAATAGCAAATAATTAGATTGTTGGGTTTGCTTATGGCCCATTTCATTTTCAGAACTCAATCACTACATATTAGTGACTTTAGTGAAACTTGGGCACCACTCTTTACATTTTCAATAAACAAGTTTTATTTTTCATTCCTTTAGTTTTTATATCAAAAACCCTTGCTCTCATTTTCTCTCTACTGTTCTTCCTTGTTCTTCATTGTTCTTCATTTTTGTTTTTCTGTTCTTCCATTTTCATGCACTCAATCCATGGGGCTTTCACTGATGATGATCATGGAAGGCTAAATCCTCAATCAATTCAAGGATCCAACCCAAGCACAAGGAGAATTTGAGTTCTGGTTTAGTATTTCGAATTCTACTTGAATGTTCATCTTCTTCTTCAATTGCTATTCTGTTTTTCATGATTATGAATGCGTTTAGGATTGAAAGAGGAATAGGTTATGGATTCATGCCTAATTTCGAATATTAATCACATAATAATTGGATGATATTTCAATTAGGGTTGTAGTTTCAATTAAATTAGGGGTTAATTCGATTGAACAACTTCTAATGAGATTGAATGAATGTTCATGATAGGATTAATTTCTGAGAACAATGATGATTCAAATTGCTTGGTGAGGTGAATTGGATTGATGTTTTTAATTCTGTTTTACATCACTTCTTTTGAATTCTGTTGGTTTCTGTGTTACTCTTTAATTTTAGTTTACGTTTTTGCAAGTTTTACTTACGCACACAAACTATTTGATAAAATTCCCCCCTCATTGTTATTCGTAAATTGAAACTAGAACCATATTGATTGTGTCTCTAAGTCGACCTAGGTTATCTCTGTACTACAGAATTAGCTTAGTAAAATTGTTTTGGTGCGTGTCGACAACGTGTTTATCACACCTAAAGTCAGCTAGGGTCTTACACCTAAGATTGGAAAAGAGTTCAGCAGATCTATCCTTCCAGAGGATGGAATCACCTATGAAGTGCTGAACTATGGTGAAGATTAGCTGGTTGACAGAGTCAGGGATTGGCTTACCATCTTGGGTCAAGACTATGCCATCATTTTCCATTTTGACAGCATTCTGGATGGTAATCTTATGATCCTCAGAGAGATAGTTATCCCATCAACCTTTTAGCTGTCCAGTAAAACTGAAAACTAAAATGTTGACAATAACTGCTTCCGTGCAGTTAAGGGATGTATCATAGGCTGTAGCAACCATGGTCATCTGCTGGAGGAGATTGAGGATTTGGTACTCAGTTTTGCCATATATGTTCCATTCATAGACATGGTTGGCATTAAAGGATTTGGAGTTTTCCCTCTCTTCTAGGAGAAGGTCGGGAGCGGTTGCCCTATGGTAATACAGCTTAGAGGGTTGCTTCCAGTTAGGCTGATTCCTAATAGGGTTAATTTGAACAGATCTATCTGAGTCAGAGTTTCCATTTTTAGACTCAGCTTGGTTAAGGACATTGATTTCTTTTTCTTTGTCCTTTTGGGCTTCATGCATAGATCTGGCTCTAGTGATGGTTGGCCTAGAATGGGCTTCCTGGGATGTCTGAGGAGTATCTTGAATGATGATGGACATCAATCCTTCAAGCTTCTCCTTAGACTCTTCAGATGGCTGATTAAAAGCTCTAAGTTTAGCAAACTCTTTCTTAAGCTTATCAGTCATTCTAAAGGGTTTGAAGATAGGGATTTTAATGGTTTTAGGAGCAGAGGTGCCAGCTTCTGAACTATGACTAGGTCTTTCTCCTAATTTTTCTCCTATGGACTGGAGGTATTTATTGGTATAGTTGGATTGCTCCATAAGGTTCTTGATATCCTTGGGAGTTATGGGTTCAGATTCATCCCTAGACTTAAAGGGCGAGGCATAAATGTGACCGTGCTTTTCATTCCTGACATTAGGAAGGATAAACTTGGTCAATGGAGGGAACTCAGATCTGACTATCTGACCATCCTTAAGATCATACCTAGTGATAACACTAATGGTGTTTGGTTCTAAGAAAGGGTATTCTATTTTATGGTAAGCTGCATAAGACTTAAACCAATCAAAGAAAAAGATTTGAGACTTAACAAGATTAAGAAAGGAATAATATTCTTCCCTAATTTGGTCTTTACTATCATCCCTATAATGGCTAAGAAACCACTCTCTTTGAGGAGTCATTTCCTCAGAGTCGAAATCTAGCTTAAGGGCTTCATAATCTATGCAGGTCTTATTAATCATGGATAACTTCATAATCTTGCATAGATGAAAAGGTTGGAGAAGGGATAGACCTAGACTCTTCCTCGTTGGTTTCCTGTTGATAAACAGGTTGAGGAATAGAAGATGAGGTTTCTACACCCTAAAGCTTAATTCTACCACTACCACTCGGAGCAGCAGAAAAAGACTTCCTAGAAAAGACAGATCCAAACACTTCAGATCTAGAATCTCTAGTAAAGGATGATCTAGCCGTATTGAAAGAATTAGACCTATTAAAAGTGATCTCTACCCTTCCAGAGTCAAACTGCTTGACAGACTCAAAGCTAGGCATGGTTTGGGGTTTGGCAGGGGCTACTCTATCCATGGCCCAAGTCTGAGGGAAATTGATTTCTTCCCACTTGATGACTTTTGGAATCACAACCTTAGCCTTGGTCGTGTCTATGAGAAACAAAGTAGTTTCTCCAGTCTTCCTGGGTTTGAGGACTCTTGACATGCACGAGTTCATTATCTGTATTGAACTCGATAGATGATATTAACTGGAATGGATCCAGCCTTCATATCAAGACCATAAAGCTGGACATATAAGGTTAAAACATCTAAGATGTTGGCATCCTCAAGGCTGATAGTCTTATCAGGATAACAGTTGAAGTAGATTGGACCATTACCAAGGCTGGTTTCTACGGTGCCTAGAATGGAGTCGGTAAACTGATTGTGATGGGAGTCTCGAAGGCATAAAAGAATTGAGGTGTTTAATCCTTTTATCCCTAAAGGTTTAGCTACAACTTGAACACATCCAATATGCAGAAAACTGTATTTTTGTTTATGAAGTTTTAAAGATCCATTTGAAAGAAGTTTTATTTCATCAAAATCAGATTTAAGACGTATATTAGTCTCAACAGTCCGAATAATGAAATCAGATTTACGAAAATAGTTTCCTTCAGGTTTATAAAGTTCATTTTCTGTAATCCTGGGGATCTTCCAGTCATCCAGATCTTGATTAATATCTTCAAAAGAAACTTCCTCTTTGAAAATATTACGGTTTGATTTGATTAAAGCATTTTTTTGCTTGGGAAGGATTAAAAGAAGAAGATGAGGGTTGGGAGGATTTGAAAGAAAAGCGAGAGGAAAAGGAGTGAAAGAGAGACATGAAGAAAATAACATAAATTTAATCCCCTGATATCATTGCCATCCTCTGGTTCTGTAAAAACATAAAGATAAATCCAAGTTGAAAATTACCTACTGAACTATATTCCTTTTTTTTAATATCCTTTTATCTCTTAGCTATAGCCAATGAATTTTCAAACAAAAGTTCGGATCTCGCATCAGAATATCTTGTAGGATTTACGGCCCTAAACTCAGCGGGACTTACTACCCCAGCAATACCAGATCAGAACTTTGTCAGCTTATCATGCTAACCATTTAAGAGATAAAAGTACTTTAAACCATTTACAAAAACATAAAACAGACAAACAGAAAGAATATACAGGTGTCCGGATAATAGTTCAGATGAGTAAAAGACAACTCAGATCTAACCATATATATCAGAAGCTATTAGATCAAATACGACAAAAATTAAGATCATAAATGTTTCCCGCCATTGCTATTCTTGTTTGCTCTGAAGATGAATTACAGTTGTCCATGAGTCAAGTAATCTGTAAATAGTTTGAGTCTCCAAATTAATTTAACTTTTGGCTTAAAGATCTTCTATGTTTTCATTATCACTTACAGATGGTGTATTGAGATTTTTCAGATAGCAAACATAGGGACCTTGGCCATGGTGCACATCTCCTTTTATAACCTCTTCCCATCAAAGGGGTTGTTTTTTGATATGCATAAAACGTGGGCATAGTTGCATAGTTGCTGAAAATAAGGGATAAGATCAGCAACAACTTATTCCTAAGAAGATGGAGTGAGTGGATTACCTTATGTGGATTTGACTTAGTCAAGCAACAGAAAAGAAATCGACATTCTCCCACTTGGTCCACATATCTCATCATACACTTTAGTGAGAAATAAAATACATGAATCATGACGATAGTTCCTCTAATATATACGAGTATTATCTTCCATATATTACATTGCATTATATTTCTCAAGCTCATACAACTTAATGAATAAACCCAATGTTTATTCTAGGTCCAAACTTAATTGATGTTTCTAAAAAAAATAATTGTAGATGCACATAAACTGAATGAAAAACATCACAATAGAGTTTCTTAATATCATTCTTACAATGAAAATCATATATGGGAACTAAGTCCCATCCTTTCTACATGATCCTTAAATTTAAATGGTGGTATGCCCTTAGTTAAAGGATCGACAGTCATTAATTCAGTGCTAATGTGTTCAATAACCACTGTATTATCTTTAACACGTTCTCTTATGGCTAGATACTTAATGTCGATGTTCTTATTTCGACTACAACTTTTGTTATTCTTAGCCATAAAAACAACAATTGAATTATCACAGTATGGCCAAGAAATGGAATCCATAACTCTAAGCCCAGAAATGAAACTCTTCATCCATACACTATGTGAGGTAGCCTTAAAACAAGAAACGAACTCAGCTTCCCTAGTGGAAGTAGCAGTCAAGGTCTACTTGACACTTCTCCAAGACACAGCTCCACTAGCTAGCATAAAAATATATCCCGAAGTTGATTTTTCCAGATCAACGTGGCTAGCGTAGTCTGAATTTGAGTAGCCAATCACTTCCAAGTTGTTAGTCTGTCTGTACATACGCATGTAGTCCTTAGTTTCCTAAAGGTATCTCATCACTTTCTTTGCAACTTTCAAGTTGTCTAAACCTGGGTTACTTTGATATCTCCTTAACACTCCAACCGTAAAAGTAATATCAGGTCTTGTGTAGACCTAAGCATATATAAGGCTTCCAATAGCTGAAGCATAAGGAATGTTCTTCATTTGTTCCTGCTCAAGATCATTTTTCGGACACTATCTTAAATCAAACCTATCACCCTTCACAACGGGAGCTACACTTGGTGAACAATCACTCATTCTAAATCTTTCCAAAAATTTATTAATATAGGTCTCTTGACACAAACCAAGAACACCACTTACTCTGTCTCTATGTATCTTGATGCCAATAACGTAAGAGGCATCACCCATATCCTTCATATCAAAGTTCTTAGCGAGAAATTGTTTAATCTCATATAGCAAACCCTTATCATTGGTTGCAAGTAAAATGTCATCTATATATAAAATAAGGAAACACATTTTTCTCCCATTGACCTTTTGGTATATACAATGATTTATAACATTTTCTACGAAACCAATGAAGAAATAATATCATGAAATTTTAAATACCACTGATGGGAGGCTTGTTTCAATCCATATATAGATTTCTTAAGCTTGCATACCAACTGCTCACCCTCAGTAGAGGAGAATCCTTCAGGTTGTTTCATATGAACCTCTTCCTCTAGGTCTCCATTGAGAAAAGTCGTTTTCATATTCATTTGTTGCAATTCTAAGTCAAAATGTATAACCAGTGCCAGAATGATGCGAAGAGAATCTTTCTTAGATACAAGAGAGAATGTCTCCTTGTAGTCGATTCCTTCCTTTTTGATTAAATCCCTTGGCTACGAGTCTTGCTTTATATCTCTCAATGTTGCCTAATGAGTCTTTCGTAGTTTTGAAGACCCATTTACATCCAATGACTTTTGCACAATCAGGCAACTGAACAAGAACCCAGACTCCATTTAATGCCATAGAATTCATCTCATCTTTCATAGCATCATACCACAAGTTTGATTTCTTATAACCCATGGCTTGTGAAAATGTTTCAGGATCATTTTCAGCTCCAATAGCATAATCAGATTCCTGTAGATACACAACAAAATCAGTCGGTTGTTGATTTCTTTATTCTAGTAGATCTCCTTAATGTTGTTTCATTATCTTCTTGAGGAATTTGTTGTTCAATTGGTTGATCAACAATTTCTTCTTGTTCCTCATGAAAAACTTGATCTACTAGATTATCAATAGGTTGTGGATCTTGAATGATAAGTTGCACAACACTCAATTGAGTTGGAAGGGTATTGTTAATAACAACCAATCTAAGATTTGAAGTGGATGGTTGAGTAACTGAATGATATTTCTCAGAAACAAAATCTTTGGATTGATCGCTCCCACTAATCAAGTCATTCTTAAGAAATTCGGCATTTCTTGATTCCATAATCCTTGTACTATGAAATGGACAGTAAAAATTGTATCTCTTAGACCTTTCAGCATATCCAATGAAGTATTCACTAATGGTCCTTGGACCAAGCTTCTTTTCTTGTGGGTTATATATTCTCACTTTAGACGGGCATCCCCAAATGCGTACATGTTTCAAACTCAATTTCCAACTCTTAATAACTCAAATGGTGTCTTTGGGACAACCTTAGTTAGAACTCGGTTCAATATGTACATTGTCATTTTTGGTGCTTCAGTCCACAATGACTTAGGAAGCTTGGAACTACTAAGCATATTTCATAACATGTCCATTAAGGTTTGGTTTCTTCTTTTTGCCACACCATAGAACCATGCATAGTGTACTGGGCAACAATTCCATGTTCTTGAAGAAACTTCACAAATAAACCAAGTGCTTATCCATTCTTCGTGTATCTGCCATTGTATTCATCACCTCTATCGGATTTCACGATTTTAATTTGCTGTCTACATTTTTCTCCACTTCGACCTTAAAAACTTTAAAGGCATCTAAAGTTTCATCTTTAGAACGAAGTAAGTAGAGATACATATATCTTGAAAAATCGTCTATGAAGGTGAGAAAGTATTTCAGACTACTTGCGTCCATGTTTGGACAACAAATATCTATATGTATGATTTCTAATAGATTTGAGCTCCTCTTTTCAACCTTCTTAGACTTGTTAGTTTGCTTACCCTTAATGCAATCTATACAAATATCAAAATCAGCAAAATTCAAAGTACTAAGTACCTTTTCATTTACCAATCTCTCAATTCTCTCGATAGAGATATGTCCTAATCTTAAGTGTCATAACATAGAAGAATCCTCATTCATAACACATCGTTTCGTGCCAAACATGCATAGCATCATAAGTGGTATCATTTTGCAAATTAATATAGAAAAGATCATATTGCAAATCAATCCACCATGTGTTATGATCAATTATATTAGATTCATAACAAACTAAAGAGGTAGACATACCTTTCTCTTCCAAACCATAGTTTGAACTTAAGACAATCTTTCTTCATGTGCCCTTCTTTTTATAGAAGAAACACCTGGATTCTTTCTTAATTCCAGCTTGAGGTGGTATTTTAACACTTCCCTTGTTCTTATGGTCTTTTTTATTATCCTTCCTTTCAATCGTCATAAGAGAACTCTTTCCTGGTTCCAACTGCAACCTCCCTTCTTCCTGAACACACATGGTCATGAGTTCATTAATAGATCATTTGTCTTTATGTGTGTTGTCGGATATTTTAAAGGGACCATATGGTGTTGGGAGAGTATTCAAAATAAAATGCACCAGAAAGGAGTCAGACATGTCCAACTCTAGAGTTTTAAGTTGAGCTGCAATGTTCCTCATTTGCATGATGTGCTCACGCACACCCCTGAGAGTATTGAGCTTCATGGAAGAAAATTTCATTATTAAGGTACTGGCCAATGTCTTCCCTAAAGTCTCAAATGGTTCATCAATGTACTTTATGAGCACTCTGACATTGTTATACTGTTCAACTGAGCCCTTGATACTAGCCTATATTTTAGTCTTAATGAACATCACACAGAGTCGGTTGGATCTTTTTCATTTCTCATACAGATCCATCTCCTCTGGTTCACTGTTCTCTGTAATTCAGCTTTCCTAATAACATAATCAATGTCCATATACACGAACGTCAGTAGAATCATTTCCTTCTAGATAGAAAAATAATCTTCTCTCAATTTCGGGACATCAATTGTATTAATAGGTTGTATAGTTGCAATATATTCAACATATATGCTTATCATTAATATTTGAGACAAAAATAATGTATCATAATTTACCAATGTAAGTCATGCTTATAAAATTATGAATTTAGAGACATAAAATTTGTATGTGTGCTAAAATTATAATTCAATTAAATTCACATAAACATTATGATAAAACTATCAAATTATATTTCTTGATCTCTGCGGGCAAATCAAAAAAATATAATTTAATATTATATCCTAATTAATCATAGAAATTATAATAAAAATTCATGTGTGATAATATCTACTATATTATATATGATTAATTACAATTAATATCATCTATCTTATGTGATCTAAAGGCTCTTAATATGTAACATAAATAATTAAAGTTGTTATGACTAAGCTTTAATTAATTAAATTACATAGATCACTAACATTATATTAATATTATTACATCAAGCTCCAAGCAATAATGTCAAATAATTAAATATCACGAAATAGTAACTTAAAAAGTGTAACAATTAATTACAATATTATGTCTAATTCCTTACGTAATCTTTATACAATTTAATATATAATTTTAATCAAATTACAGATATTGTGACTAATCCATAATTAATTAAATTATAAAGATCACTTAGACATAAAATTTAATCATATGAGAATAAATCATATAATGCACTTCAAGATCAAGATATAATATAATGAATAAAATTCTCATATAGAATTGCATAATGGAAACATAATATTATGCATTTGATTTAATATATATATATATATATATGTATGTATGTATAGAATAAACTTTTCTAGAATATATTCATGCATAAAACAAATCAAAAGTTTATAAAATGCAAAAGTTAAACAGAAACGGATAAGCATATAACAGATAGAAAACAAGTAACTATCAATTATGTTTAAATAGCTTAGTGATTTGTGCAAATTTTACTAAAAAGATGGATGCGGGTTCGAGACCCAACACAAAACAGTTACATATGGATCAACAACAACTTATTCCTAAGAAGATTGGGTGAGTGAATCACCTTATGTGATTTTAATTTAGTCAAACAACAGAAAAGAAATCAACACTTATTTGACTGAGGAAATATTTGTTAAAATGTTGTCATAAAGATAATCAAAATATCAAATCAAGTTAAATTTGTGTCTTTTATTATTTTATTTACGCTATTTTGTACATATTTTATCATTTATTTCTCTTATGCATGAAAGGATATTTTTTCCAACACCATTCTATACTATCAAAATTACAAAAAAAAAAAAAGATATTTATTAAATAGCATATAGTGTATTAATTAATTATGACATGCATACAGCTCGTAAGACCCACCACTCCCAAAACAAATAATGCTACCATGCGGGAAACAAGCCACATAACCAACTATCAAGTTCAAACAAATTTACCCAAAGTTGTGAAAATCTGTTCGGTCATTGACCCGGTCAAGATAGTGGGTTAGTGGGTTAGTGGTCCAACCAACGGGTCATTAATTGGCCCAATTTGGTTTGGCCTATATTAAAAAATTTAAAATTATATTATATAAAAATATATAGCTAATATTATTTGATTAAGAAAAATATAATAAAAATTTAAAATAACAATTGAAGTATTAAAGTTGATAACACAAGTAAAATGTATTAATAAAAACAATGTAAATAGCAATTACTTAAATTAAAATATAAGTCCAATTTTAATTAAAAAAATTGAGGTAGAAGGAATACAGTAAGCAATAAAGGAGATGCATGAAGCAAATCAAGGCCCAAATGCAAAAACCCTAAAAATCCCCATATATATTAGGTAGTGCTTCGTCTCTTTCTTTTCTTCTAAAAATCTGCAGCCTCATTTTCTCCTTCTTTAGACTTCATGTTGCGCCTCTTCATTCAGTGCCGCGTCTTCTTCAGTGGCGCGCCTCCTTTTGCATATTTTCTATGCTCTTCTGCAGTTCCGCTTCAACACTTCCAATTTCATGTGCGAGGAAGCAATGTCGTGAAGGAGAAAGCGACGATCAGAATGACATCGTGAACGACAGAGTCTAATCGGGCCAATTTCTTGCCGTCCGAGTCACCGAGTTCTTCAAAAATCGGCCGATTCTTGTCAGACCTAACCGGGTCACTTGCATTGCCAATTCCACACCCAACCCAACCCGATGAGTGATTTCTAGTTCAATCGATTCGACTGACCAATCCAAATCGATTTTAATAACTTTGATTTCACCAACACACTCACGTATTATATTTAGTCCTTAAAATACGAACCTTATGACAAAGTACATTTCATTATAAACTTGATAGTGGTAAAATCATTGGCCTATTTCATTACACATTTTATTACTTAATTTTTATTATGTGAATTTTGTCACCTAAATTTTATTTTTATAAATATTATTATTCAAAATTTTAATTTTTGGATATTTTATCAGATATGTTACTAAAGAAAGTTACATTCTTTTGCAAAATAACATTATTTTATTATCAACATGATTGATAAAATATACAAAAATTAAAAACATAAGTGGTAGAATTAAAAAAAAAAAAACTTGAATAATAAATTATGCAAAAAGTAAAAACTAGAGTGATAAAATTCACGAAAATAAAATTTAAGGAATAAAATTCATAATTAAGTGATAAAATATCATGGCCAAAATCATTTTATGACGGCTAAACATTCTCTATACTTTAGCTATATCTCTTTTAAGTGCTTTTTTTTTATCCACTGGTGGGTACTACAAAAAAAACTCAAAAAAAGTAACCCAACAGAAACTCCTTAGCTATATAGGGATTTATTAAATCATGTTAGGAATTGCAATAAGCGTTTTCCTTCAAACGATAATGAGGTCGGAAGACTGACAGAAAATTTGATATATCAAAACATGCGTTCATAATTCGTGCATACCATAATCAACTTATTTCGTTTTTTAAAAAAATAATTAAAAGACTCAATAAATTGGACTGAAACCTTTTTACATTCTAAAAACATTTTTTTTTTCATCCCGATCAGAATTATCACAAGCTGCAGTTTGATAGGAGTAACATCAACTACATGGTTCGAATGTGTTTTTGCTTGATGGTCAGCTTAATGTTCTAATCTTCAACAGCAAAGCAATGCTACATGTTACGAAATTTTTTTGGAAAAATCTGTTTCAATATAATTTGATCAAATGTTAATTAAAAAATAAAAGAAATTTGATAATTAGAAAACATCACAGGTGATCAGTTATACAGTGCGCACAAAATAAATAAATAAACCAGCTTTATATCACATTAGACTATCAGCATTTAACTAAAGATGAAGGTTAACAAAAAAAAAAAAAAAAAAAAACCTTCAACTACCTTCTTCCTAGAATTTACATAGGTATTCAGCATTTAACTCGACCAAATATTTGTATTCAAGTAAAAAGGAAGCAGAGAAACATTTTTATTTTGACTATTTTCTCAACACTATCATGGCCAATTGTAAAGACAATTTCAAATGGCCAGGGAATGAAGAATGGGGGGAAGAAAAAGGAACCAACTTAGATTTTACAAATTCACACCACCTTGCAATGAAGGTGAAACGTGTAAAATATTATGACTAGATAATTAACTTTAACATATATCTACAGACTCTTATGCAATCAAAGTTTACATACCTATGAAACAGCCATTAGAGGGATAATCTAATAAAATTTTCTTCACGGACCTGCAGAGAATATGCAAAATCATGAAAGCATATGAAGATAGCAAGGAATAGCAGACAATCATCAAAGCAGTGATAGCCAGCTATTTTATACAGGACAAGTCCATAAACTTAAAATTCAAACCTAAAGGAATGTTGGACAGATAAAAAGATATATAAAAATCATATCAAAGCCTCTCTTCTAGAATTTACAAACCACATAATCAGAACGCTGTCCCTATAGCATAAATGTCATACCATATGCACAAATACTCAACTTCCAAGCCTTCCATTTGCTAACATTTAGTTGCATTGATTCAGTTTCACATTCACTGTAGCAGACCGATGATTTAGTGATAATAATAATTTTAGTCCTTTTAAAATAGATTACCTCCTAGTGGGATAAGACTGTTTTTGTTAGATTACCTCAAACAAGTCCACTGTACTAAGGTAATTCAACCTGGAGGGGTACGTTAATATGGCTATTGGCTGCATAAGACATCTGATCTTAATAAAATATATCGGAAGATTCAGAACCATAGACAACATGAGTTTTCAACATCCTCCAGTTGCCAGCCAAAGCATTAGGGATATCCTATTAATTTGTAAACCATTGAAACAAACTTATTGTCATATAGGAAATTCAATCTTAATATCTCTTTTCTAATATACACCAAACAAATGCCAGTCTCAATCAATGGTACTTGTTAATCACCCACGTACCATCATAAAAGATGATAAAAGTAAATTTATTGCTAGTAAAGTATATATCAGTACGGCCAAAACTGTGATGCTAAAGGATGTTTACTGAATTTCAATATTCTCTCTCCACCTGTGGGAACTGTTTTCCTCATTTACAGAAAGTCTTTTACCTATGAATCTTAAGAACAGGGATGTGTGTGTGTCTAGGAAATGCTCTGGTTATCAAGATAAAACATTACGACAGGCCACTTGGATACTTAGAAGACAATTTAGTAGATATACTAAATGATTGAACCAGAACTCAGTACAGGACAATCTTGAATAGGAAATTTAATATCAAGTTAGTTCAAAGAAAAAGGGGGAAAAAAGAAAGAGGAAGCTGATTTATTACCTCAGATCTTGACAACTCAATTGAAATTATTAAGGATGAGGACTTCCCACTCAGACCTGATAGACGGCCAAAATACTTTATGTTTACAATGGTGCTGAACACCACCAGTCTGTGGATCTATGCCACAATCAGTAGATATATGTTTAAGCACAACCAACGTAAATCCTAGTACCTAGGCTCAAACATTCATATTTTTCAATTGCAGCATGGTTTTCATATCAACAGAGTCAGGTTGCTCTTTTAATGAACAAATATATAAACAAAATCTAACCATCAATGCGCAAGTCATCCATTTTATCCAAAAAAATGTTATCCATAAATCTACAATGACGAAGTGGAGGACAAAACATATAGCATACACATGATAAAATAACAATAAATTTTTTATCAGTGTTAACCTAATATCCTCGAGTATCTATGTGTAATAGGAGACTTCAGACTACTGTTCTCTTCATCATGTGAAAGTTTTCAATTATATGGACTTGGGCCTTGTAAACATCAATAATTTATTTAGTTTCTCTTATCCCACAAACCCACCATATACTATAATAATAAAATTAACCAATCAGATCTTAATCTAGCCAAGGCTTCCCACTCCAGAAGACCCCGCAATGATATGGAACATGTGAGAGCCTCATGAACAAGGATACCCTCTTTTTAATCTTAATAAAATAATTGCAATAAACATAACGCAAATTATAGAAAATAATCATGTTAAGTGGTTTATTAGAATGTTATGTAGAAATGCTTTTATGTTGTTCGACTCCATCACTAGAATACCCAACTAGATATCTGCAGAAAATGGTAGACACTATAACCATCCCTTATTCAAAATGTTAATAAACCATTATTGACAAGCCTTCTAAGCAGCATTGGCAAGCTGTAAAGAGAATTCTGAGGTATCTTAAGGGTACTGTTTCTTGGGGATTACATTTTCAGGCTGCCTCTCTTCAGCATCCCTTCTCTCTTCATGCATACTGTGATGCTGATTGGGCTTCTGACCCTGATGATAGAAGAAGGTCAACTTCTAGTGCTGCAATATTTCTTGGCCCTAATCTCATCTCTTGGTGGTCTAAAAAGCAGTCAGTTGTGGCAAGATCCAGCACTGAGGCTGAGTACAAAAATATGGCTCTTATTGCAGCAGAAGTAACTTGATTCAGTCTCTTCTTTCTGAACTTCAAGTTACTCATACCACTCCTCTTATTCTGTGTGACAATACCAGCACTGTCTCTTTGGTTCATAACCCTGTTCTTCACTTTAGAACCAAGCACATGGAGCTGGATTTATATTTTGTCAGAGAGAAAGTTCTAACTAAACAACTTAATGTTGTTCATGTTCCTGCAGTTGATCAACTGGCTGATATCTTGACCAAGGCTTTATCTCTTTTGTTTCTTTTGTTCAGGTCCAAGCTCAGAGTAGTTGAAAGACTTTCTTCCAACCCCTCTTGAGCTTGCAGGGAAGTATAAGAGTAGCCATTACTTGATGTGTATTTTATTGTTTGGCTGTTATTCTAACTTCTCTAGTTAGTAGTTAGTTAGTTATAGTTAGTTGTTTAGTCTGTTAGTGCTGACAGCTTTGTGACAGTTAGCTAGTTATTGTTAGTTGTTTAGTCTTTAGTGCTGACAGCTTTCTGATAGCTGTATGAACTAACTCTAGTTAGTTGACAGTTATGATAGTTGGTTGTTATCCAACTATATAATCAGCTTTGTAATCTGTTGTTAGTTGGGTTGAATAATAACAGTTTCGCAATCTCAACTTTCCGCTCTCTTCTCTCGTTCTAATAATTGACAATTACTTTTTCCACAAGTTTCAGAAACCAAATGAATAAATTGTGATTTTGATTGCTTATTGCAAGTGTATTGAGAAGATTATTAGGTTAAGAGCACATTCTCCATCTTTCTTCCATCTGATTACCAAAATGTTTGAAGCATGGGAAATCTCAAAAAGTATATTCAGCCCTTTTATTGTGCAGTCAATTCATTATTTAGTGAATGAATTGGATGTTAACTGTTGAGCCCTGGATTTTGTCGATGAATGATAGAAATCTGGCATCTTTAATAGAAAGGATAGGGAAAAACTATCCAATTTATAGAATAGAACAAGCACACTGCAAAATTTCAAGGGTCAGCACCTCCCAACAATCTCTTCCCCACCCCTCAGATAGGCAACATGCCAACACGCCTTCAGACTATCTAATGCATCTAACTAAGGGTGTGTTATAATTGGTTATAATCAGAATCAGTTTTTGTCTGGGTAAGTTTGCTGAAAAGTGGTTTTAGGAGCATTAATTTTATTTGGGTGCAACAAAAAATTCAGTTTTTACATTAAAAAAGAGAGAGAGATCTGAAAGGGGAAAAAGTTGTTGGAAAATAACCATGAAGTTACAAATTTCAGATTCAAGAAAACAACTTATTTTACAGAAAAAAAAAAAAAAAAACCTTTTTTCTAAATTTCAGCCAGTGTTCCCAAACATCTAGCATATTTTATAAACAGCTTAAATTGGAGCAAAAAAAATAATGCTGAAATTGGAAATTAAGCTTTCCCAGACACACTCGTATGGGTAACTAACACACCGTAACTAATTGTTAATGGGGTACCTAACAACAACCCCCCCCCCCCCCCCCCCCCCCCCCCCCCCCCCCCCCCAACACACCCACACCCACCTGGAAAAAATAAAAGCTGCAAGCTTCATTGGGATTCCAACTATTTGAAGTATGAAGCCAAATCCCACCACTGCAGCAGCCACAACATATCATCAACCCCTCCTTGGTCAAATACAAACAGTTGAATACCTCTATTATTCTCCAATACTTTGTTTCTATACTATTTTTGCCTACCAAACAAAGTATTAATGCCTCTGCAACTGGAGTGAGATTCTCTGGCTCCCTTGCAAATTGCACCACGGCAAGTGGTACAAGATGATAACCATGGCAACCCATTAAATCAGGAAAAGAGCTCATGACACAAGCCCCATTTGCATACACAGCAAAAAAAAAAACAAAACTAATGTCATTGTATTGGGCTTGGAACAACATAACAAGTATATGATATATGGGCCCAGACTAATTAGGCTAACAAATTGGCCCATTGTCTGTAACCTTGTTCTTGCCCCTAGCATCTTCTTCCTTCCTGTGTGCCACTGAAACGGGGTTGTGTGACAGCAACCACCTCATCCCTTGACCCCACTATTGTCACTGTATCAGCCACCATACACACATCTTGGTCTGTTAGTTCTGGTCAGGACAGCTTGGTCAATGAGCTAGACATTGCCGCAGCCTTTACGCAAATTGGCTCATGAACTGAGTTGATATTTTGGAGTAGCAGAACCACTTCCATCTCCACCCTCATCTTCATTTACAGAGTAACATTGACCATAGCCCACACATCAATGCTATGCATATGCGAGACTAACCATTTCTGCCTCTATCTCAGCCACCATACAAGGATCATAAATCAGTGTCATTTGCAATTCTGGTGATGGAATCTGGGTTGCATGTCCCAGCATGATGACCCATCCTCCTCAATGGAAGATTGAGTCCAGTGGTTCCAGTGGTGGTGGCTTCACCTTACGCATTAGAGCCTGAGCTCCTCCATAGCTGATGACCACCTGCATTGTGGGTTAAATTTTTTTGGGAGGTTCCAAGGCGGGTAGGTTGATTGGAATTCTTGAACCAAAGTACCAAACCATTCATATCTCTCACATCTTCCTCCTCCATACTCATACTAAGGTTTCTCATATTCTCGATCACCTCATTGGCTAAATGACCACTCTTGTTCTTTGTTTCTTTTGCTTCCTCACCGTTGATGCTCTCTCTACAACCTTGATTCTGGCTCTTGATCTCTAATTTTGTTGCTGGTTCTAATTCACCATGATTTGCCTCTCTCCCCCATGAAGATTCTTGCTTTTCACCCTAGTATCTAATTTTTGCATCTGTTTCTCATCCCAAACTCAATCCCATGGTTCCCATGGTTCTTGTTCCTCATCCCAAACTCAATCCTGTTAAGCTTAAAGAGATGACTTGAGAGAGTGTGAGAGCTGGAAGACGGAGAGATAAAAGAGCAGGGAGAGAGAGAGAGAGAGAGAAAGAGAGGAGAGAACAGGAAGAGAGTGAGAGAGAAATTGGGGATAGAGAGAAATAGAAAGAACATGAAGAGAGCGAGAGAGGGGAGAGAAAGGAGATGACAACTTGATTTGAAAATCTCCTTCACCAGGTCACCTAGCTTTAGAGAAAAAAAAAAAAAAAAAAACTATTGTTTTCCATTCTCTTTATAAAATTAAACTGCTAAACTTTTTAAGAGCTCTTTAAAAAATGTGTTTGGCTCAACTTCTCTCCTTTTAAGAAGAGAAGTTAAAAATAAGTTGGGCTAAAATACTTCCTAAATCAAATCTGTCTCATATCCCCTGGGGTATCTCTATAATCTTCTTTATATCTCAACAGCTAGGAAAAGTGGACACAGTAATAATTTTTCATTGAATCATAAACAGTAGGACAATAAACTAAACACTTATTTATCTGAATATATTTCTGTGAATATGTTTAGATATTGATTGGATTAATTTGACATTCATCTTCAGATATTTGTTTAAAATGCAACTGAAACCTTAAATGAAATAGGATTGTCATCATGATTATCCTCAAAACTATACTATTCAATTATTCTCATAAACTTGTTGATGTTTCATAATTATGATCTTATATTTCTTTGCATTGTTTATGTTATGACATTGGATGATAATTATTGTTTGAAAGACTAATATACAAATACTAGTCAATCTTATCCATAGAATTGTTAACTTGATTGTTATAATTTCAGCTCTAAATTTAGCCCCTGGACATATTTGTTGTACTTTCTCATAAGTTTTTCATAGTATATGCACTGTTCTTGAACAAATAGTTCAGAATTTCTTAGGAATTCGGATATCAAATAAATTTCTCTCATTTGACAACACATTACTCATTGCATCAATGATCCATAAAATAATACCTGAATCATAATCTTAAGGAGTATATGACAAGAAAAAGGTTAATAAATAATAACAAAGACCAAGTAAAAATTAACTTAATAACAGATTCCATTTCTATCAGCACACATGAAAATTGAGCCCTTCATATGGAACACAGAAATGAAATATGTAACTTTCAGAACTATATTCTTTAATATGATAAATTCATGTACACCCCCATGGAATATTCAAACTTTAACTGTACAAAGACTAACAGGAGGAAGAAAAGGCAAAGAGATGGTTGCTACAACTACCTTTCAAGAGAAACACAGAACTCCACATTTGTCAACTGAGAGAAGGGGAACCAATTCTGGACTCATCAATAAGATAACCAATAGTTTATTGTATAGGTTAATTCATCTCAAACTCAAATGGAAAGGAGACTTTAGCATCTAATTAGAGGCCAAATTTTTCTTAATCCTAGAAGAAAGGAGAAGATCTGCTAAATTTGGTCTAATGAGAAACCTTATTCTTTGTTACCATATCTCTTTGCAATGATAGGACGGACATCATCAGCATCAGCCAAGGTCTCTAGAAAGGGAAGTAATGACATCAGTGCACAATCTAATGGATCATCAAACCAACTCTTTATAGGAATACCATTATTCACTTGCAATCGGAAAACCTGAAATGTATTATCAAAGTGAAAGGATTAAACATAAAATATTCAATGAAGAAAATATTTTCTCCCCTCCCCCATCCAGAGCCAGACAGTGGCCTTTAGAAGTTTTTAAATGGGGAAAGAGATGGAAAGGAGAGAAAACGAAATGGAAGAGAGTTATTTCCTCTTGTTTGAATGTTTAAGCAAACAAAGGAGAGAATGAGGGCTATTTTCCTCTCTAAAATAAAGCCTTGACCCCAGTCTAATTTTGAGGGGGAAAGAAGGAACATTTCCCCCTCCCTTCCCCTTATTTAAAAACTTCCAAACAAGGTCTGAGTCAATTTCTCTTCCTTCCCCTCTCTTTCACTTTCATCCATACACACAAGGTTATTAGGCTATAATTGACTGACTCATGTAAGGAATCTCAAGTTTCTCCCATTATATTGTCTTGGCAAAAGTTAGAGACTAGTGCTCTTCTAGTGTTTGCTGCAGGATTCCCCAAGATAACTGTTATGAAACTGTTAGGATCCAATTGCAAGGTATGGAACTTGGAGTCCCACATTGGAAGTATGGGATTCTAGTGTGGGATTTATAAGGCCTTGGACTCTCCAACTACAATAGCTAGCTATTGTGGTGTGGTTCTCTCAAGGTTCTTATCAGAAACTTTTAATATACCTAGTTTTATATGTGCCTTTCGGAAAATCTTCTAATACATATAGCAATTTGAAAAGAAAAATAATTTTAACTACCCACAGATTCAAAAAAACATTTGTGGTGAGAATTCAATACTTAACAGAAATTTAAAACTTCTTAAAAATTGGGAACTAAAATAAATAGATGAACTAACAACAGAGTGCGACCGAATATGTACCTGAGGTGAATTATCAATTATGGCAACCTTTGCAAGATCAACACCTAATATAGTAAGATCTTTTGTGTAATTTCCATCTGAAAAAAGGCATGATTCTCGATACATGCGACGAGAAATAAATCTTCCATCAGGATCTAATATATCAAGTAGTTGCTTTGCATATATGCTTTGGCTGGCAGTAAAAATTACTACTTCGAACATCTCTGATACTCTCTCCAAGAATGAGTGGAGATAAGGCCTCTGTTTTACATATACTGTGTACTCTTTCAAATTGAAAAAGACAGTAAAAGTGAAATCTGCATCATCACAGTGTTCCAGTGTAGAATGAACAAGTGTCTCTGCATATAAGAAAACATAACAGATGGCCAAGGTAAATAGGATTTTCAACTGTAAATATTTCAAAAACCAACATTTAAAAAATGATAAATCTGATTTATACGAGTGAAACAACGAAACATCATCCAGTAGAGATGCCTAAAGAAATCGGTCAAACTAAGTGAGTTTTTAATGAATACACTGAATTCACAATCAAATTCAGTTGTACTTTAAGGTGATTTATTTGCATCTGCGAGCCAATACTGGGGCACTGGAAGTTTGGAACTATCCTACATTGAGTAATCAAGCTTGCTAGCTTCGAAAAGTTAGTTAAAAAGGAACCTCAAGCAATCATCAAGCCTACAGCACTTCAGAATAGGAGTTTCCTTTAAACTTACAAATATACTATTTGGCAATGAAGTTCATGACAGGCAATCATTGAGGCCTTTAGCATGCACTATTTCCTTCGTATATCTATACAATGCATATTAGAAAATCTCAAAATATCTTTAGTGTATCTTAGAAAATTATCCAATAGTACCTCAATTATATCTTAGAATAATATATCTTAGTTCATTTGTTAGGATTAGTTTCCATATTTCTTCATTAACTTATGAGTATGACTTGTTTCTTAGTAAAGTTAGGATTCTTGATCCAGTATTACTATAATAGTGAATAATGTTTTGTGTTGCAACACATCATATCATATCAAGTCAATATCCTGTCTCTTTTGGCTCACTTTCCTATTTTTGTACATACAACCCTATAATTTTAACATGATTTGAGAGTGATATCACCCTCTGTAACTTGTGTTGACACTACACTGCTGGGGAGCTCCCTAACTTTTGGCTCCCTTCCCGTGTCTTATTTCCAGCAACTTCAGACCTCCCTTTTTTTGTCACCGTCACTGGTGTTCTGCCAGACCCACTGTTGTCTGTGACCCTTTTCTGATTCTATCACACGGAACCTTTTTTGACTTCCTGTCACTTTCAGGCCACCACCACTGGCTGTCATTGATCCAAACTTCCGACCACCCGTTGGAGTCCTCCCTCAAAGGTCAGCCCCACCCCACTAGTTTCATCCTCATTGAAGCTGGCACACATCCAGACACGATTTCTTCAGCCTGATTTCTGCATGCAATGTCAGTGTTTACCACATGTGAATATGGCTCCACCTTTCCGGACAATGTGCACAGTGCCACCCTCCTTGTACCCAATCTACCCCTCCCTTCAACAGCATCAGATATCAAGCCTCTCTTTTCTACATTTTTCAGAGCTCTTTGGTGTCATTTTATCTCTTGCTAACCCATGGACTACAATGCCACAAGCAACCTATCCTAAGTGGTTTCAGGTAGGAACAACCTTATCTTGCTGCCTATTGTTGCTTCCACTTTCTCATTCAGCCCTAAAGCCCTCCCAATATCTGACCTTGTTTCGTACTCCAAACACAATCTAGGCCTACCAATTTTTTGTCCAAAATGCTATCTGGACCCAACTTTTTAGTCTCAAATGTTATCCAGCTTCGATCCCAGTCCTAGAAGTGGTCTGGCCTCTTCCTGTTTTTGAAATGTGATCTGGCACCAAATTTTTGTCCTAGATATGTCTAACCCCAATCACAGTCATAGACATGGCTAGCCCAGTTGGTGTTTATCTTATATGTCATAATAATTTTAGCTTTACCATGCTATGGATAGAAAATAGTTGCATCAATTTCTTTTTTTAGCTAAAATATTAAAATCTTGAAGATAAATCATCCAAAAATTATTCTTAAATCAAAAGTAAAGTGTGACAAATTTTCATGACGAAAGCCCAATCTCTCTAAGAAAAAGTAATAATTAAAAAAATGAAAAAAAAAAAAGGGTATTATGAATCAAAAGCAAGTTAATCATATGATGCATTTGATGTAAAACAGCATTTGAGTTAATGGTGTCAGTTTATGTACAATGCTACATTAAATAAGTATTGATTATTAATATTGAGTGGGAGATATGCTAACTTAGTTTCTTACCATCTAAGTCCAGCACCAGAGTTATCGACTTTCTACTTGGAGATTGCTTAGGAATTAGGGTTGGCTGCCCATTTACTTCTATTTCTGATAGTTCTGGTAAATTCTTGATAAATGACTGTGGATCAAAGCACTCTGATTTATCCAAGTCACTTTTAACATCAGATTCCTGGTTGCAGGATCTTATCTGACCCATTGCTGAATACAAACTAGCACTTTCTCGAACCATCATGGCTTCTTCATATGATATGATATCAGAAGTAGTGCCAACTTTAATATCATCTTCAAGAGCAGGCAGGATCATGTACTGTTCAGACGCAGTAAACATGGATGGCTCAGTAGATCCATAATCAGATAGGCAGTTGGTTTCAGTGATATCATCATCAAAGGAATTCCCCCCAAAGGGTAAGTTTGTAATGATCATGTCAGAAATGTAGAAGTCTGATACATCGCATGTTTCATAACCACATATGCTTCTTCCTTCATCAGCTCCCACTCCAGTCATGTTTGTATCACCAATGCTCACTACAATAGAATCAACGTTGTTAGCATATAGATAATAACAATCAAATAGTCATGAAGTAATTAGCCATACATTGTTATGCAGGTAGTTCAATTTAGAAAACATAAGGTTGAGAACCGAACACCAAACTAATTTGGTCCACTACGGAATTAGGGTTTGGCTGTAAATTTCATTAATTTACAGTTTAGAAATTTTAAGCCAAAGTATTATATGTTCAGTCAAAGGGAGTTTTACTAATTTTTTTTATTGGGGTCTCATTCATGTTTTATTCAGGACTCAGATCTATATACAAATTGGTTTTGTGGGCTTTCTTTAGCTTGTGCCAGTTTTTTGGCTACCAGTTATGATCTTTAGTACTTATTTATTACTTGGGCATAAAGTTTAAAGACTACCTGTCCCTATCTTTTGACACATCCTATTTTAAGTGATGTAACAGGCGTACAGGTCCCTAATGCTTTTTGGTAGAGAAGAAATTGGGAGGAGGGTGACAGATGGAAATTATTTGGTTGTTTGGTAGAGAAGATTTAGAGAGGAAAGAATTTTTTTTACAAATTGTGGTACCCACTGTACTATTTCTCACCTATTTCCACTCATCTCTCTATCTCCTTATTTCTTCTTTATTTATCTCCAACCAAGCATCTTTCATTTCTGCTTTATTTCTCACCTATTTCCACTCATCCATTTTATTTCCATCCACCATATTCTCCTCTTTACTAAACAGGACATAACTTATGTATATCTGAGATAGGATTGCGAAAAACAGATTTATCCAGAGCCAAAACATAAGGTCACCAATGATGAACCTTCAAGAACATAAAAATGAAAACACAGAAAGAGGAAGAAGTGAAGAATAGACACCACGATTCGAATGGCAACCTCGTACAAACGATAAGTCTAGGTCGTAGATCCACCACAAAGATTCGAAAATCCTTTGATAAGAATCCAAATTTAGTTCTAATCCAAGAACCTCGAGAATAATCACTCACTCACAATTAACCCAATGGTCAATCTCAATTCGTTCATCAAAAAACTGATTACAAGTGTTTGTAAAAAGGTATTTATACACTAGGAAACAAGATTAAGGCCCTAAAGTCTAAACACATATTAGGTCACAAAATAGGGCCTGAGAGGCCCAAAATATATCAAAACGTGCCAAAATACAATTCTGTCGCTAAATTTCTGACAGCTTTCTTCAACTTGATATTTCCTTTCAAATCCTCATCAATTCTCTTGGTTTTAGTCCTTGTTAAGGTCTTTTCATGGAGCTATCCAAGTGTTTCACTTGGAACTTGAAGCAATTTCAGTGCCCCCTCCTAGAGCTCTATCATGCATTTCTCTTCTTTTTTTTTGTTACAATGACTACATGGAGATTTAAACCTATGACCTAAAAACACCCATAATTCATATCTTCAATTCTCCCAAGAAAATCATAATCTTGACATGTTAAATACTAAGCCTTCAGATACCCAGTCATAATTGTATAATAAGTAATGTAATGCAAGTGAATGTATAGTGTTAGCGTATGCATGCAACAGACATTGTTGGCATAGCATAGGCGATAAAAGTCCATATGGAATGATTTAATAATTTTAATCATGTGGTATTTTGTGGCAGGAAACCCAGGTAACAGACCTTTGGGATTATGGCTTACCATTTGATGTTGTATGAGGACTTTGAAATGTCATTCCTATTATTGTGTATACATAATTACATAATAAATAACAAAAAGACTGGTAGACGATAAATCAAGAAGACTTGGTTAAATTTATGTGTGAAATGTGAACCAATATGATAGATCATAGTAATTTATTCAATGCAGAAAATAGTTACAATTTTGGCCAAAGAAGAAAGATAATTTATTTAATAGTGATGGATCCCATCTATTTATGAGTTTACTGGACCGAAGAGGAAGTGTGAAAAACTGGATTTTGTATAACCTGTCAATCTTGAATATGAAGGCATTCTCTTCCATTTAAATAAAAGTCTCAAAGCAACATCATATACAGAAGAAATTCACTTTAATAGAAGTAAAAATTGGGTCATATGTAGGACCGACGTCAACTCACAAAAGACACATTAACTTCTCTCACCCCCTCATGCCTTCACTATATATTAATGCCCAAGGAAAACATACTTAATGGCACAAGTAGACAGTTTATCAAGTACAGGAGTAAGATCATAAACAAAGCAAGTGGAACCAAAAACCCAATGAGGAATACAAAACAAGGGTTCATCAGGAAACAATACGGAATGCGGCACATTGTCTTAATAGTAGAAGATGACATTGTATTTATTGAAGAACCTACAGTAAGGACAACATCACCCTAAAATTTCAAAGGAGCATAAGCCCTAATGAGGAAAGTACGCACATTTTCCATAATATAATGGTGTTTACATTCAGTGATATCATTTTGTTGACAGGTATGAAGACTTGTTGCAGGGTAAGATGACAAGAAGACTAGTGTATTACTTCATTATTAACCATAAAATAATTAAAAGGAGCAGAGAAATATTCTTTAAAATTATCACTACACAACACAAATAGAACCACCAAACTAATTTAAAATTTCTTTAAAGAAATATTGAAAAGTAAGAAAATCCACGTACATCTAGAGAATTCATCAATGAAGGTAACAAAATACCTATGTCCTAAAACAAAAGTGACACGACTTGGATCCCATATATTAGGATGAATAACATCAAAAGGAGCATGAGCTTGTGACTGAACACTGCAGGGGGCAAAAGGAGCAGACGTGTTTTCCAATGTAACAAGATTCACACTCCAAGTACTGCAAATGAGACCAATAAGGAACTGTTTTCTTTAACTTATTTAAGAATTGAAAGACCCAACCAACAGTGAAGAAGACTAGGAGATTCTAGAATGGTGCAAGCAACTGAGGAAGAAGATTAAAGGTAAGCAGTACATTTTATATGAATGTGAGAACCATAAATTTAGGCCATATAAACCATACATGGATGATAAAGATTAAAAGTTAATTAGTGGTTACATGACACCTTAAAAAGTAATGGTCTATATTTGTTATTCTGATTTCTCATTCTCACAACTCTCATTCAAATATATATATATATATATATATATATATATATATATATATATAGTGAGGTAACATGAGTCTTGGTCATACAATTATTATTCACATATGGTCAAGATTGTTTTAAGGTTTAAATATGTTTTCATCCCTTCAAATATCGCAATTTTTGTTTTAGTTCCTTCAAAAAATGTATTAATTTTTAATCCCTATAGTTCACAAAATGATGGGTTTTAGTCCTATAGTTGTTACATGTAGGAATCAAAAAGTAATTAAATTTTTAGAGACTAAATAAAACAAAAAAAAATTGATATTTTCAAGAAACAAAACATATTTAACCCTTGTTTTAATTAGTTTTATTTTTAACCATCTATTTAAATTATACGGCTGAATTCATTCCTTTTGCACTCTCATCCCTCATCTAATATGATATGCTTATATATATTGATCGGCAAATGTTAGTTCTGTTTGTAGAGGGGATCGAACCCACAACCTTTTCCCTCTTCCCTTCACCCTTAACCATCCAGCACCTTATATCTCCACTTATAGAGAGAGAGAGAGGCATATATAACAAGAACATTGCTCATTAAAAACATGAGAACTATAAATTTAGATTATACAACAATATATGGATAGTCAAGATCAGTCTCAGTTGCGTGGATGGATAAATGGCAAGGGACTACTCAGTTTATCTTGAATAGAAATTTCTCAGACCACTGTCCTATTATACTGAGATCCTCACAGGTAGATTGGGGACCAAAGCCATTCAGGGTGTTGGATTGCTGGTTTCAGGACAGATCGTTCAGGTCAGTTGTACGTGATACCTGGAATTCAAGTATGGTAAGAGGATGGGGGGGATTTGCAGTAAAAGAGAAGCTTAAAGCTCTTAAACAAAAACTGAAATCATGGAACAAAACTCAATTTGGGGATGTCCAGCTGAAACTGAAGAACATTGAATCGGAGCTAAACACGCTAGAGATTGAGGGGGATGATCGAACGCTGAATGAAGCTGACATTAGAAAAAAGAAAAAGCTCCAGGAGGATCTATGGGTGGCTGCCATTTCCAATGCATCATTGTTAAGACAAAAAGCTAGAACAAAATGGCTTAGAGAGGGGGACTGTAATTCCAGATTCTTTCACCTGGTTGTAAATAGGAAGAGAAGAAATAATATGATGGGGGGAGTGATGGCTAATGGGCGTTGGATAGAAGATCCCAACAGTGTGAAGGAATGTGTCACCTCCTTTTTCAAGGGCAGATTTGAGGAACAGGTCCAGGGTAGACCCAAGCTTGATGGCGTGAAATTCAAGACCATTGAACATCATCAACAGGAGGTTTTGGCCGCACGGTTTGAAGCTGTGGAGGTGAGGAATGCTGTTTGGGAATGTGGGAGTGAGAAGAGCCCTGGGCCCGATGGCTTTAATTTCAAATTCATTAAAGAATTCTGGGAGGATATCAAGGCTGATTTTCTGCGCTTTATGGATGAATTTTATGTCAATGGAGTTTTCCCTAGGGGTGGCAATGCATCTTTCATTGCCTTGATCCCAAAGGGACCTGACCCACAGGGCTTGAACGACTACAGGCCTATATCCCTCATTGGCTGTGCATATAAAATTGTGGCGAAGGTATTATCCAATAGACTGAAAAGGGTATTGCCTTCTATCATTGACCATCGCCAGTCCGCTTTTATTGAAGGAAGACATCTATTGCATGGTGTGCTCATATCTAATGAGGTGGTTGACGAGGCTAGAAGGAGTAATAGAAGCTGCATCCTGTTCAAAGCTGATTATGAAAAGGCGTATGACTCCGTAAGCTGGGAATTTTTGTTCTATATGATGAAACGGATGGGGTTCTGCTCAAGGTGGATCATGTGGATCGAAGGGTGCTTAAAATCAGCCACTGTTTCTGTCTTAGTCAATGGCAGCCCAACTGAGGAATTTATTCCACAACGGGGCCTCAGACAAGGAGACCCGCTTGCTCCCTTCCTGTTCAATATTGTCGCTGAGGGCCTCACCAGTTTGATGAGAGAAGCGCAACAAAAAAAGGTATATGAGGGGTATAAGGTGGGTAGCAATCATGTTGAAACCAGCATTTTACAATATGCTGACGACACTATATTTTTCGGGGAAGCATCGACAAATAACGTTAAATCAATCAAGGTCATGCTGAGAAGCTTTGAATTGTTGTCGGGGCTGAAAATAAACTTTGCAAAAAGCAGGTTTGGGTCTTTTGGCATGAACGAACAGTGGACAAACAGCGCTGCTGCTTTCTTGAATTGCAGTGTGTTGTCTTTACCTTTTTCTTATTTGGGTATCCCTATTGGGGCTAATCCAAGACGGTGCGAGACGTGGGATCCCTTAGTTAGGAAATGTGAGCAGAAACTAGCTAGATGGAAGCACAAACACCTATCCTTTGGTGGAAGAGTAACACTGATCAAATCAGTGTTAAACTCTATTCCTATTTTCATGTTTTCTTTTTTCAGGGCCCCGAAGAAGGTGATTGCCAGATTGGAGAGAATTCAGAAGAGATTCTTGTGGGGTGGGAATGCCGACCAAAAAAAGTTGGCTTGGGTGAGGTGGGACTTGGTGTGCCAATCAAAAGACCGCGGGGGACTGGATATTAAAGATCCAACTTCTTTCAACCACGCTCTACTTGGGAAGTGGTTGTGGAATGTGTTCCACCAGCACACTGAACTATGGGTCCAGGTATTGGAATCAAGATATGGTGGGTGGAGGAGCTTGTTTGGACCTGGGAGGTCTTCAAGAGAATCAACCTGGTGGAGGGATCTTGGTTTGGTTTGCAGGTCAGCTGGGGTCGGGAATGGGATGCTGAGTGGGATAGAGTGGAACGTGGGATGTGGATCAAAGGTGTTATTCTGGGAGGATGGATGGAGGAACGAGGGTGTGTCGCTGAAGGACAAGTATCCACGACTATATCACATATCCCACCAACAACACAATAGCATTCAACAAATGGGGTCGTCATCAGCTTCTGGATGGGAGTGGCAGCTTCGCTGGAGAAGGGCTTTCATGGAGGGGGAGGTTGACTCAGCAGTCAGATTTCTAGAAGACATCCAGGGCTGTGGAAGGCAACTGCAGCAGCAGGATTTGTGGACATGGAAGGCAGATCCAAGTGGGAAATTCACGGTGAGAAGTGCGTATAGGCTCTACAATAGGCCAAGGATAGATATGGGGCCAGATCAAGTATTTAAGGACTTATGGAAAGTCAAACTCCCATCTAAAGCATCATGCTTCGCTTGGCGTCTGTTTTGGGATAGATTACCTACAAAGATGAACCTACATAGGAGGAACATTGGTCTCAATGATACGCTCTGCCCATTCTGTAGGAACAGTGATGAGGAGGCCTCACACCTTTTTGTTAGCTGTGACAGAATCAAATCGCTGTGGGAGGAATCTGCGAGGTGGGCAAATATTTCGGGTGTCTTCTCTGAAAACCCGAAAGAACATTTCAGACAATACTGGTTCTATTACAGCAATGGGGCATGCTCGCAAAGCTGGATAATCTGGTGGCTAGCACTGACATGGAATATTTGGAGGCATAGAAATAGAATTATCTTCCATAATGAAAGGTTTAACAACCTTAAACTTATGGATGAGGCGCTGTTCATATGCTGGACTTGGCTTAAGAATTCCGAGAAGGCTTTTGACAAACCTTTTCATTTTTGGTCTACTAATTTGAGGGAGGCTTTTGTATCTAGGGGAAGGTCTTAGACTTAGTTTTCTGGTATATGGGGTACCATCCAGACCTTTGCCCCCTTAATTCATGTTTTTCTTGAATTAAGGTGCCACAGGCTTGCCCTTGGTACTAGGTTTTTTGTTGGTTTTTTGTAAGGGTACTACTTGTACTGTTTTATTTCTCATATATATATATATATATATATATAGATATTTATCTTTGCTGATCAAAAAAAAAAAAGATCAAAAGTTGGTTATTGATCACATAGCCACTTAAAAAAGTTATGTAAATTTATCTTTTAATCTTGACCGTTCAAATAAGATCTAATAATCTATTTTCATTATTCACATTTCTCACAAATTATTCAAACCTAAATAACTCTTTTGTGTGTGTGTGTGTGTGAAAATCACAACTTTTAGCCTGTTTATTTATTTTTTTCCTGCCACAATCATTTATTTTTTGCAACCCAAGGCAATTTCTATCAAAGAAACCTATTTCCATGAATGGCCAACTGCACCGACAAAACAAACAGACTTTTTAAGTTATAATCTTGGTCACACATGCATGATCAAACAGTCATTGTTTGTCTCATTCTCACAATAAGACACTACTCTCACTGGATAGGCCCCATATACATATAGGGAATATTTCTATATATGTTAACAGCACAGAATTGTCATACCTGCATCTTTCTCATTATAATGTTGTGAATGGACTTCAATGGGCTCAAAAGCAGGAGAAAAAATTGTTTCTAAGTTTGCTGTGCAGGTGTTGGTTAGTTCCTAGAAAACAGAGAAAGAGTAATCAGTTGTGAATTATAGAAAAGTTCAAATTTCATGGATACAGAAATAGAGTAATGGTTGATAAGTTATCAACATTAGCATAAAAATCTACAATTACTTTTAAAATGCCAAGGAAAATAATTAGCTTCCATAAATTGAATTGAAGTACCAGTGATCCTTTATTCTCCTCTCAATGTGTTTTGATATGTTATTAATTTTCAACAGGAAAGCTAAGTTACACTCAGTTTCTTGAAGTAGTTCCTCCATGCTGTCACTATAATTAAAAAACAAAGCTTCTAGATTTACTTGTGAAATGGCAAAATTTCTTTTATCTAGGAGAGAATAATATATAACACAGATGTATCAGTACAGATATATCAGTACATACCCCAAATTAAGTTGACTATGGGTTGTTTGCGAACCTTCAAAGCTAGATAATCATGTGCAATGGGAATGATTTCTAAAATCCTAGAGGTGTTTCGTATTTCTTAAAATTTGATAAACTCCTTATTTAATTAACTTTAAAATCAAGACTAGCTTTTTAAAACTAAGTTGGTTTTAAAATAAACCACTGTATGCTTTTAACTCATTCCTCTCCACGTTTCTCAATTTTTTACTTTATCTAAAATTTTAAAGATCCACCAAGATTTAACAAACAACATTATGTATTAATCTAGTTAAAAATCAAACTTTAAACAAACTAAAGATATGTTGAAACTAGTTCAAATTTATACATTAACACAACTAGTTTAAAATTTGAACAGTTCTGATCAGTTTTCTAGTTTGGCAATCACTCCACCTGCCCCCCAATATGTGTCATTAACAAAGTAAGATCAAAACAATCAGATTCCACCTATAATAGAACACAAGAACTCTTCATGCATTAAATTGTGTTCATTCTCCTGTTTTTGTACATGTGGGGAATAGAGGGGTAAGACTTCTTAATTCCCACTTGATTATATTTCTTTTACAGCCTTAAAATAATGACACTTCCAAACACTAACTGCTAATATACTCTAATAAATAAAAAATCATAAAGAAACTTAATCGCATCTTATCAAGAACCAGACAACTAAAAGTAGAATTTTAGAACGACAAGGCCTAGCAAACTGTGGATTCATTAATTTTTTGGACAATATCTAGGATGGGTTATATCAAACAATCCACACTCCATTTGTGGCAGTTGTATTGACCATTGTAGTGATTAACACCAAGTTATTACTAAATTAAACAAAAAATAAACTTCCAATGAATAAAGATTGTCTAAAACCAATAAAAACTCAAACTCTACCATTTTTCCCAGGACAGAGGAACAAACAGAAAATTGGTGCTCAGATTCAGAGTTTTCTTTATCCAGAAATTCTTTGTTATCAATAGATTGATCACATGCAACATCTTTGGGCTGCGTCCTTGAGGAAACTACAGAGAAATAGTAAGAACTATCAAATGTGAGGAATTGAAATAATTTCAGCAATTCAGCATACATTTAAAGACAAGCCCATAAAATAAGGAAGATTGTATGTATACAGAAAGTAACATCTACTATTACAGCACAGAAATAGATTATATCAAGAAAAACAGCCAGAAATGGAAACACAATTCTATAGTTGTCCAACTTTACTCAGTCAAAAGATTAAAAAAATTAGTTATTTTATACCAAATGAATCTCACCAAAACAACTTTATATATTCCATAATCTTACATTAAAAAACTTTTAGAAAAACCCTAATAATGATTTAATAGCTGTACAATAATGCTGCCAGCACAACAGCACTTTAGAAAACTCTGATCCAAAGATTCCAATACCTTACAAAAAGAACAGATTGATGACCATGAAGAAACCTAAAGGTTAGTAGGTTACATGTTCAAAACTACTTAAAATGCTTATCAAAAACAAAAGTTTAAAGTTTCATCTCGGATCATAAATCCATAGCCATATCATACACAATAGCTCGTTCTTACCTCCTCATCTAAGTGGTTCAAAAGCATCAACTCACATGACCAAGGCAAAGACTGTACCTTGTTGAGTGGAGAACATGAATTATACCCATAAAAGGTCCTTCCTACCTTGCCCTAAGCCATTTTAACTAAGCAAGGACAAGGACTACCCTTGTGGTACTAAAGTAGCTACATTTTCAGTCTGTTTGTTTTTATCTCTGTCATTTATAGCAAGGATTTAGATCTTCTCATCTGAGTTTTCCACATGACTTTCCATGTGGTGAGAGATTGATTAACATAGGACAATTTCTGAGACCCTGTGTAGGGTTGTGGCACCCAGTGCAGGAAGGCCTTAATGTCTTTCTCTTTTGTCACATGAAATGGTAATTTGAAAAACTAACATGAGAGGATCTACATCCCTAAGGGACACATAGATGTTTTTCAATTTATATTTCCTAGTAGAATGCCAAAAGTCATGTATATCACAGATCACTACTCCTTTTCTTAGTTAAAAAACAAATGAAGATAATTGTTAGCCAGGTAGATCAGCAACAATGGTTCTGTAAGATGCTAGTTTTCATAAATTATGAACAATACAAAGTCACCAATTGTCCATAAAAAAGAAAATCTCAATATCATAAGCTCATGTGATTTTGGTAGTTGTCCATACATGAAAGATTAATATAATGTTTAAAAAATAGCATAAAGTATGCTGAAAAAGGACAACAAATGAAGCAAAAAGCAAAAATCATTGCTAAAGACACTGATTAGAAAAATAAAAAGGAATTTGCACAGATACTTAAGACAGAAATCTAGAGACAGATTGGATACTGCCACTTACCATTTAGGCAATTTTGAACAGTGGTGTCAATTTCAACCTTTTGAGTAGAAATCATGATTTTAGAACATGGGCTTTTGGAAATTATCTTTGATTTCGGACACACATGAAGATCCTTTGTTTCTGTTAAACAGCTTACGCTTACTTTGCTCTTCATTTTTAGGGATGGCATTTGATTTGTGCTTACAGTAGGGGCAACAATCTTGCTCTGGGCACATCCGTGGGGAACCGATGTCCCTCTAGACAGTCAGAGGCTGTTGCACAAAAAGAGACAGAAATCCAAATTACCAATCATATAATACGTAGAATTAAAAATATACATCAAGGATTTTTGACAAAGAAAAAAAAAACAATTACGCAAGTAGCAAGCAACAGATTTTAAATCAGAATTAAGAAACATGCATATGGGAAACTAAAAGGCCAGGTCTTCTTTTCTTGTTTATATGAAAGAAAACAATATCATCAAGAAAAGAGTGATTACAAAGTAATAGATAAGGATAACAAAATAATAAAATAATAGAGCTCAACAAGAGACTATCTTAAAAACAAAGCAAGAAAACTGAAAAATTTTCAAAAAAGATTAGCATTCCTTGCCTAATTACATCAAATTACTCAAACACTATGAAGACTTCCAAAACATAGAGCGCACATATAAGTAAAACCCCTCTCCAAAAAATGATTCCACCAAGCAAAGAAGTCTAAGGAAAAACGCAGCAGCCGTATAGAATAACATCTTCAAACACAACTTGGTTAAAGGATGCATAGTCAGAACCATAACGTTATCAAAGTAAAAAGAAATCTTGGGCAAAATTAAATTCAAGTTTGAAATAATTGGTTTTTCAATAACGTAATTTCCAAGGCTAAATCCTTGAGTCAGTCATATACACCAAATCCAAAATATTTTCACATCCTCTTTTTAGGTCCTAACCAAATTATTCACACCACAAAAACCTAATTTGTAAAAATTAAATTAAAGTTAAGAAAAACAAAACAGCATCTCTTGCTGAGTTTACATACCACAAAAAAAGAAGGACCAGTTTCTAATGTTCGACACTTTCCAAGGATAATAGCCATCAACAAGACAACCAGAATTAAACGTTCAACCCAATTCACATACTCCAAAACGCAAAAACCCTAAAAGTCAATACCCAAAACCCCATGTCCCAAAACGCGCAAACACGAAACTCATGAATTGACGCGCCAACTCGGAAGTCAACCCCGAAAATCGTCACAACAAAAACAAAAGCAAATCGCAATTGCCACACACGAACACAAAAACCGAACCAGAAAACGTTCCCAAAACAACAAATTAAAAAAAAAAAAAAAAGTAACGAGGAAGTTCAACTTTCGGTTACTGAACAGCATAACTAACAACCAAAGAAACAGTTCCCGAAAACTAAAGAAGGCAAAAAAAAGCTGAAAAATTAAAAAAAAAAAAAATTGTAGAAACAGTTGAGAGCGTAATTGTTGAGAGTGAAATTGGGAAGCGGATTTTATTACCTGTGGTGGCAACTGAACCAAAAAAACCAACCCTTAGTTTCTCTCTCTAGAGATGTTCCATCTGGGTCAGACTGAGGAGAGAGAAAGTGAGAGAATGCACAGTGTGAAACCTGCAAGTAGTAGTATATGTGTGGTTGGATGATGGTTCCGACGGCTGGGATGGAATCTGTGTCTTCGACCGATAGGAGGGTGCCACGTGGCGCATGGAACCAACTCAGTTTGACGTGTCGACACGTGCTGTTTTGCTGAAAGAGAGAACCTTTTGCAGGGTAGGTGATGCTCCCACGCGCCCGATAGGAAGCGCGTGCCGTACGCTCTCTCTTTTATTGATTGGTCCTTCGGAGTCCAGCGCCACCTTTTTTCTATGCTTGTGGCAGGTGTTCGAGTTTGAGGTCACCTCCCAAATGCACACACTCTCTGCAATGTTTATGGCTGTGTTTGATTGTGGGGAAAGGCCAGAAATTGGAAACAAATTTTGTATTTTTCATATGATATTTATATTTTTATACTTTATTTTAATTAAAAATATATTTTTTCATCTTTTAAATTAATACACTATGTATATGTTAATGTGTGTACGAATTGAATGTTAAAATGTCAATTATTTCAACAGTTTAATAATTATGCTCTAGTTTTAAACTGTCATTTAATAAAAACTTATCATTAAAATAATTTTTAAAGTAATTATCATAAAAATTAATATATTTATTTATAAAATAAATTATAATTAGATAGTGATATAAAATTATTTTACATTATGATCGTATAATTTATTATCTCTTATTTCAAGGATTTATTGTTGTTATAATTAGTTATTAGTTTTTATAATTGCTTAAAGTTTTTTTTAAAATGATTTTAAAAAATAATCGCTTTTAAAAAATTAAGTCAACGAACCAGTTTTGAAACCAGTTCAATTTGAACCAAATTAATTTGAAAAAATAATTTAGTTTTATTTAATCCAACCGATTCAATTCAAAAATCAATTTGATTCAATGCATTTCAAAAACGATTCAGTTGTAATCGTTTTATATGCACACCCCTACACCAAACAAGTGATAATTCCTTTTCTATAATAATCCCAATCGATGGACTCAAGTTCCTAGCAAAACATTGTTTGTAGTTGGGAGTTACTCCTCAAAAGTGCGACGAAGATTCGCAAACTCTCTGTGAGTCTCATCAGAGACGAGAAGCTTCGCCATTCCATGCCAATCGATGTTCATTTCCACCTTGAATATGCATTTTCAATAGCAGTCTTCACGGAAGCTTGGTCTTTCACCAATTTCTTTGTTGCGAGCTTCATTATTCGAAGTTGCCGAAATGGAACCGTAAAACGATTTGAATCGCTAAGATCTTCTTTTGCATCATGAAAAACAGAATGGAACCCTAGAAATATAAGTGAAGTGTCTAGACATCTCTCTTCTCCACTACGCTACGTTGCAAGGGATTTATGCAAGTGTGTTAAAATTTTGTTGGGCGCCATGGTGATGCAGTATTTATTTTCGCGCCAACGACGCTTGTGCGCTTCGTGTATTAATCGCATTAATTGCAATTTAATGTTAACATATTTTCATAATGTAGTTTAGTCGAAATACACTACAAAATTTTCATACGATTTCAATAGTAGTTTTTATAGAAATAATTTTTTGTGAAGACTATTTTTGTAAGAAAAAAGTATAAAAGAGTAAAAATAAATAAAAAGGAGCGTGAATAGCATGGGCCATGAAAATACTTGCTCCAAAATAAAGCCCACTTGTCCCAAACTAACTATTTTCACCCAATTTTTGTTCATCCCTCATGCTTGTATGTGATTTTTTCTCAAAAATACCCCTTGACTGAAACACGCTTTCGTTGTTCACAATACACAACGAAAAGGTGTTTTTCATTTTGTGGTAGGGGTGTACCGAAGCAATACAAAAACATATTCTGTTGTGTTAATTATTTTTTTTTAAATAATGCTACAAAACATGTTTCCATTTATGGGAAAAAGACATAGAAATAAGTTTGAGCTGTGTATTTTAGTCAAAATGTGTAACAAAACTTGTTTTCGTTGTGTAATTAATTTTAGATAATCAAATTAGTATTATTTTTAATTGAAATTAAATTAATTATGATACAATTTACACTTAATAATAGTCTAATTAAGTATGATAGAAATTATCATTTTAATTGAAATTGAATTAGTTACAATAGAGGTTGTCATTTATAATGTTAATAAAAATAATTATTATTCAAATTACATTTTTAATAATAATTAAATTAATTTATATCATAATTAATTTGATTATTATTAAAAAGGTAACTTGTATCGTCATTAATTCAATTTTAATTAAAAAACAAAATTTATATCAAAATTAATTTAAGTACTATTAAAAATGATAACTTGTTTAGTCATTAAGGTATTTTTATCATAATTAATTCAATTACTATTAAAAATAACTTTTTTCACTATTAATTTATTTCAATTAAAAGGTAACTTTTTATATAAACAAAATTGAAATTGCATAAAATGTCACAACATTTATGTCTAGCCATCTTCATTCGTGATATTCCACATTTAAAAAATATTAACAATGTTTCAAACTCAATGGGAAGTTTTGTAAGGAGGCATGCAAATCAAATCGTTCATAACTCAAGAGGAGTGTGTAGATGGTATACTAACAATCATGTTTTCTTATCATATTTAATTTTAACAAACTCGAAAGAGGATCAAAAGGGGGAATAAAAGATCATAACTCGACTTGTAAGTGTTATATGCATATATAAAAAAAATATTTACATACAAACACGTGCATAAAAAATAATATAGACAAGAAAAATGGAGATAACTCATAATAAAGTATAAAGATTAAGATCCAATACATATGACATAATTCAAAATAGATTCTTAAGTCATCAAATAGATTCAACAAAACAGAGAAATAAATCAAACCATCACTAAATAGGGGTTCGATCACAAAGAAGAAGTGAGAAGTTTGATTCAATCAACTACACTGTCGATGATGACCAGCTAACAACAACGTTTGAGAATGAGAACCATGGAGCAAAGGGCTACTCTACCTTTTATTTGGATTATGTCTTATCAAACTCGACCCAAAAAGCCCAACTTAGAACAACTTTCTTCTACTTCAAAATGGGTCATAAATTTAGCCCAAAAAAATAGGAGTGAAAGAATGAATGGAATGTTGTTCCATGAAAAATGCAAGCAATTTCACAATCCGACACATGAGTGATCTTGGTTGTGATTTTACTCATCGGAGGTAAAAAAAAACACAAGATCGCACGATTTTTCAAATAAACTCGTGATCTTGATAACATTGATTGTATCTAATTTGTATTTTCAATTTGATTATTAATGAAATGATATGAATTTCTTCATGTTGATCTTATTTTTCTCTTATATGTTGTTTTCTTTTAAAATGAGCTTACACTTGCGTTTTTTGTTGAACTATGATGATTATGTCATTTGACACGAGAGCAAATTATAATGTAACTTCTGAGGAACATGTCACTCGTGGTTGATATGAACTTGTTGGTGGACTTAGGGACGAGATCCAACCCTTGGTATTTTATTTATGTTTTGTCTTGGCGAAGACCACCATAGGATTTATATATATTCATAAATATATGTTGTATTTATTTCTTTAATGGGACCCTTGGGATTTGTTTGGAGATTTTTTAACGATGTTTCAATAAAGTAGTGTCTTAAAGCACACCTGACTTTATGGTTTACAAGTTGAGGACCTTTATAAGTGAAGTTTATATGACATACTTGTATTCATGAAAAAACTTATACTTATTTTCATTAATTAAACTAATTCTCAAGAGTTTTAAAGGGATTAAAAATAAATATTTGTGCGTTAAAGTTTTAGTGTTTCATGGCATATGGGGTGGTTACAACACTGGCCATGGGGCCACTTATTTTTTTTCCGCTTATCCTTCTCCTTCCTCTCCCTTCCTCTCCTGCAACCTCCGAAGGAACCTCCAAGCCACCACTTCCGCCTTCACTTTCTCTATGAAAATCAAAACCCACTCACTATCTCTGAAAATCAAAACCAATAATCTTGTCGCATCAATGCAAATAAAAAATTTGAAAAGATGGTATGACATCAAGCAAAATCAGAGTGTAACAAACATTTGAATTGTAAATTAGGGATTCAAATTAACATGGTCTTCCTTGCTGCGGCAATGAACAAACGAAAATTGTGGCAAGAAACAAACAAATTTGTTGAAAAGGTTTTGATTTTTTACATGTCGATGATGTTGACGATAAGTCACTCGTTGTCGCCGTTGCTGGGGAGGTGCTGTTTCGAAGTCATCAGAGGCCAAGAACGACACAATTTCGAAGTGGTCCAAGGCCAAGAACGACACAGTTATAGGAAGAGTTCATGGTCATTGTTGTTGTAAAGCAACAATTATAATTTCATGCATGTTTTGTAGTGATAAATCTTAAGTGATTTTGAGTCAAGATGTGAAGTGAAGTGATGAATCTAAAGGAGATGAGAACAAATTAAAAGAGGAAAGAAGCGTCGTTGCCGAAAAATGCCTTTAACGGTGGCGTACAATGGCTAGACAAAAAGCCGCAGAGGCAACGTGGAGGTTGCGGAAGAGGGAAGGGGTTGCACTATTAGTATGTTACAGAAAAGATAAAGAAGAGGGATTTTAATATGGGAGGTTGTAGGCTTTATCACCATATGGGAAAAAAAAAGCATAATTACCATATGGGGGTAGTCCGTAAATTAATTACCATTTAGGGGTAAGTCGTGACATTTGACACGACTTCAAAGTTAGAATTGTAATTTTTATTATTTTTTCTTTTTTTTAAATGAAATCATAAATTATTTTACGACTTCACTGCGTTGAAAAATTATTTAAGATCAAAAGTCGTGAAAAGCTATATGATTTTAAAGTCGTATTTTTTAATTTTTTTTTTAAATCGACCAACTTAGAAGTCGTATATATAAAAATGACTTTAAAGTTGTTTATATATATATACGACTTCTCAACAGCCATTATATATATATATATATATATATATTTATATTTCATTTATTTATTTGTTAATATATTTGATTTTTTTTATTTAAATATATTGAATAATATTTTATTTGTTAATTAATATTTTGAACTACATCTTTTTACATATAATATTTTTTCATGTAATTATTTTATAATTATTTAATGTATTTTAGCGTGAGTATTATAATTGTTTACATGAGTAAAAACATAATAATATTGAAAGTCATGTTGATGTCCACAACTTCAAATTGTGTAGTCCATGGGAACATCAAAAAAAGAGTAGTTAAATATTAAAGATAATTTATGTGTTTCAAAATGAAAAATAATCATTTTAAAATAAATATTTTAATTTATTTAAAAAATATAAAATATCAAATTAAATTTAATAAAAAACAAAAGATAATTTTAATATAATTAAAAACATAAAAAAAATTTAATCTTATTTTTATAATAAACTAGTTATAACACGTATGATACACATATACTTGTTAGTTTATTATACTTGATATAAACTTTAAGAATAAAGTCTAACGTATTTTTAATAAAAATAATCCTAATTAATTTATATTTTTAAAAATTAATTTTAATGAGATAATTTTAAAACTGTAATGTTATAAATGCATAAATATATTAATTTTCAAATTCATTCTAACAAGTACATTATGTTAGTTTTAAAAAATTATTTCCTCCTCCATTGGTATCCATGCACGCGTACGTTATTCTTGCTAGATGTGTGCTATCAATGCAAAACTGTTTTAACATAATTAAATTTGTACTAATTAATTAAAAAAATCAACATAAATATTTTTTCTCTTATATAACAAGCAAATATTATTAACAAAAAAAAATTAATTTAACAAAAACAATTTTTAAATTTAAAATTAAAATTTTCAAACCAACAATACAAAATTGGCTAACAAATTTAATAAAATATAACCATTAATAACTAAAATATTTAATAAAAAGGTAATTAATTTTCCTACAGCTTTTAAAAGAAAAACTGCCAAATCCTAAATATAATATAAAACTAATTCCCATAATATATATAAATAAAGAAAAGCCATAACAAATTAAATACCAAATTAAAAAATAATTAATTTTCCTACAGATTTTTTTTTTAAATATGTCAAATCCTATATACAAATATTAAACTAATTCCCATAATATATATAAATAAAGAAAAGCCACAACAAATTAATTACCAAATTAAAAGCTAATTAATTTTCCTACCTATTTTTTTTTAAAAATAAACCGTAAAAGAATTAAGGCAAATAAATTACCAACTTTTAAATCAATTAATTTTGTTACTAAGGGAAGGGATGTTATCGTTGACAGCGCCATACAAATTAACTTACAGCAGCAAAAGCAAATGAATTTTCTTTTCCATATTAAAATATATAAAGTCATATTAAGACCTGGTGCCAAAGTCGTAAAAGCATTTATGACTTTCAAATTATTTCCAAATCATTTTTTTAAGTTTAAAAAAATTAAAAAATATCCAAAAAAATCATTTTATGACTTTAAAGTAGTAAAATATATTACGACTTTAAAGTCGAAATATATTTTACGACTTCTGAGTAAAATTAAAAAAAAAGAAGCAGGTTTTTAAAAAAATAAAGTAAAATCGTATATAAGTTTACTACTTTTTTTAAAAATTAAAAAAAAATAAAGTCATTAAACACGATACGACTTCTGATTTACGAGTCATACCCATCTCTATGACTTATCCCCAAATGGTAAATAAAAATATGACAACCCCTGTGTGGGAATTAAATTTCTTTTTGACCCCCTTCGTGTCAAAAAACCAAGGTTGTATGATAAAAATTTACACCTTAATTGACGTGAAGGCTGAAAATAATGATATAAAATAGACCATCGCATCAATGACCTCAATAATATTTTCTTCTTTACTTTTATGTTAAAGAATCATTTTGTTCTTTTATTTTGTTTAAAATTATCATTATTTGAAGAGTTTATTTTAATTTTTTTTATCTTAATTAAAAGATTTCAAATATCATTTATTTTTAAAAAAATTACTTTAATATGTTATCTTATTTAAAAAAAATTAAAATAATCTTTCAATTATTTAAATATATTCAACAATATTCTTCAAATAACACTAATTTTGAATATATTTAAATAATTAAAGACCATTTTAAACCTTTTAAATAAAATAAAAGATCAAAATGAACATTTAAAAAAAAGACCAAATTGAAAGAAAAAAAAAAGATCAAAATGATCATGAGTGTTACTTTTATACTCAACTTAAATAAACGACAAAAATTAACTTCTCATTTTCCTCTTCTTTTTATTTTCTCTAAACTAATTTTTTTATCTAATTTTCTTCTTCTAGTCTCATTTCTACATCCGAACAAAACAAAACGTGCATGTTATAGAACTTTAATGAGGCGTGAGTTTTCACTTGACGTGTCAAAGCTGCACTTTCAAAGGCAACAATCATCCTACCAATACAACAATGTCTTGATTCAGATAGTGAGCAACTTGTACACCATCATATTAAATATGCGTTTTATACTTTTGGTTTTCCAGAGTAGTACTAATACATTAGAGGAAAACATACAAAGAAAGAAGTCTTTAATTTTCTCTCTATACAATTTGTACCCCCACGTGATGAACTTACCAACTTCCCACCCTCCAACCATACTGAACTCTACCCCCATATTAACATTTTTCAGATAGGAAAAAAATGCTCAATGACGACACCAAAATGCAAAAATGAGCAAAAATTGAAGAGAAACAAACACCTTAGCTCAATCAACTCTTCAGCCTTAGCTCCCACCATCACCACCACAACCACCTTGTGTACATAGTCAGATCAGCTACCTGTGCAGCAAATCAATCAAAATGCTCCAAGCTTCTAAAGCTTGCTGGCAAAATACTTGGGAAAATAGCTATGGTACAAAATCTACATCCTTCTGTTATCCTTCCTAAATATAGGCACCACCACCAGAGAGAGAGAGACATATTGCAAAATGTTAACATTAATAGTGACCGGTTTCGGCTAAGCAACTCTGCGTCTAATATAAATGTTAATTTGCATCCAAGCTTGCAGAAGGGCCTGCCTTTGGAGGACTCCCAGCAAAATCACTTGAATAGAACTCACTTGGCCGTGGTGCCTGAATGTTTAGATTGTTGGAGTTGGAGGGAAGGTGGTCTTGTACAATCTACAGGAAGTAGGAACAATCTTCCAGCAGTTAGGGTACTATAATAAGTAGAAAATAATGAATGAAAGATCAATTAATAATAACCTAAGTCATCATTTCACTCGAGGAGACAGTAAATCCAAAGTATAAAAGAAAGATAAAAATAGTAACTAATGGCATGGAATTTAAAGTGACAAATAAATAGAAACAAAACATTATCTTCAAAAGGGGGGTAGTAAATACCTACAAGTTTCAAATCAATTTCCTGTGAAGAAAAAATATAACAAATGCACTAGTCAATGTTTTCCAATTACCAGATCACCAACTTCAGAACCCTCTGAGTGGAAGAGAATAGGGCGGCATCGCTTATCTTCATTCATCAGACTTGAATTTTGAAAGTGGCTCACGAGGGCAGACTTTCCTTGAATTCTAGCATATGCCAAAGAAGCAACTTTTTCACTATTAAATTTCTCCCATTTCTTCCCATTGAATGTCTGCAAAATCAGACACATAGCGGAATACGCCATTTAATTAAGGGGAAGATGTCATTAAGCTTTTATAGTTACACTTTCTTAAATAAATGCCAAGATATCAATAACTGCTAAATTAATTTTAACAAGATAAAGAAAATAACAGAAAACATACAAGAAAATTTTCGATCAGCAAAATAATAGAAAGATGCAGAAAAATAAAATGAGCCAAAGATATTCCCATAAAAAAAACCTCGAAGAATGGAATAATAAGAGAGGGTGACAGCATGTTGATAAATGCATAGCCCACATTGCATTTATTCTGTGGTTATAAGAAGAATAAAAATAATCAGCTTCACAGGTTTGAAAAGGTCAGGGAGCAATAAGCAACATAGGAAAAATAAACAACTCCTAGTAGAGCAAATTATTTACCTTAAAGTCAATTGGCAAGTAGAGAAAATCGTAAGTACCCCTGTGACTTTCATCAATGGCAGCTAATAACATTTTTGAGGTGTATCTGCAGATTATAAACAATTAATATGTTATCTAAGAATCCAATAAGAAAAATATATGGTTAATAAATACTTTATAGAGTTAATCATACTTGTTCGGGATATTCTTTATCATTAATGTAGTCCTTGTATCTTCACCACTTTTAATCTTATCCAAGTCGAGCTGAAATTGTTTCTTGATATCAACTTGGCTCCCATTGTTCTCTACCCATCTACTCCGAGCACGGTCAGCCAAACCCTCCAAAGTGGCAGGTGGCAGTCCTGGAAAAGGGCCATTTCCCAAAAAGACAGGGCTAAGCCTAGGAGAAGATCTCATTCTGAAGTTTGATGAACCATTATCAGATATATTTCTCGGGATAGTAATGTTAGGATTAACAGATCCACCTACATTAACCATGTAATTTCCATCATTATGCCCTAGACCAATGCCTCCATAGCCAACATTATTCATGAATGAAGTTTCAGATGACTCGGGATGGAAACCAAAGTGCCTCTCAAAAGGCAAACCTGATGGGGCGGAGCCGACATGATGGTGGTGAAGATGCTGGGATGAACCAACAAAAGAACTATTCTGAGTTGAATATGGGAAGGCATGGCTCTTTCCATTTGATGTAAATGGATGCCCCACAGATGATCTTGGCCAAGCTGAACATTTGGTATGCTCCGAGTAGAGAGTTGGGCTTCCCCATAGGAACTGCGGCCCAGACAAAGTTTCCACTGAGGATCCATTTGATGTTGATGGAGCAATTGAGGACAATGCTCCACGATATTGGCTGAATTTGGGCTCTGGAAGTGAATGCGACTGAAAAGTAGCTCCGTGTGATGAATTCATACCGGTAAATATGTGCTCTCCTTGACTGCTCCTTCCCAAGTCATTGCCAATAGCAGCAGCCTTCACAGCATTAGATACTTGTGGTTGCAAAATTGAAGCTAATCCAGGTAAATGATTGCCTGTTGTGGGGCTTATGATCCTAGAACCAGGAGAATGATTGATAGTTTGCATTGAATTCTGCTCAACAGAGCTGTTGAACTGTAACCAGTTACCTGTTATGAAAGTTTTATTAACTTAATATCATTAGATAGAGAACAATGCAAAGGGAACATGGTTATGAAGTCAGTAACAAAAAGTTATGCTGCTTAAAGATGCTGATTGCACAAGGGATATGTAGCATCTCAAAGAACCAACCTGGAGGAGAGTTAGCTGCAGGTGAACCCACTTGGTATCGGAAACTCCGAGATTCATCTTGGTCAAGCTCTTGACTTAATTGGAGCATCAAACTAAAAAGTAGAAGGAATTAATGGTTATAAGTCTATGCTTCAATGTATGATGCCAGAAAACTAAAGCAGCAGATATGGAAGTTATGGCCAATTAGTAAAACTCATTTTATAGGAATGCCTACCAACAATAACAAATTTCAAATAGTTTTGACAGTATTTAAGCAGTCACACTAGGTACCAGAGAGAGATAGGCCCAACCATATATATCATTTGCAATACTCAATTCAACAGTTCTCTCATCAGTTTTATCTTATATTTACACAATGCAAAAAATTCAGCCAGCAGAAAAGATGATTATCTTTATCATAAAGATAAAGATTAACAGGAAAACAAAAGCAATAGAAAAATTATGTGTACGTACTTTCTACGAGCTCCTCCAGGCCTACTTGGTTCAAGCTTTATGCGTTTACCAGCTATGTCACTCCTGTTTAATGATTTAAGTGCTGCTTCGGCCGCTCTAACATCATAGAATTCAATAAACTTGTGATGCCTCTTGTGAGGAGTTTCCCTTATCTGCAGAGACATTGATAATTAATCTTAAGCTTAAAAAATAGAACACATACACACACACATGTGACAGAGATACAAAGCAGCAAGAAAGGATAAAATAATAACCTCTTTGACCTCTCCATAAGCCCCAAATATTTGACGCAGGTCTTCATTTGAAACAGATGGATCCAAATTGAAAACTACCAATGTTCCCTGGTTGATATCCTTGTCCGATGGATTATCCTGGGATGTAGAAGAATTGAAAGCCAAGAGAATAATAATGTCAGGGCATTCAATCAATGAAAGAATACATTACTAGAACTTTAAGTTGGTAAAAAACCTTTGGTATTGAGAAATGAATGTCTAGTTTCCTGCGCCGCAGAGGTTTGTTTTGTAATGCACGCATAGCTGTTCGAGCAGCACGGATATCATAATAGGATATCATTACAAATCCCCGATGTTTGCATGCAGTATATAGGGTTCTAATATCACCATATTGCTGGAAAAAAATTGAAACACCATTAATAATTTACCTTGTTTCAAATTTTTTTCTTAACAAAGATATGCAGATTATCCAATAGAGGCAATGAACAATTATGAGCACCATAAGTTTTAATTGTACCCATGGAGCAAATGTAGAATACATAAAATATCAAAGCAAAAGATTGCACTAGCTTCTAGATGAGCTTGCCACCTCGCCCTAACTTCAACTTACCTCAAAAAGGGCTCTCAGCTCTGAATCCTCCACATTACTGTTAATATTTCGAACAAATAATGTTCGAGAAGGATGCTCTCCATAAGGATGTTCTCCCGCAACGGTTCCCACACCATTGGGAAATGAATAAGGGGGCAAACCATTGCCAACGGTACTATCAGCGAAGCTTAACTTAGACAACCCCACAGTGAGACCTTCCTGTGGATCAGTTTCTAGTTCCATACCTCCACCACTACCAAAAAGATCATAGTCTTCCAAGTCCTCAAGGGAACCAGGCAAGCCACTTAGGTCAAAATCATCCATTATGCCAGCTAAAAGCTCCTCCTCATCATCAGGAAGGGCAGGTCCATTTGCATGAGTATCACCATCTTCAAGTGAACCATTGCCATCTGCATCTTGATGGAGCTTCTTAAAACCAGATGAGATGTCATCAATAGATTGATAACCATTTGCAGTTTCATTCAAGTTCACTGCAGGTTAGCAAAACCAAATCAAGAGAGTTTATTAAAAAAAATTGAGTATACAAATGAAAGAACTGTTAGGAAATAACCATCACATACATTTCTCATGCGGAAGAACAGGTAATGAGCTAGAGAAGAGGCTAGCATCGGATGAAGCATGGTAGGAATCAGATCCAGACAAAGCCTCCCATGCACCATTCCCTGCTTTTCCAGGTACTTTTATAGATGGAATCTTGGAAGGACCTATTAGTGATAAAAAGGTTATAGTTAATAGTTAATTCAACAGAATAACAAGTTAATAATGAAAATAAAATAAAAGAATTCAGAGATTTACCCAAAAATGAAGGATCAAAAGACTGCCTCATTGCATCACCCTTCTGCCTCATTCACAAAAACAGTAATATTGACTCATTTTGTTTGTGCTATAGGCACATAAATTTTTAAAAACATTGAAAAGAGATGCCAACTGTCATAAAACTTAGGAAAATGCTAATTACACAGGAATTAATAATAGTTATGAAAAATCTACATCTAGAAGTACAAAAGGTAATATAGGCATTTGTTAAGCACAAAGCAATCACAAAACAGAAGGTAATCAACAAAGCACTTGATAGATCGGGAATTTAAAAAGCTTGACTTTTAACTCCAAAAAGAGGAACTGACACCATGAGACCAAAATGACCAAATTCAATAAAATGTCCCACCCATAAGCAGAAACTAACATATCCAACCAGTCAACACTCATGATTCCCCACCCAATATCAGCAGCACATAAAACACTGACAGTGGAGCTTTTATGATGAAATGTTAGATGCACATAACCCATCTTCTAGTATGCAGGTTCAATGCTATCACCCTCTTGGGTTCTTGCGTAACCAGTATGGCAGCAAACAGTCTAACCACAAAGGCAGACACAGAGACGTGGTTATTAATCTTCTTGAGAATGTGAGAGGGATCCTTGTCATTAGCCCTAGTTCCTAAATCTCCGGGTAGAACCCTTTACAATTGTGTTTTCATCTTCACTAGTCAAGAATGTTCCAATTCCACTTATTTGGATGTCCTAAACCATATGATTAAACTAGATTTGACAGCAACAAAAGGCAAGGTTTCGGTTGAACTTGAAACCCATGACAAAACTTTCAAAAAGAGAAAGAAAAAAAAAATCAAAGCAAGATGCAGGAGACAGCAACAGTGTCTCTGTTGCAAGTGAAGAAAAACAAATGAATATGAAACCCTATCAGACAAATGGAATTATAGAGCAAACCCATGTGCAAAAGCCAGTTGGCAGAGATACATCACAATCCACTTACAGCATGTCCCGACAAAAAGAAACTTGTTCAAGGACTCCTTAAA
>PYAF01000092.1:128100-243644 GCA_007407185.1 Glycine tomentella | reverse complement strand
AACCAAGACTGTAATCGATTAAAATGCTCCTAATAAGTTCTGGGTTTGAGCTATGAACAATATAATCGATTATTCCGTGAAGTAATCGATTAAACCAGTCAGGCATGATTTTCTAAATGCACTTTGTAATCGATTATCATGATGTGTAATCGATTAAGTCAGTGGGCTTTGTTTTCCTAAGCATACATGTAATCGATTATCGATTTCTGTAATCGATTAAGCCAGAGAGTTTAATATCTCATAAAAAGCCTGAGTAATCAATTAATCCGATATGTAATCGATTACAATGTTCTTTGTTTGTTTTCTGAAAGACACGAAGAACAAAATAATCGATGTTATAGCCTTTGTAATTGATTAATGCAGTAGGAACTTATTTTTCCAAAAACTTTGTTAATTTAAATGCCTTTCTTTTTAAATGCTTTTACTAAGATCTTTAATCTATCAATCGTAGATGAATGATTCATGCATGATATGCTCAATTGGATTATTAGATCATAAACTTCCTTTTACATTAATCAAATTGGTCTTCAAGCTTTTCTTGGTACTTTTATCCTTGGTCATGTTGAAAGCACAAAATACTTGAAGCTTGATCCTTGTTCATTGATGTCTGGCTTCAATTGAATCAACAGTGTTGACAAAGGACCAAAGTCGATTGAAGAACTTTTCAAACTTCAACTCGGACCTAAACTTGGGCAATGTACACAGCTTAGCAAGGACCTTACTAGTCACGAGCACAGACATATAGCTAACATTCTTCGTAAGAATGCAGACTTATTCGCTTGGCAACCGTTTAACATGCCAGGTATTGATCCCAGTATAATATGCCACAGGCTGGCAATATGTCCGCAGGCTAAGCCAGTAGCTCAGAAGAAGCGGAATATGGGAGAAGAAAGACGAAGAGCAGTAAAAGAGGAGGAAGATAAATTGCTTAAGGCAAATTTCATCAGAGAAGTTAGATATTCAACTTGGCTTGCTAATGTGGTCATGGTTAAAAAGGCTAGTGACAAGTGGTGCATGTGCACAGACTTTACTGATCTTAATAAGGCATGCCCAAAGGATGCATATCCATTGCCCAGCATTGACAGGCTGGTCGATGGTGCGTCCGAATTCCAAATCCTAAGTTTCTTGGATGCAAACTCTTGGTACAACCAGATCAAGATGCATCTTCCAGATGAAGAGAAAACGACATTTATTACTCAAGATGTCAACTATTGTTATAGAGTCATACCTTTTGGCCTCAAGAATGCAGGGGCCACATATCAACGACTTATGGACCGTGTCTTCAAAACACAGATCGGACGCAATGTCGAGGTCTATCTTAATGACATGGTTGTCAAGTCTCAAAACGTAGTTCAGCATGCGACGGATTTGGAGGACGTATTTGGAGAGGTGCGGAAATATGACATGCGACTTAACCCCGAAAAGTGCACATTCGGGGTAGGGGGCGGAAAGTTCCTGGGATTCATGATTACACATCGAGGAATCGAAGCCAACCCAAACAAATGTTTAGCTATTTTGCATATGCATAGCCCGACAAATGTCAATGAAGTTCAAATATTGAACAGAAGACTGGTGGCTCTATCACGATTCCTCCCAAAGCTTGCTGAAAAGGAAAAACCCTTTTATAGGTTACTCAAAAAGACTGAACCATTCCTCTGGAATGAAGCCTGTGAACAGGCCTTTGAAGCATTTAAAAAGACTATTGCTGCACCACTAGTCTTGAGTCGACCTAGACTAGAAGCACCTTTGCTTTTGTATCTCTCTGTTGTAGACGAAGTTGTTAGTTCAACACTTGTCCAAGAAGAAGGGAAGTATTAGCTCCTTATCTATTTCCCCAGTCGTATGTTGCATGATGCTGAGAAGAGATATCAAATGATTGAGAAGATAACTTTAGCACTTGTTACCTCGGCTAGGCGCCTTCGGCCTTACTTCCAAAGCCACCAAGTAATAGTGAAAACTAATTATCCCATTAAGCAGGTATTGTGGAAACCAAAGTTGGCAGGTAAGATGGTAGCATGGTTGGTGGAGTTATCAGAATTTGACATATGATATGAACCCCGCAGCCCCATAAAGACACAGTTAATGGCAGACTTCCTAGCAGAATTTGCAGGGGACGACAAGTCCATCCCAAACTGATGGAACCTCTATGTGGACGGTGCGTCCAATGTACAGGGAAGTGGAACAAGAATTATTCTTGAGGGTCTTAGCAACATTACGCTAGAACAAGCCTTCAGGTTTAACTCTAAAGCTTCCAACAACCAAGCTGAGTGTGAGGCAACTCATTTAGGGTCAAGTCGCCAACAAGTTTCAAACTAAAGAAGCCATACTCCTCCAATATTATCATTTGGTCAAAACAGTTATCGAAGGTTTCGATGTACCATATATTGCAAGAGAGTAACACTAGGGCAGACCTGCTCTCCAAGCTGGCAAGTGCCAAGAAAATCGGACACTTCAAAACCATCATTCAGGACACACATAAAAAACCTACCATCTATACCCAAGAGGTAATGGTAATTGATGTGGAAGAACAGAACTGGATGACCCCTTACAAAAGCTTTTTCGCTACGGGGACATTATCGACAAATGAGAATGAAGCCCAACGACTGAAGCGGAAAGCTAGTTATTACGTCATCCTTGATAGCAAACTATTCAAAAGAGGGCTGACTGCACCTTTACTCAAGTGCCTGGACAATCAACAGGCAAAATATATCCTGAGAGAACTTCACGAAGGGATTTGCGGTCTTCACACAGGAGGATGCTCCCTTGCAACCAAAGTAGTCTGAGCAGGATACTATTGGCCAACACTCAGGACTGATGCTTTCGAGTTCATCCGGAAGTGCAAAAGGTGTCAAGAGTTTGTGGACGTCTCACGGACTCCCCTTGACAACCTTCACACCATTACTTCTCCATGGCCCTTTGCAATGTGAGGGATGAACATTTTAGGACCACTTCCTAAAGCTCCAGGAATGGTTAAGTTTCTACTGGTGGTTATCGACTACTTTACCAAATGGATTGAAGCAAAACCATTACGAGAGATAACTGCCAGTGAAGTTGAGACTTTTACTTGGAAATACCTTATATGTAGGTATGGTCTCCCTTATGCTATCCTTACTGACAATAGTACGCAATTCAAGGCACATACCTATGAGGACTTCCTCACTCGACTGTGAATCAAACAACTGGTCACTTTTGTCGAGCATCCTCAGACAAACGGTCAAGCAGAAGCTGCCAATAAAGATATCCTTCGAGCCTTACGAACTAGACTCAACAAGTCTAAAGGCCTCTGGAAGGAAGAACTCGCTAGCATATTGTGGGCATATCATTGTTCACCACAATCAGCCACGGGTGAAACTCTCTTTCGGCTTACTTATGGCACTGATGCCATAATTCTTGTAGAGCTGGGGAAGTATCAACAAGAAGAATGTTGTTTCCAGAACAACATAATGAAGAGAACATGCGGGTTGGGCTGGAAACAGCGAAGGAAGTCAGAGATATGGCAAGGATTAGGGAAGAAGCTGTGAAATGCCAGATGGCACAGAGATACAACACTAAGATTCAACAACAAACCTTTCAGTTGGGTGATCTAGTTTAGCGTGTCCAAGGTAAAGCCAGAAAGGATTCTCGTGCAAGAAAGCTTGGACCAAATTGGGAAGGCTCGTTCAGAGTTGTGACCAACCTGGACAACGACGCCTACAAACTATAAGAACTAAGTGGTAAAGATGTTCCAAGGACTTGGAATGCTACCCACTTGAAGTTCTAGTACAGTTAAAGAGTTGAAGGTCGGATGATGTACTCTTTTTGCTATTCAAGTCTTTTTTCCACTGGGTTTTGGCTTGAAAGGTTTTAATGAGGCCTATCCGAGGAATAACAAAAGGAATATGTACCTTGATTGCAACATTAATAAAACATATTTTCTCTTTTCCTTTTTACTTATGTCCACATTGCAAGAACATATTTTATTTTCAGGAGATATCGCCTGAACATTATCCCAGGTCCAACCTCGACAAAAACTCAAGATGATGCCTTGATACTACTTGTCAAAATATTCCCTTGACAAAGCTTTATTAAAAATCCAGGACGGACGTGTCCTTGGTAACGTACAGCGTCGTAAAACCAAACTACGCCGAACCGTCATGGTTCATAAGTCTAAAGCTTTGGTCGACCTTCACTATTTACGGTTCGTAAATCCAAACTATGCGGAACCGTTAAGGTTTGTAAGTCTAAAGTTTTGGTCGACCTTCACTATTTACGGTTCGTAATCCAAACTACACGGAACCATCAGGGTTCGTAAGTCTAAAGTTTTGGTCGACCAACACTATTTATGGGTTTGTAATTCCAAACTACGTCGAACAGTCAAAGTTCATAAGTCTAAAGCTTTGGTCAACCTCACTATTTCTAAGTTCGTAATACAAACTACGCCGAACTGTCAAAGTTCATAAGTCTAAAGCTTTGGCCGACCTCACTATTTACAGGTTCATAAATCCAAACTACGCTGAACCGTCAGGGTTCCTAAGTCTAAAGCTTTGGTCAACCTCACTATTTATAGGTTGGTAAACCCAAGCTACTGTAAACCATCAAGGTTCATAAATCCTAAAGTCTTGGTCGACCTCTAAAAATCCAGGGCAAAGCCGTCACTGGTAAATTCCCGATGAATATGGGATCCAAGGCCAACCCTTAGCAATTTACGGATTCACAAATTCAAGATCATACTTTAGTGAATCTCGACAAAACCCAGCATGGATAACTTCACTGGTACCAACCTTGACAAATATGAGATACAACTATGTCTACTCTCAACATATGTTACTATTATTATACTTCTTCCTTGCAGGAATATAATTTCTCAGGAACATAAAAACCCAAGATACACACTTGGTACATAAAATCCAGGGTCTATCCTTGGTCTATAAAACCCAAGATGAATTCTTGGCATGAAACTCAAGACCAGCTCTTGATGGTTTACGGAATTCAAGGTCTACCCTTGATCAACATGGTTATCAACAACTCTTGGTAACTCATAACTCTCAAATAAAACTTGAGGTCCATCCATGGTCAACCTTGTAATCACTAAGTTATCTATTGCAGAAGCACAAGGTAGTTAAAGCTTGATTTTGATGATTTTGGTGCTCATAAATTCTATCTATACAGGAAGACGAGATATGCAAAAACCCAAGGAAGCATCTTTGGTGTATTTAAGTCCAAGGTCCCCTTGGCACGCTAAACCCAAGAAAGTATTCTTGGTATTCTTACATCTATGGAACCCCGACATAGTGGACCATAGAATTACTTGTTTTGAAGGAACAAGCTGTCAAGGTGCACCCTTGACATTTCAAACCCAAGGCAATTCTTTTGGTATTATAATTTATTTGGGATCTCAATAAGCAATGCTACACACTTTAGTCATTTGCAAAACAGGGGTCCTACAGCAGTTCAAGAATCATGCTTGACACTAAAAACCCAAGTTACATTTTAGGTGATTCATTTGCTTCTAAGTCTTAGCAAGCAAAATGGGATGCTACAGCTACTGTGTCTCATCGCTTATGATGAAAATATATAAGTAAGATAGCTTGCACTCATTAAACATTCACAAATAGAAGACAATATTGAAGACAATATGAGAATAAACACAGATAAAAGTGGAGAAATAAGGGAACTTTTCATTAAGATTGAAATTCATTTACATGGTCTTTGCAGCCCAAAACAAAATGGAAACAAAAGCAGAAAATACAAAATGAGGCAACACCATGATCCTATTACTAGTATTTTCTACAACAAAGTTTGTTTCAGACATCTGTCTTAACATCATCCAATCTGGAACGCATCATTCCGGCCACTAAGTCATTCGAACACCTTGGCGTCTCTGGTGAGACGATCTCCACTCTCTCCAACAGAGATATTGAGGACGAGCTTCTGCGCTTGTATCTCCCTCATTGTGGTTTGATGATTTCTGCAGAATATCATTCCATACCCATTCATAGTTTTGAATGATTCTAGTAAGGTCGCGGCGCGCACAGGAGGAGGTTCTAATACCTCTGGAACTACTTCGTCTCATTTTCTCTAAAGAAGAAGAAGGAGGCAGAGTATCAGTTCGAGGGACAACCGATGGCCTTGCCTACCGACGAAGGCGAGAAATGCCCTTACCAGTCCGACGAGACTGTATCCTATTTCTAGAAAGGGAAGACTCATCATCATACATTCCATGGAAGGTTTTCTCCTCCATCACTCTGTGCATAGTGCGCTGCTCCACTGACTCTCTCGAGTCACCACTATCGCCCATGTCAAAAGCAGAGTTAAAGATGGGGGAAACAGACATTTTCACGAAATTACCTTGAACAGAAGAAATGCAAGGAAGCAAGAAGAAGTTTCGAAAAACAAGGAAGAAGAAAGGGTAAAGATGGAGGTGTGGTGGAAATGATGGCAGGTCTCATCAATTTAAATGACGAGTAATAAATGAGGCTTGACGATTACTGGTGCGAATTTGAAACATTCCCTTGCAATCTGCATCGCGATCAATACCCACTCACTCGCTACCGCGCTACTTTAGTATGTGCACAATCTTTGAGTGACACGTATGCACGAGTACGGCGAGTACACAACACGTGCATGGGGAAATGACAAAGCATCACGTGTGCTCATTGCAATAGTCAGATTTTGGCAGAAGTGCCCAACCTGGACGCTTCATTTGCCTAACAAACTTTACTTTCCAAATACATCCATTCTGGACACTTCAACAGTAATTATTCAGATGACGCATTTCCTGGGTATGGAGGTCTGAAATTATTTTTTATAAAGTGACCAACTGGAACATTGGACATTGCTTGTCCACCCTCGGGGGGCTCCTCGAGCTTGACATTATTCATTATTTGTCAAAGAACATTTTGGCAACTTGGACACCGAACATTCATCATAAATGCTTACTCAACCTCTTTCGCCCATAAATTGGCTCAAAGGCTTGGGGGACTTATGTACTGTACATATTAGTAAAATTACATGTAGACATTACTGTGGGGTCACTGTACACGTGTTGATCCTTCGTGTCCACCCTGTTATAGTAACCGTGTACATTTCCATCTTATGTGTCAACTTGGACACACCAAGTATAACATGTCCGACGTCAAAGTCCGTCTCGCTATAGTAACACGGACATTTATCTATTTGCCTTCCAGAAGCTCCTGGACCAAAATGTTATATTTGTGTACATATTGGAGATTGTGCAATCACCTTACCTCCTAATATCTCTCCAATTATCTACAAGCTGTTATTTATCTACAAATAACAACATATCTATAAGATACACATTATCTCTAATTCAAATATAACTAACTGCTATTATCTGTTATCTTATCAACATATTATCTACTAAACAAAGGCCTAAGACCCATACTCCAGGCTATAAATACAGGTTCTCTCTAAACTTGAACATAGGATAACAATGATGTGAAAGCTTAAATACTCAAACATATTCTTCTAAGACTCATAAACACTTGATTATTCTCATATAATTAATGTACTTGAGTGTCGGAGTGTCGTCTTTCCTTTGTTTTGCAAGTCCATTTCCTAAAGAAAGACGTTCACTTGTATGACGTACAAAGTTTGGAACTCACTCATCCTCACACGTGGAACTTTCAGATTTTGGTAAAAACAAATACGATAGTAATTACATTAATTGTATAAAAAAATTAAAACATTAATGATAGAATTTAAAATAAGACAATTGTATAAATTGTATTGATCGATAGAGTGTTTAACCCCATTTTCAGCTTGAGTCAATTAAACAGACCCTTAATTAATAATAAGTTGGCTGGATGGCACATAAAAGGAAAGTAGGAATGAGCAATGACTAGATAAGTCTTTCCATATCAAGAGTTATAGGAAAATTACTCGAGACACAAGTTACATTACATTCACTCACGTAAACTTTGTTTGATTTGGACAAATGGAAGGACTAAGGAGGAAAGTTGGGCGGCGAGAAACGAGATAATTATATAATTTTCTTTTGTTTAGTTGTAATGAAAAAAGTATAAAAGAAAATAATGAATAATTGTGAAATTGTCTCCCTTTTTATGGTAGAATTGTGAATGATTATCTCATAAATTATCCACTTTTCTCAAGTACAGAATTTTTTTTCGTCATTCGAGTTCCTATAAAGACTGTCTCATTTTAGAGATTTAAATTTGAGGAACCCCATCCCCACATGAAAATGGAGACAAGAAAAAAAATCTTAAAACATATTTAGAGATGAGGAGCATAAATGCACCTATTCAGAATGGAAATAACAAGGTTAAAAATATTTTTATTTCTCATTTTTTAATTTAACTTTTTAGGTTTAATAAATTTTATTTTTTCTTTTAACGTATTTATTTTAAATTTTATTCACAATTGAGGAAGTTTAAAAAACTATAATATTTTAAAATAGGCTCTTTGAAGGTGTCTGAGCCCAATGGTTTCTATTGTCGGGAATGATTTGGTTAATCTTGTGCATAATTTTTATTGGAATTCCCACTAGGTGGATAAGGTCAATGGCACCCTCATCACTCTTATCCCTAAGACCGACAATGTTCACAGAGTGAAGGATTTTCGTCTTATAGGTCTATGTAATTAGCTATATAAGATGGTAACTAAGATGTTGGCTAGTCGGCTTAAAAGCATCATTCAAAAGTTGGTTAATATTTGTCAGAGTGGTTTTGTCCCCAATAATCAAGCCTCTGATAATATTATTGTGGCTTAGGAAGTCTTCCAACAAGGAAAAGCAAGGAATTGTGGGGTGGATGGAATTAAAAATTGACTTGGAAAAAGTCTATGATAGGCTAAGTTGGTTTTTCATAAAAGATACTATTCTTGATATTGGATTGTGTCAAGTTTTTATTGAGCTTATTTGGTTCTACATTTCAACCTCCAAGATAAGGGTGCTTTGCAATGAGGAAGCACTAGAGGATTTTTCTCCCTCTTGGGGGATTAGACAAGGCATTATGATCTCCTCCTATCTCTTCATTCTTTGCATGGAGAGACTATTTTGACTAATTAAAGTGGTCGATGATTAAAAAATGCTTTGCTTCCTATTCAATTATATTGTCAAGGGGAGGTCCTTGTGGTCTCACTTGGCCTTCGCGGATGACCTATTGCTTTTTGCAACAACTGAGGTAAGTCAAATTGAGACCATATATTTTATTCTTGATCTTTTCTGCAAAAGGTGAGTAAGGATATATACTGCATTTTTTTTCAAGAATGCTTCTTGGTCAGTGAGAGTTCATATTATTGAAACTTTGAATTTTCAGAGGATTGATGACTTGGGCAAGTACCTTAGGTGCCCATTCTTCACAAAAGAGCTACCATAAATACTTTTCAATTTGTGATTAAAAAGGTTAACATGAGACTCAACTCTTGGAGGGATAAAACATTGTCTTTTGCAGGGAGATTGATTTTAACTAAGTTATCTTTGCAAACCCTTTCAACTTATGTCTCGCAGTCAGTGGCCCTGGTAAAGTCTATTTTTTATGCAATTGACAAGAAATGCACTAAAATAGGATGTTATTGCTTTTTCTAAAAAGGCTTAAATATGGTTTTCGTCATCATAAATTTGAAAATGTACTTTTTTTGTCCTTACAAAAATTTTAGTACATTTTTGGTCCTCGTAAAATTGAAATGTGTCATTTTTTTTGCTTTAAGCGGGGTTAGATATTTGAAACTACGTGTATAATATTTTTACATTTACATCAGTTATGCATCATAATCGTAGGTATGGATACAACTAAACAATGATCCACACCAAAACATTACAAATTTCAATTTTACGAGAATAAAAAATATATTAAAATTTTTGCAGGGATAAAAACATACATTTCTAATTTTATGAGGATAGAAAATATATTTTAGCCTTCCAGGAATAAACAATACCTAAGAATGATTTTAAGAAAACACACCAAAGAGTTTAGCTTGGTTAAATAGTGTATGAGTTGTTGTAGAACTTTGTTACCCGAGTTTGATTCTTATAGATAAATTTTTCATTTTACAAAAGATTACTAGGAAACCTTTCATGGCAACCCTACTTTTCAAATAATAAACTAAACATGAGAAACAAACATTTCTAACTTCAAAAATTTTAGAAATAAAAAAATTTCTTGTACTAAATGCTTCCTAAAAGTAAACATTTATTATTTTGAAAAACTGAAAACATGTTTAATTCAAAAATAAAATGCTTCATCCGATCTCTATTATAAGTAAGAAAAATTATTTATTTATTTTGTCTCAAAAAGTATACACAAAAGTTAACTAACTTTATCTTATTTAAAGAAATTATCTTCAAAATGTCAATTATTTAATAAGACAAAAGATTTTTTTTTTATATTTGATAAAAATTCCAATATTTTTTAAAAAACTTATTTTTATTTTAAAATTAACACAATTTAATAAAATTAACCAATTTATCAATAAACATAAAATTATTATTATTTTTCTTCTTATAATAAAAACCAAAGGGACTCAAGGGAGTAAAAAATGAGCATTAAAAATTATTTAAACTTATTTTTTTAATTGTTTATATTCACTTTTATTCTATCTCCCCTAGTCTTAAAGACTAAAACTACTCAGGGACGAATCCAAGGGGACAACCCTCCTCTAGAGGAAAAATTAAAATAAAAAATATCAATAAAGAAAAATAAATTTTTGAGTTGATATTTGTTTAAAATATTTTTAGTAGTAGATTATATCTTTAATTTTATCTACAAAATTAATAATAAAATATTCTTTAAACATTTTTTATTAAATAATCATTTATTAAAAATTAAATATTTAAATAATTATGAAAAAAATTGACTTCCCTTTTGGATCCGTCCTGATAACTACCTTCTTTTTTTTTTTTTTTCATGTAACGGGTTTCTAAATTTACTTTCAGGATAGTTTTTTTTCTTTAATGCATTAAATTGAGCCGTTATTCCTTCAGGAAAAGCACTTACAGAAGAAGAAATTATATATTGAATAAAACGAAATCTATAGTAGTGGTGCATTATATTAACTTTACATTTTCTTTAGATCATTCTAAATGGCATAAACTCAGTATAAGATGGGAAAGTTACAAAAAGACAAACCACATAAGGACACACATCTGTATTTTAAGCCATCATAAGTAGTTTTAAATATTTTATGGCTGGACACAAACAGGACAAGACATGGAAATGTGGATTCACATTATACCATAAAATACTCCAAGTGGGTTATAACTTCCCACAGCTAAATGAAAAAGAATTCCTAAACAAAGAATAAAACTGGCTGCCTCGTACGATAGCATGGAAGTTCAGTGAAGTGAGGGAATAGTGATGAATTTTCATATAGGAACTTTTCAATGTGGTTGGATATGATTAGGAATTTCAACTTATGATGCAATGCTGATTGTCATAAAAACCGCGTATTTCGTAGTATTCCGCATTCAGTTATGAATAAATTTAAAAGTTTGGAAATTAAAGACATTAAAGTTATATAAAATATTGAATTAATCTTATCTGCTAACCGCAAGAAAGAAAAAAGTTGACGTTTTCTTTAAAGAAAAAAGAAAGGAAAATTCCTTAACGAGCTAGGTAGTGTATTTTGAAATTATTAGGAGTGAATACGAATTGGATTAAATTAAACCCTTTACCCAATTTGATCAAAAGATTTGGGTTGATTCAATTTTGTGTCATTTTCCTTGTCAATTTCGATGATTATCTGGTTGAGTCGAGTAAGATTAATTGAGTTAAACAATTAAAATGAAATTACTTAATTAGCAATCAATTGTTTACATTACAACTGTATTATTATTATTATTATTATTATTATTATTATTATTATTATTATTATTATTATTATTATTATTATTATTATTATTATTATTATTATTATGTGGTGGGGTATGGAAGATTTTAAAGCAAGACAGGAATATTCCAGTCGGCATCCACCACTACCACGAGATTACGTGAAATTCTCAAAGTTGGTTCAAAGATTACAGTGTCGTGATAACTATATATGAATAATGTATAATATCTATAATCTAGAAAGGATTATAAATTAGTTCAAAATGTGAAGTACGCTCAGAATATGCATAAATATGAACATGCAGTTTGACCTTACGTGCTGTGAGGTGTAAATAAGTTACGTTTGAACTCGGTACTCCTTAGCGTACGTGTAAATTCAATCCAAACGATTGTTTTGCATGAACCAATTCTTTATATAGAACGGTAGTTGAGGCGAAAAAATAAATAAAATTTACTTAGAAATATGGTTTTTAGTGATATAACTTGATTCTATATAAAAATCTTCAATTAAAAGAAGAGAAAACACTTGATTGCATAACGATCCTCCAAACTCACTTCCCTGTTAAAAAAAGTATAGGAATGTATCGATATACTAAAAATTACTAAAAGTCCGCAAAAGTATGTAACGGTGTCAAATTAATTTGATATCATTAATAAAATGTAACGTACGTAAACTAGTTAAGTATAATTGAATTAATTTCTCACAAAATAACAGATCACACGTTTGAATTGTTGTTTAAAAAGATATTCACATTTAGAAATTATATCATGACCAAATATTTAACTGGGTTGATTGTTTATGAATATGTGAATTATTATAAATTTTTTAATACTTATATTTAATTTTTACAACAACAAAACCTAAGAAATAAATTAGGTTTATTCACATTACAAAAAAATATAGCGTTTCTTAATCCTTATTTGCTAAGAGATAGATCACATTTCTTAATTAAAAAAAAAAAAAAAACATGTTTCTTATAGAGACTAGGGATAAAAGGCCTTCTGTGTCTAACTGTTCTTTCCTGTTCTTTTTTAAATAAATAAAAAATACAATAGAAGTTATGTATAGTTTGTGAAGAAAGTTATAAGAATAAAATAACTATGAATGTAGTTATATGAATAAAATAGTCAATAGATATAAAAAATTGTAATCAAAACACTTCATTCCCTTTATATATAATTATAAATATACCATGTTCTTATTAATTTTTTTATCAGTAAGAATTTAAAATTAACAACAACTACAAACAAAAAAACATTACAGAAGAAGCATCAACAAGGAGGCTATGCTTCAAACCCGCAATGTCCCAAGTCGTGCTTCTATATGAAGAAGCAGATGCTGGCCTAGCCAACCAATCCGTGAACCAATTGACTTCCATTTTTTATTCATAATTATGATTATGTTTCAAAATAGATTCTTGGAAGAGAATTTAATTTAATTATCATCGTATTTTAATTAATATTATATTTTTATAGTAATTAAAATGCGCATAACGAATAGGATAATGATCATATAAGTATCCAATTGAAAATGACACGAGTATTAAAAATTATTGTTATAGGTATTTGGAATGGGCGAAGTCAGAAGAAGCCCAACAAGACTCAGTCAAACTCCTTCGTTGAACAGTTCCAGTGCAGAGAACATGGCCATAACCGTTCCAAACCGTGAGCACCAACTTTCCAGAAATCTCGGTATGAATAATGGGAAATCCTTCCCAACTTACGTCCAGGTTGGTAGTTATAAATACGAGCATCCCTAGGAGAACAAGGTACACAATTTTGACTCTCTCTATTTCCTTCACACAGTGCACACACCCCACGTCCATTGTGGTGTTAATCCTCCAAAGCACTGTGATCTTCTTCTCTGAGGTATTTAATCACCATAGATATTCTCAGAAGGAGGGAGGAAGAATTTGATCCAATAGCAAATTGCCAGTATACTTGCTGGACATTTCTGTTTAACACGAACAAAACATTGGCGCCGTCTGTGGGGACGATACATTTCAATCCCCATTGATCACGATGGTAAACACGAAAAGCCATTAGAATGAAGAATGATAGGAACCATCCATCAATGTGGTTCCCATGGAGCTGTGCAAGTAGAAGATGCAGCCTCAGATATTGCATCTTCTCCGGCGCAACTGAATCCACCACATGCGATGCTCGGGATGGAACAAGGGCCGATTTAGCGCTTTGTCAATGATGCGCTTGAGTCCATCTTGTCTCGGATTGAGCGCCTCGAAAGACGACACGCCCTTCAACGTCAGGAGGATTTTAAGAACATGATAACGCGGTTAGATGAGCGCTGCGCAAAATGGAGACACGATGGAGAGCGGCGCATACAGCACGTGGAGCAACGCATCAACAATATGGAGAATCTGGTCCGAGAAAGAAACCATGAACAACCCACTCATTCAGCTACAACCGAGGTTCGACACCAAGTCGGCCACGCCCCTGTCTTCAATGTCGAGACAAGCATGCCAGGGCCAAATAATCATTTTGATCTCGGAGGACTATCTTGGCATCGGGCTCCAAATAGTAATCTTGGGCATTGTGATACGTACGCCGAAGCTCCGCGCCAAATCACCAATGCAGAGATAAGCTCGGCAAAATCATTACAGAGCCCGGTCGTCGAAGCAGTACATCAGCCTAGAGTGGGAGGTGATGTATATCGAAGGAAGTATCGACGAGGACAGCAAAACAACAGTCCATTTGTCGATGAGATCGTCAATGCTCAATTCATAGAGGACTTTGATGGATCCTTTCTGTCAAAGTATGATGGAAGTCAGGACCCACAGGTGCATATCGACGAGTTCGACATGCAAATGTGCGTTAGAGGAATTAATGAGCCGATAATCTCACGAATCTTCGTCACTACTCTGTCCAGCATATCTCAGACTTGGTTCCACACATTGCCACCTCGGTCAATCCGCAATTTCGAGGATTTCGGCCAAAAATTCTTGCTAAATTTCGCAACTAGTAAGAAACAACCCAAATCCAAATTTGCACCGGGGAAGATCCGCCAGCAGCCTGGAGAAACTTTGCAGAGTTACTTAGATCGTTTCAAAGAAGCTGCCTTACAAGTACAAGGCCTAGAGGAGAAGGTTCACGTGCATCTCCTATCGGTCGGACTTAGTGGATCATCCCGATTAGCCAAATCGATATACAAAGATCCCGTGAAGTCTTTGTTGGAATTTAGAACACGATCCAAGAAATACTTAGAGTTGGAGCAGATGGAGATTGCCAATACAATGCCCAAAAAAAAGAATTCCCCTCCGAGGAACCGTCATCATCACGGTACCGCTCATCCCGGCAGGAATCTTGATCTCGGCTCTTCCAGATCGGGAAGATACGAGACCAAGTATGATAAATACACCCCATTGAATACATCACGGGCGCAAGTGTGGAGAGAAGTCGCACTGACAGATATGAAAAAGGTGGACCGACCTCCTCCAGTCTTCAAGAAGTCCGGACTCGATCACTCTCGTTTTTGCGAATTCCATAACGGACTGGGTCATACCACTGATCAATGCTGGGACTTACAGGATGCAATAGAAAAGTTTATCAGAGAAGGTAAACTAAGGAAGTATGTGATCAAGACACAAGGGCAGCGGACTAAGTGCAAGGCCAGTCAGAATGAGACCTATCCACAGAAGAGTCGGGATGAAAAAAGAAGCAAACATGATGATGATGAGTTCCCAGAACCAGAATTTGAGTGCAATGTGATTTCTGGAGCCATGGGAGGAGGAGGGGACACGACCAATCAGCGACGGAAATATCTCAGAGAAGTCCTTGCTGTAAGGGAGCAACCCAAATTCAAAGGCCACAACAGCAAATCCAAGCTCCCCTTGCTTTATTTCACTGAAGAGGATATGAAAGATGTGGTCTCCGGCCATGAGGATGGCCTAGTAATTACTGGGACTCTAGTCAACTGCCGAGTCAAAAGAATATTTGTGGATAACGGCAATTCAGCAGATATCATCTCTTGGACCACCTTCAAGAGAATGAATTTAGACGAGGTAGACTTGAAACCATGCAAAACCATGCTAATAGGTTTCAATAGTGAGAATACAACACTTAAAGGCTCCATTGAGCTGCGGCTTACGTTGGGAACAAAGGAAGCCTTCAAGTCGGAAAGAGTGAAGTTTGTCATTGCTGATTTCACTTCTCCATACAATGTTATCCTCGGAAGACCGACGATACATAAATGGGATATGTTGATGTCCACCAAACACCAAAAGCTGAAGATGGTAGGGAACAACGACAAAGTAATAACCATTCGTGGAGACCAGAAAGAATCTCGCCAGTGCTATTACGATGCGGTAAGAGGAAGTGAAGGCAGCCCATCTTCCCCACCCCGGTTACATCAAGGAGACCAGGTTGGGCAGAGAACAGACGAAGAACAACCGAAGAAACCGGTAAATTTAGTGGAGCTCGACATGAGAGAAGATGTTGAAGAATGGAGGCCAGAACCAGCCGACGAGCTCGAAGACGTTCAAATAGGGTCCGAGGCGTTCCAGGTTACCAAGATAGGTAGGATAGTCGACCCAATTATCAAAGCAGAGCTAGTCTTTGTGTGGACAGCTTCGGGAATTCCAGGAATAAGGCCAACCTTCTACTGCCACAAGTTGTCAATGTATCCCGGCTCGAAACCAGTGGCCCAGAAAAGGAGGAATCTTGGACCGGAACGTAAGCAAGCTTTGGAGAAGCATATTAAGGAGCTACTGGAGGTCGACTTCATAAGAGAAATCCAATATACCACATGGCTATCCAATGTGGTGAGGGTCAAAAAATCCAACGGCAAATGGCGGGTGTGTGTGGATTACACTGACCTCAATAAGGTATGCCCCAAAGATTCATACCCTATGCCGAACATAGACCAGTTGGTTGATAATTCCTCCGGATTCAAATTATTATCATTTATGGACACTTATTTTGGATACAATCAAATTCCCATGTATCCGGACGACCGAGACAATACAACGTTCAGAAGAGGCGAGGAAAACTACTGCTACAACGTAATGCCCTTTGGTCTGAAGAACGCAGGCGCCACCTATCAACGGATGATGAACAGAGTCTTTGCCCCACAACTCGGCCGAAATATCGAAGTATACATAGACGATATGATCGCTAAAACAGATTCGACCGAGAATCACGTCCGAGATCTGGAGGAAACATTCCGGAGATTAAGGGAGCATAATATCCGACTAAACCCACTCAAGTGTGCGTTCGGGGTGACCGCAGGAAAATTCCTAGGGTTCATGTTGACCCATAGGGGAATAGAAGCCAACCCGGATAAATGCAAGGCAGTGCTGAACATGCAATTTCCGACCAATAAGAAAGAGGTGCAGCAGCTAACAGGCAGGTTAGCTGTGTTGACGTGTTTTCTTCTGAAATCTGCAAAAAAGGCACTCCCCTTTTTCAAACTTTTGAAGAAGGAAGCTAGCATCGTATGGAACTCGGAATGTGAAACCGCCTTCCAAGAGATCAAGAGATGTCTCGCCTCTCCTCCAGTGTTGTCGAAGCTGGATCCCGGCGAGACATTAATCTTGTATCTGTCAGTAGGAGAAGAGGTGGTCAGTGTCGTGCTAGTCAGAGAAAGCAGCAAATCTCAATTGCCGGTGTACTTTATAAGCTGGGCACTTAAAAATTCAGAATTGCAATATTAGAAATTAGAGAAGATGGCATTCGCACTCCTTGTGGCCGCTAAACCACTCCGCTCGTACTTCCAACGCCACACTATCGTGGTTTGCACCAATCAACCAATCCGACAAATCTTGCATAAACCGGATTTGGCTGCCAGGATGATGAGTTGGGCAATTCAGCTGTCCGAGTTTGATTTGAAATACGAAGCTCGACAGGCGATCAAATCGCTTTGGCTGACTTCATAGTAAAACTCACTCCGACAACATCAAGAGACACGGAGGTCTGGAACTTATACGTAGATGGTTCGTCCAACGCAAAAGGAAGTGGAGTCGGGATCATAATTGAGAGCCCATAGGGGGTATCTGTTGAACAATTGCTGCAACTCAATTTCCTGACATTCAACAACCAGGCTGAATATGAGGCACTGATAGCGGGACTAACACTAGCTAAAGAGCAAGGAGCCCAGAAATTAGTTCGAGATTCGACCATGTACACCATCCAAGAAGGCGAGTTGTATCGTAAGGGCTCACACATCCCCATGTTGCTCTGTTTGGGACCTGACTAGACGGGATACGTGCTGACTGAGGTACATAAAGGTATCAACGGCCAGCACATAGGAGCAAAAGCCCTGGCAACAAAACCCCTTCGGGCGGGATACTATTGGCCGACCATGAAGAAAGATGCTCAGGACCATGTGAAAAGATGTGAGAGCTTCCAAAAGCATGCCAAAATCATATGGTCCTCTCCCTCCGAGCTAACAGCTATCACATCTCCTTGGCCTTTTTACAAGTAGGTAATGGACCTTCTAGGACCATTTAAAGCAACCGAAGGGCAGATGAGATGGTTAATTGTCATCGTTGACTATTTTACAAAGTGGATCGAAGCCGAACCGTTAGCCACCATCACCTCGGCCCGTGTCCAAAAGTTTTTCGAGCGAAGCATAATATCCAGATTTGGGATCCTGACTAAAGTCATCACGAATAATGGAACTCAGTTCACCGATAAGCAATTCGGGGAAATGATGTCCGACTTTCACATCAAGCACCATTTCTCATCAGTGGAGCATCCACAATCAAATGGACAAGCCAAAGCCGCCAATAAAGTCATCTTGGATGGGTTGAAGAAACGAATGCAGGAGGCCGGGCCCAATTGGGTAGAGCAGCTGTATTATGTCCTGTGGGCATATAGAACCACAATCCAGACATCCACTCAGGAAACTCCCTTCATAATGACTTACGAATGTGAGGTTATGATACCCGTGGAAGTTAGACAACCCTTCTGGAGAAGAAAATTCACACTCCGGGAAGGTTAAGACACCAACAATGAAGCATTGGCCAACGAGCTAGATCTAATAGAGGAGACCCGGGCTAAAGCGCATCTCTGGGATCTGGCAGCAAAACAGCTCATGGTTAAGAAATTCAATAAGAAGGTTAGACCAAGAAGCTTCGAGAGCGGCGACCTAGTCCTACTTAGGGCCGACATCGAGAACAAGAATGCCTGGGATGGGAAACTGGTAGCCAATTGGGAAGGACCGTTCCGAGTCACGTAGAACCTCAGACAAGGGGCATACACTTTAGAGACTATCGATAAAAAGGCGATCAAGCGCATCTGGAACGCGGACAAGCTAAAAACGTACTACAGTTAGAGATTTGAAGTGGAGAACCTCGCCACCAGCTCCTAGTCCTAGTATAAACTTAGTTTCTTCTTATTATTCAAGAATAATCTGGTTCACCTTTCATGTGTTTCCCGTTAATTGAGAGGATGAGTGGGGGCCGAGTGTTTCGACTCCTCCATTTCATACCAATCTCTTTCATCGGGATCATGAAAATGGTTATCTTCAATATTTGTGAATAAAATTTTCTTTCAAGGAAACTAAAGTGTTGTGCACGCCTACAGGATATATGTCATTCCACGTGATACTAAGGTGTAGTCAAACCCTGATCAGGTTGACATGGTCACTAATGACTATGTGACACACCAAGTATTACTTGGATACGAAACCATGAATGAAACATTGATATTTAATTCAGACAATATTATACTTGGCCGTTGGAGCCAAACGAATATATTATGCGCATACAAAATATAGTTCTAAATGGAATACAATATTATAATGGCTGATTGTGTGAAAAAATATATATTGTATGAATATGCAAGTAAGGCCAGGAAAAACCCGGCCCTTCAAATGAAATTAATTACAGATTAAATCGGCATCCTGAGCCTTCAAGTCTCACCCACTGAGCCGCCACCTCTAAGAGCTGAGACCTCTTCAGCACCGACTTCCGGAACATCCTCAGCTCGGACCACAGAACCCTCTTGCTCGCAGTAAGGGGCAACCACTCCATCACATACATAAGACTGGAAATGTGCCCCCTCCGTGTTCAAGGTGATTTCAGCGTTCAGGCATCGGACTTGGTCCAGGGCATTGTTGAAAGACTCTTCAGCCACGGACGCCATTATCTCCTGAAGCTCGGTCGCCTCCCTCTCTGAGCTTAAGAGCTTGGACTCGGCTTCCTTAACCTCCGCTTGTGCCCCCTCGTACAAAGTCTTAACCTTGTTCAAGTTTTCAGTCATAAGGGCGGCCTTCGCCAAAGCTTGTTGAAGTTCAGCTTGGGTGTTGTAGAGGTCGTGCTCGGACCTCTCCCGAGTAACCCGCAGCTCCTCAACGGCAGCGGCCAGATCTCTCTTGACCTTCTAGGACTTGGCCAAGGACACAGCGAGCTCCTCCTTCTTCTTGATGTACCTTGTCTTCAGAGTAACTAGACTCTGAACAAGAAAAGCAGTCCTGAAGGCGTAAAGCTGCATTTGACCGAGCTCGTTCATAAACTCCTCAGAGAAAGGGACCGAGTCGGACAGGTGCTTGGGGGCTCGGAGGAAGGGGAAAAGGTCCCCAGTACCCATTTCCCAGAGATACCCGGGTGTTAGCTTAAGAGCCTCAGGGACCAAGGTCGAAGGACCTACATCTGCCGGAGTACCGATGGCGGGCGCACTAGGAGGAGAAGAGGCGTCGGGGACCGGGGTAGCAGTCAAGGGGATTGGTGTGGGGTCAGCCGAGGCCGTCTCAGCAGGTGCCTCCTGGACATGATCTGAAACCTTCCTCCTCTTAATTTTGGAGTGAAAGCAAAGGGGACGACCAACGCCTGCTGCCGGGTTGGAGGAGTCAGAAGTTTTGTGGGACTGAGGTATCAAGTCACCGGCTTGACTTTCCATTACAGAAGCTGCAACAAAGCAAAAGAAATAGTCAGTTGTTATCATAAGAAGTAATGACCAAAATATACCACATATGGAACCTCAGACTGACGTTGGTGTGTAAGAGGCGTAACACCCGAGATACCCTGAGCCTCTCGAAAGGCATCGATCCGAATCACCGAATAGGCATCTGCGTCCGATAGACTCGTCTCTTCACACTGATAAAAAGCGGGGGGAAACTCGTGATGGGCACGGGTCCAGTAGAGTGGGAATCTCCACTTCACTCTGGGGGACTCCGGCCCAAGGAGAAAGAAAGGTTGTTTGCTGGGCTCGACAGACACTTTGAAATAATTATTTTTGAACTTTTTAAAGGACTCAGTGAAAATTGGAAAGAGCTTGCGGTTAGGACGACTCCTCAAAGAAGTCCATCCCTTCCTACTTGGGGTTTCTAGGCCGGTTCGGCCGTTATGGACACTAAAATAATACAAGAAAACAGGAACTGTACAGGGGATTTCTAAATTTACATACAAATCCTTAAAGGATTTCATAAAAGCCCAGCTGTTAGGGTGAAGTTGCGAGGGGCCCAGGGTCAGATGCTTTAGGAGTTGCATTTCAAAGTCAGATAAAGGAAAGCGGACACCCAAGCGGGTAACCACATCCTTACAGAAAAAGAAGAAATTTGGTTCACCTTGCCTGGCACACGAACATATGGGCTCGTGAGGGCCAGGATGGCCAGTCGAGAATCCTTCCTGATTCCTGATGGGGAGCGCTGCAATGCTCTCCGAACTCATGACTGAAGAGGTGTTAAGAACCTCGTAGGTTACCCAAGGAAATTCAGAAATTAAGCAAGGAGATGGGCTGTCAGTCTGAGATCCCATCGACTGAGACTCTTCAACTATCTCCACCGAGGGGGTGTCCATAATGACCTACGACAAAATAAAAGACAACAATCAGTAAAAAGTACCTGGAGAAATGACGACAAAGTTTGACGAAGCACTAACTTGCGCTAGGGCAACGATGCATAATATAGGCACCACGGTCCCAAGTTCATGTTCAGGGGCCGATATAGACACCCCCGTCCTTACAGGCGTGGGCTGGGGGACGGCAACCGGGTTATGCCGACACGGGTCCAGGGTTTCGTCGGCTTGTTTCTCAAACCCCGAGCTAGCCAAGAACAGAAATTTATCCAAACACGTCGGACACGGCTCAAACCAGGTCCCAGAGGGCGGCTCCACAGGACTTGGTCCTAAGGGCGAAGGAAACTTTGCGACGGGTGGAACTGAAGAGAGGCCTGAACGGATCGCAGAAGGACCCTTAGACCTAGAATCAGAACTTGCTACAATCTTTGGGGATGAAGAAGTTTTGGTTAGAGGCTTCTTGGAGGATTTGGAGCCTCCAGAAGGTACACGTAACAACCTTTTGGACTTCTCCTCCTCTGGAAGAGGGAGACCAAAGAACCAAAATGCAGAACCAGGGGGAACAGTTCTACGAATATGCGTTTCCTCCTCAGGGATGAATCCCATCTCAAGAAACTCAGATGGGACTCGATGCACAGAATAAACGAAAGAGAAAGGTAAAAACAGATAAAGGAAAAACAAGAGCGAAGAAGAGAAGATGAAACCCAGGAATAGGTTAAAGAAAGAGAAGCATGAAGAAACCAAAATAGATTGCAACCAAAGCAATTACAATGAGAAACAGAAGTATGGAAATCCCAAAGCACAAGTACAGGAGAAATGTAAGATACCTGGAGTGGAAAAAACCTGGGGGAAATTCGAGCACCAAAGGTGAAGAACGAGAGTGAGTGCCAAAAGCAAAAGGAAGCAGAGGAGAAGAAGCGCACAAGAAAGGTTATCAAGAACAAATGGAAAGAAAGAAAAGAGGAGGACCTATAAAACTAAAAAGAAAAGTAATCGTCGACATATGAAGGGCCTGAAGCAGGTAACTGACAGACATGACTCGTCACAGAGGGGTAAAAATGTCCAGTTCACTAAAAAGTGGGGGCAAAAAGGGAAGCAGTTCAAAATGCTCATGATTAAATCGTGCAAAGAAATGACAGAGCATTAAATGATCGAGGGACGTGTCGTTTCCCATGCCTGAATGGGGATGAGAACGTTTCATTTCCTTAAGGGGTCAGAAATCAAAAACAGGTCGACTGTATGAAGGGAAGTACGCAAGAGCTCGGCAATAGTTATACCACGGTAGCAGCACAACCTGAGGTCGAGAACGTATCTTGGAATCAAGCAAGGCCACCCCGGCTATTCAGACTCCTAAACCCGGGACACGAATCTCAGTAACGACCCAACGAGTAATGCCATCTCGGTCATCCAGACCGCTCGATGACTGGGCTGGGGGAAAACTGTTATGGGTATTTGGAATGGGCCAAGTCAGAAGAAGCCCAACAAGACTCAGTCAAACTCCTTCGTTGAACAGTTCCAGTGCAGAGAACATGGCCATAACCGTTCCAAACCGTGAGCACCAACTTTCCAGAAATCTCGGTATGAATAATGGGAAATCCTTCCCAACTAACGTCCGGGTTGGTAGTTATAAATATGAGCATCCCTAGGAGAACAAGGTACACAATTTTCACTCTCTATTTCCTTCACATAGTGCACACACCCCATGTCCATTGTGGTGTTAATCCTCCAAAGCACTGTGATCTTCTTCTCTGAGGTATTTAATCACCAAAGATATTCTCAGAAGAAGAGAGGAAGAATTTGATCTAATAGCAAATCACCAGTATACTTGCTGGACATTTCTGTTTAACACGAACATAACAATTATTAATTATGTAAACATGATCCAATACAAGAGTTTTTTTAGTGTAGATATGAGCACAAATATTATAGCATCCTACTCGTATTTAGGGATTATAATGGATAGAGTCTTGGGTAGGATTTTATACTATTCATCATCATACTCACTTTTAAAAGTAATATCCATATCCGGTCCCATACTCCTATTCATCATCATACTCACGTTTAAAAGTAATATCCATATTCGGTCTCATACTTGTGAGGGTAGTAATTTTAATTTTCATCTTCATATCCACCAAATGCCTATATAATTGTATGTGTGACTCGCATTTTACTTATGTATAAGATTAATAATAATAAATAAAAAATAATTTAATTAAAATAAGCAAAAAAAACATTGGTTTGTCCAAACTGAAGTTATAAATAAACAAAATTACAAAGATAATCATCCAACATAGAGATTATTAAAGTTAATGTTTTAATCGTTTAACAAAAACTCTAATTAAAAATTTAGTATTTTTTACTTATTGATGATAATATATTAGAAATTAAAGAATTAGAGTATTAGTCATAAAAAAATATAATATTTTTCACAAAAATTATATATATATATATATGATATGTGCAGAGTGGGACAAGTACTATACTATCCGCACAAATTTGCGGCTATATACTAGCCTCGTACCCAATTCTAATACTGCGAGTAATTACTTGTCTCGCTTATGGATATTACTCATATAAAATTTGAATACACTTTATTATCCCTAGTCATATCTTATCCATTGTCATCCCAGTAAATAATAATTAAAAGTATGATTACTTTTATTTTAAAATAAAATTAACAATTAAAATTCTTTTTTCTAAAATTACTTAAAACAAATATTTAAAATCATCAATGTTCTATAAATTTTAGATCTTAAATAAGTACATTAAAAATTTTATACGTAATTTTCTTTAAAATGGTCTTAAAATACAAACTGAAACAGGTTCATGATTTGAACGATGATGTTTAAATTTTTTTTTATCATTCACTATTTATTATGTATTAATTATGTTTGACTTATTATTCATTTGAAATAGCTTATGTTTGTCTCCAAATATAAAATTAATCTTTTTAGTCTTTAAAATTAAATAAAAAACTTGTTTTACTTTCTTTCTGAAATGTCAATATAGAAATTTTGCTTACTTAACTAATGCAGAACAAATTATTTACATGACAAGTCACTTTCATTTTGTTTTCTTATTATCAAATGTGTATGTTTTCCTTTCAAAGTTTAATTCTAACGGCATTTGAGTAGAGAATGTTTAGGGCTTAGACGGATGAGCTACAATAGACTTTTTTTTTTTTTTTTTTTATAAAAATTACAGAGGCCAAAATATCAATTTTAAAGATTAAAAATATATTTAACACGAATTTCGAAACAGGTGTAGGAACTAAATAGGAATGGGTTGGGACGTACACATGAAACCCTGTACCCACGTAAGCAAGAAGTCCAAAGTGGGAGCTTTATTTCAACATCAACATAAAGTGGATGACGCCATCTCGCGCAATATTTGTTATTATATATTTTTAAGTGTTTTCTTTTTCTCGACTCCGTTTTTTAGTTTTTGTTTTTATTGTCATTTTTTTACTTATGAAAAAAGGTATAAAATGAGAATGCACTCTTAGGATAAAACATCAATTGCATATTGACCCTATCAAGAATATAAGTTAGTTTGTTAAAATTTATTTATTGAAATAAATATTTATTTTAATAAAATATTTATTTTTTATTTTTTTAATATTTTTTAATTTTTTTGTTTAAAAAATTAATTCTTTTACTTATTTTAAGAAAAAAATCTTATCTATTTCTTAAAAAATGTTTATATAAAAAATAATTATTTCAACATTGTTATTTTTATATTTAAACAAACTCATCTTATATTTGATAAAATTAGTCTATTCGTTAGTCTAAAGTGTAAAATTAGCTTATAATTAAAAGTTGAAAGTTGATAGATGAAAATTATTAAGCTAATTTATTAATATAAGTGCTTGATAAAATCTATCAAAATATTTAAAAAAATATAAAATAACATAAATAAATATATTTATATGACATTTTTATATAAATGTAAATTTTATTTTGTGGAAGAAAATATTTTTTGATGGGTTATAATTTTAGTTTTATAATTTATTTTAAACTCTTGTAGTTAAAAATATTTTTTTTGGATAAAAATGGTTTTGCAGATAATTATAATTTTTTCATAGTATTCTATCATTAATTTTTAGTTTCAATTATTATATTTTTATATTAAGTATTATACTATTAATCGTATATTATATATTAAAATATTTTAATCAAATTTAAAATAAAAAATATGTTAAAGTGAATAAATAATTAAATAATACAATTATGTTTTATTTTAAAAATAATAAAAAATTAATAAATATTTTAAGGATAAAAAGAGAATAAACTATAAAAGACTAAAAGGTAAAAATTAACATTTAAAAAAAATATTTTGTTTCAAAAATATTAAAAATTATTTAAAAAATTATTTATTTAACAAATTATTTAACTAATAAATAAAACTAAAGAAGAGTTGAAATAACTTACGTCCAAATAAACTCACCTATCGGCTATAGGATTATTAAACGGTTCGAATCACAAATAATTTCATATAATTACTGATACTCAACTTTCTTTTTTTAAATTAGTGGTACTCAACTAGTTGATAAACATCAGATCTCCCTGTTTCTTTGTTTCTTTTGGTTGATTAGCCTTTTTGTTTTTTGTTTTGGTACAGTTGATAAGGCTTTTTTAGGTGCACACAACAAATTAAGCAATTGGACAATTTTATTTACATTTCATTTTTTTTTATTCGCACTTCGTCCAATGTTTGATTTTTTTAAAAAAAATTGAAAACATTATTTAAGATTAATTAGATGTGTCAGATTTTAGTTTCTAAAATTCATTTGAATAAATTTTGGAAAATAAATTTTGAAAGTATACAAATTTTACCACGTTGAGAAACAAAGTTTCGGAGTGTTAAGATTTTTACATTTTTGAAAACTAAAAAGTTGTTTGGGATGATCACTTGTTTTTTGTTTATTAAATACAATTTGCAAAAACACATTGTATTTGAAAAAAGTAAAGTTGAAATGATTGTTAACTTATTTTCAAAACTATACATTCATTTTTAAAAAATAATACAAAAAAGATTTATCAATTTAATTTTTAGTTAATAATAATACTCTTTACACTTGACAATGATCATTCTTATTGTCATGCTCCAATATTATTGTCGTCATTGTCATTACTAGCATCTGACACCCCACCCTTCTTATCCCTACTATCACCATTATTATCATTGACACCATCTTTTGGATATAAGAGGAGTAACAAGAAGATGAAGCTTGTGATTTAGAAGAAAATTTTGAGTTTTTCACATGCCTTGAAGGTTGTAATTCAAATTAAGTGTATGAGAGACCAATCTTTTGATCCTTGAATTGCATGCACATAATCATTAACATGCTTAAATGTTTTCATTAAAGTATCAAAGTTATTCCTGTTTTTTTTTTTAAAAATTAAATGGCTAATGTTTTTGGAAAATGTAATCTTATTGTTTTAATCGATTACACATCGGTTTAATCGATTATTTGCTTCGTTTTAAATTTGGAAAAGCCTTGAAGAACATATTAATCGATTACATAACTCTTGTAATCGATTACATAGTAAAAACAAAAAGCATGCCTCAGTGCTTTAATCGATTACCACAAATTGTAATCGATTACACAAGCTTGCTTCAAAATGAACCTCACTGCTTTAATCGATTACCACAAATTGTAATCGATTACACAAGTTTGCTTTACAAATGAACTTCACTGCTTTAATCGATTACAGCTTGATTTAATCGATTATTCTGTTCGTTGTAAAACCCAGGATGAAGCTTTGAACACTTTAATCGATTATTTGGCACGTTGTAATCGATTACAATTTGTTACAAAAAGCTGTTATAAATAGGATAAAGGCTTGTCTGATAAACTAACTTCAATACTTTGAATTTTATGAATATATACAAGCCTTCTCAAAGTTAGAAAATGATTTTCTGGGTTAACTAAGTTTTTGTCCCACTCTTTAATCTTCATGGGTATTGAATGATTTCTTGGGCAAGAGTTTTCAAAGAAGTTTTGGAGAGCATGTTCTGAAATCCTTTTCTGCAATTCAACTCTGATTGGTAAACCACATGCATTCATATTCATTGGATCATCAGGTTATTTCTCTCCATTATCTCTGGTTGTAAATTCATTTTTTTTAAGTTATTGTAAAGAGTTCTTTAAAGCTTGTGCTAGAGTAGGGTTCTCTAGGGAAGAACAGAGTAGTGTTCTCTGGTTCTTGATCACTAGGAGTCTAATAGGATTTTAGATTTCTATTCTTTATCTAGGGTTAATAAAGAGTGTTTGTTGTAAAGCTTGTAAGAACTAAAATTTATAATAGTGGAACTCTAATCTAGTGTTGATTAGAAGAAATTGGATGTAACTTCTCTTTAGAAGTGAACCAGTATAAATTCTTGTGTTGTTTTTCTATTCATTAATCTCTATTAGTTATCTTGTTCATTTGTTCTTGGAATTATTATCATTACTCAACAAGTCCTGTTTTGAGCAATTGATTTCTTGAGCTGAGTGATTTGATTTATTAGAAGCATTATTGGTTTAAAAGTGATTAAGATCCTTTAACTCTGATTTTATAAATAAATTTTAAAATACCAAGTTTAAACCAATTCACCCCCCCTCTTGGTTATTGTGGGTATTCTTATTGTTTTCATGATCATTATCAACATCACCATTTTCGTTGCCATTGACACCACTATCACCAACTATTGCCTCCGACACCACCACAACTATTGGCGTCACCGCTGCTATAACCACCACACAAAAACACCCTTACAATAACTTTGATAGGACATAAAACTTTCGAAATGAATTATTTTTAAGCTAAAATTGGAGAAAAAACAAAAAAAAAATTTTAAGAACTAATCTAGTTATTTTTAAAAATGTAAAACTCACACCTAAAATTATTCTAAACGGACTAAACTAAACTAGTTGTTCTATAACCCTCATTAAATCTGGTTACTAAAATTGACATTATTAGCCAATTTTTTCTTTGAAATAAACAAATAGGTCAATTTAATCCTCGATTTCAACTATTTTTAGTCACCCTTTGTCTTGGTATTAGAGATCAAACAAATGATTTGCTCGTTTTTGATACACAGGAAAAGGAAGAACAAAAAAATAAAATAGGACTTAGTTATGATCTCATGGATCCTAGTCACCCTCATGCATATGCTAAACACACATAAGCAAATATGTCAATCATGATGCAGAAGATCACAAATGTCTTTGATGAAAGTTTGATGATGTACTCTAATGTTAAGACCAAATTTATTGTTAATTTTTATTATCAAGGACAAAATTTTATGTCAACTTTTTTAATGTTGAAGACCAATAAATTATTGTTCATGGTTTCAATTTTAATGATCAATTGATGTTTTTTGGAATGCCAAGGTTTGAATTAACCGTCAACCTAAGAGAATAAATTAATGATGTACTTTTGATATATTGGTTTTGGCTATGTTGTTCTTGTCACAACTCATAATATGTTAGGGGGAGCAAAAGAGTCGCTGAGAGTGCTATAGTTTTAATGTTGATTTTGTAGTGTGTATGACTTTGTAGCATTTCTCATTTGTGTTCTGTTTTGATAGTATTTCAAGATGTTCTAATTGTTGATTGTTTGGTTGAATATTTTATATTTTTATAGATCAACCTATTTTAAGAGTTTTCTGTTTTCAAATAAGTGAAGGCATTGACTCAAAGAGAATTATCAATTAGGTTAAGAACAATTCGTTTTTAGCTACCCATTCTTTATTAGGTTCAATTACACAATTCAATCGCCAAATGTAAAGAAATATAAGGTTAGAGAGAAGGCACAAATGGGTTTATACTTGTTCACTCTTTTCTCAAAGAGCTACATCTTGTTTCTCAATCTAATCATTTAAGATTCCACTAATCAACATTTGTACACAAGATACCTCACTAATCTTTTGGAATCCCTCACCCAAAAATCAAATTCCTAAGTTCATGGGATTCCTCACCCAAGAGTGCTTGAAACCCTATCCCAAGACTTTCAATCTTGCAGACTTTTTCTCATAAGATCAACAACTCACAAGCATTATGAAAAGTCCTTTGTTACAATAATAAATCATATATAAAATTAGTTAAAGATTAAATCTCAAAAGCCAAAAAGGTCTGAAACAACACTCCAAACATATTAAAATATCCAATATAATCCATTTGTGTATTAACTGAATCATGAAATCCAAAACTTGAATGACTACTAACGACCCCAAATAAGAAACAATAAATTCTATCCAGCAACAAATGACCCTTTATTCTAATAAATCCTAACCAATCTAAAATCAAACTAAATAAATCAGATAATAATTCTTCAAGCCTACTTAGTCCCAATGATTTATTCTCCATGCTCTGAAAATAACACTAACTAATGAGATATATAATCCCAGTGAATTGAACACTTAATCATAAAATAGTTCGCAAATAATGTTTATTCTCAACCGACCCGACAACCGGGAAAATCCAACCATGGTACCTGTATTCTTCTAAAATAACACTAGTAATAATATAAATATCTTAAAATACAATTTTCTCATAATTAGATATTATAGCATCATCACACAAGCCTTTCACATAGCAATAATCAATCATTAATAATATCACAATCAATGCTAAATCAACCAATTTCAAGGCATTCAATGTTATGTGGTGACAAACCATTTTTTGAGTTTTTGTGTCATGTACATGATTTTTCTTGATAGAACTCATGTTTGGACACTAGTTTTGTATTGCAGAAGTGTAGTCGTTTAATTGAGTGAAAGAATTGAAAATTGCATGATTTATAAAGATCTGAAAACTCTGCACTTGATAACGACCATGGTACATTTATCATAGCCATAGTAAGCAGCACGACAATGGCAAAAAGATACCTTTCCTCCAGAATAATGCTAACCATCTGTCAACGGTCGTGGTCAACCCATGAGGGTTGTAGTCAATCTACAATGTGTTGAATACAGGGGGAGCTTCATGAATATTGGAAGTCTTTACTCCAAGATTAGTTTTGAGCTTTCAAACATGCTTGAAGACTTGGAATTTTATGTAAAAGGAAAGCTATCTGATTGATCCATGCATTCATTCATTGATTTAACTAAGTGTTTTGAATGAAAATCAAACAAAGCTTTTAACATTTAATTAAGATTTTAATTTGAATCAAAGGTTTTTTGAAAAATGGTTTTTGTACTGACTTAATTGATTACTTTAAAGGTATAATCGATTATTTTGTTCTTAGTTCATTCTGGAAAACCGTTCAAGAACAATGTAATCGATTACCTATCGGAATAATCGATTATTTGACCTTTATTTTCATATAAACTGCTTTGATGAACATTTTAATCGATTACCTATGGGTAGTAATCGATTACATTGCTATACATGATTTCAAGCAGTGCTGGAAGAATCGATTACCAAGGAATAGTAATCGATTACACAGGCTAAAATGAAAAAGCCCTCTTCCTGTCTTAATCGATTACCAAATTTAGTAATCGATTACACTATGTGTATATGCTTACAAGATTTGCTGCATTAATCGATTACCACATATCGTAATCGATTACTTTGTTCATTATGTTTCATAAAGCTTCATGGTTTAATCGATTACCAGAATAGTAATCGATTACATAGTGTATTTTGATATTTTGAATCTTCCCGTCTTAATCGAATATAAGACGGAATAATAAATTATTTTGTTCGTTGCTCATGTCCAAAAATTGTGTTGAACACTTTAATCGATTACCAGATTGATTTAATCGATTACATGAGTTAAATAATCGATTATATGGCACATTTAATCGATTACTGACAGTTACAAAAGTTTGTTATGAATAGAACCTTGGCTCAGCTTGTTTTGTAACTTGATCAATTCGTATTTTGAGCACACACAAGCTTTCTAAACACGTTCTAAGTGTTTTTTCCTCGGTTCTATGAGTTTTTGCTTTCACTAAAACATTTGGGTTTTTGAGTGATTCTTTAAAACAAGACGTTTCTTTCAAAGGTTAAGGAAGAAGATGTTCTGAGATTATTTTTGTCTTTCAACCTGAATTGTTCATTCATGTGCATGTCATTCACTGGATCATCAGGTTGTTTCTTTCCTTAACTCATTGATTGTCATTTTGTTTACAAATTGTGTTGTGATTGACTATTGTAATTGGGTTCTTAAAGCTTGGGACTAGAGAAGGGTTCTCTAGCTTAAAGATCAGAGTAGTGTTCTCTGGATCTTTCTCCTTAGAAGTCTAACAGGGTTTTGGATTTCTGTTCTTTATCTAGGATGGATAAAGGGGAGGTTCTTGTAAAAGCTTGTAAGAATATTTTATAATAGTAAAACTCTAATTCAGTGTGAATTAGAAGAAACTAGATGTAGCTTCATGATTTGAAGTTAACCAATATAAATTGCTTGTGTTCTTATTTTTATATCTCTATTCTCATCATATTCATTGTCTTTAATTCTTTGAATCACATTCATTGTTCAACAAGTTTGGTTTTGATCTATTGATTTTTGAACTGAGCTATTTGATTGAGTAAAAAGGTTTCTTGGTTTTAAAAGTGATAAAGATCCTGAAAACTCTGATTTGAATTTGATTTTAAAATATCAAGGTTTAACCAATTCACCCCCCTCTTGGTTGTTGTGAAGTATTCCTATTATTTTCACAATGCCCTAGAGTTTTAGTGTCACAACTTTCCAACCACCATTGTGGTGAATGTGCGCCTTTTCGGACTGATATCTTTTAGGAGGTTTATAAATAAGGGTTGTATCTTGTATCTTTAGTACCTTTTATCTTTTTTCAAATTTTAAGAGAACCTTGAGGGTTTTTGAAGTTCTGAAGCTTGGGCAACACCGTGATGATGAATCACGATCATCGTTAATACCTTATTGGCATGTCTATGTCTATTTCATATAGGATTGTGAGTTGTGATGCATAATATATGTTAGACTCGCACAAAGGCAAGTGTACCCTACCTAATAGTAAGAGTGAACTCAAAAGTTCGAATATCGAACCCGAGGACCAGTTGTATTTCCAATTAGTCAAGTTTATTAAACTAACAGTAAGATGATTAAAAAGAGGATTTAAATATTTTTATGATTTTGGTTTTTATAAAAATGAATATAAAGAAGGGTTTTGTGTTATAATAAGAGTGATAAGGGGTTGTGACTTACTAGTGCCAAATTTTCCGAAATCCTGAACTTAATAAAAGTTCTTCCCCAATTAATTACCGATTCCCAAAATCAACTGAAGCCTATGATCAAGGTCAGAAGATGCTCTTTGACTTAAATCAATACTCCAATGATAATGGATCTATCAATTAAGTCAAAGAATAAAATCAATTCTAGGGATGACTAATTAAAGATTAACTAATTTATCAGAGATTACCGAAATAATTTGATCATATAATTTGGTGCAAAACATTCTCTAACTAGATCTACCAATTACATGCAGATGATCATTACTATGCAATCGATCGAGTATTAGAATGACCGATTCCAAATAAACATTAAAATAAGGAAGAAAATTAATTAACATAAAACAATGAGAAATTCCATTAAGAACAAGAAGAAGGAGTACATTTAGACAATTACATCATAACCCATGGACTAGGGGGACTAGCCACTCATGATCAGAGAAAAACTAGCAACCGTATAAAAAAGGAAAGATAGACATATCAATAGACAGGAACGTTGATCATGATCCATCCTAGCGGTGTTGTCTAAGGTCTTCAGCTCTCAAAATCCCTCAAGGTTCTCTCAAGTTCGTAAAAAGATAAGAATAAAACTCTAGAATCAACTCCCCCTAAAAGAGAGAGCTTCATTCATTATTTATAATATTCTATGGAGGTTATCCTTCTATTTTTTCTTAATTAAAGAATATTATCAATTAGGATTTAAATGTGGTGACACAGATAGACCATAGGCATGTAAAATTACTGCACGTGTATAAAATTACCGCGGTCGTACAAAATTATCATGATCGTGATCTTCTAATTAGCTCTAAAAAATTCATGATATGTAGCTATTTTTAACATGAAACCTCTTAAGCACACGTTTTTCACAAACTTACACTAAACCATGAGTTTTACCAAATAAAATATATCAAAATACATGAATATGACATGAAAACTCACATCAAAATATAGTCAAATCCGAGTTTATCAACCTCCCCACACTTGGGCATTGCTTGTCCTCAAGCAATTATTCTAGTTCCAAATCAAAACAAATTTTCCTAAGTCAGAATTCATGCAACAAAAATTCTCATTTATTCCACAAGTAAAAACTCACACAATGGGGCATCAAAAATTTACTCAGGAATCCATTAGGCTTATAATTTAACATGCAAACAATATTATAGAGTTTCAAGTTCACTCTACTGCCATCTCTCAGTGTTTCACAATGTTATATAAATAGACATTTGAAATACCTAAAACACACTAGAAGGGGGGTTGAATAGTGTGATAGATAAAACTTGGTCTTTCGAAAATTATAAAACACTTTTCTTTAAAGCAAATATCAATGGACGAAGGGTTTCGTCCAAGGGGTTCGAAAAGCTTTGTGCTTGGAAAACCAGTTCGCAAAACTTGGATTAGATAATGTATAAGTGACTTAAGGAGAGAAAAAAAACTAGTTATATAAAAGTAGTAATGAAAACACAAAGGTTTTATACTGGTTCACCCCAACTCTTGGGCTACGCAGTTCTCCTTCAAACCTTGAAGGGTTCCACTAATCAAATCTTTGATTACAACCAAGTATTCTCTATGTCACTTTTGGCAACAACGAGTACTCTCTAAGCCACTCCTAACACTATACTTAATTTCCCCCTGAGATTAAAACCCAAGTATTCTTTGTCGCTAAGTCACTCCTGGCTTTCACAAATAGTATATGTTTGATAGAAAATGTATTCTTATCACTCAATTAGTGTTTACACAATAAGCTTTAATGCTATGAAACTCACTAACTTAGCAATGCTAAGATTCACTTAATTCGCTTAAGTTTCCTTTGTCCAGTGGACTGACAATGTTACAACACTTGTTTGTTTTGTCTTAGAATATTCTCTTGTTTTTTGACAACTTTAAAATAAACATCTTCAGGCTTTATATAGACTTCAGAGCTTTGATCCGTTGAGGGATCCTAGCTAGCTATTGTCTAATAGCTTTGGCAGCTAACATGAGGTTGCTACTGTGTAGAGAGAGTAGGGATCACAAATGCTTTTTGCAGCATGTCTTCAGGGAAGTATAGTTTGCCAGTGTTGCCTAGTGCTTAGAGCTAACGTTCAATGTACATATCGAAAGAAATGTTAACAACATAAGGCAAAACGAATTAAGAATGTCAAGACAAGACATTTTAAATCTTCCCTTTTGAGCAGTAAAACACAATTTTCTTACTAAGACTATGGACATTACTTTCTTGTGATTGTTTTGAGTTCTTGAGGATTGAGTAATTGTTCCATTGCTTTTGCATTGTAAGCCACGTGCTAAAGCACTTGTCATCCCAGGGCTGGACGCAGAAGCAATATCGTCCAATGACTAGTACTTTGCCTATAGTCTAATGTTCTTCTGTTCATGCTTTTCTGCCTGTATCTCATAGAGATAAAACAATATGTAAATTAAGCATGAAAGATTAGTACATAAAATTTATACTTTGTTAGCATCAAAACCTTAGGGATATAATTGTTTGGTATAGTCCAATCTGACTTGGACTCTGCCAGACTCAACAACAGTTACACTTAAGACCACAATTCAACAAGTAAGTTCACAACTCTGTAAATCAATCAACTCAACTCAAATAAATCCAAAAATTCTAAATAAGTGAGACATATTAGGTTGTAATAGGGCCAAGGATGTAATGTAGGGTAGGTATTGAAGGAAACAGGCTAATCAAAGGGCTCCAACAAAGTTTTGATTAGTTTTTTCCCTGCAATATGTATTAGTTCCTCATTTTTCCTCACATCAATAATATTCACACAATATAGTTCAAGGACCAACAAAGAATAATCATTCAAACTCAAAGTGATCAACTAAGGAAAAAACTAATCAAAACAATTCACAGCAAGAAAGCCTATCAAAGTCTCATCTTTTCAGAAAATTCAGAATTCCTTCAAGGATATGCATGTCAAAATATATATTAGAACAATGCAAATGAAATGATCAATTCACCCACACTAAAAGAATCAAAGCTCAATATTCACATTTATGAATATAGCTCCAAGAAAAATTCACTATCATGCATGTTAATGTCCCCTCCTAAAGAAAACTCCAATAACTTCAATACAAACACAATTTTTTTTATCAAGGGAATAATTGAAAACACAAAATTCTAAACCCAAGAACAAGATATTTTTACCACAACGGTGAAACTAGAATAATGCAAGAATTCACATATATCATAGAGAGCTCAAAGTTGGGAGAGCAATGATACCCCTCCCCACACTTAAAACATGTAGTGTCCTCAATGCGTCTAGATAAGAACAAAATAAAGACAAAATGAAGGACTGAATTAAAATAAACTAAGTATTGAAATACAATTGAAAATAAAGGTTGAAACTAAACTAAAATAAAAATAAAAAAAAAAAACTAAAACTAAAACTATTTTGTTTTTCTAAATGACCATGGCCATTATCGATACCAATGAAAACTGGTTGGGCTGTGGCCATTTGAGCATGGTCGTAGTATTGGCAAGCAGTTTGTCTTATTAATGAAAAATAAATCATGCGACAAAGCCTAATTAAATGGATACCAATTATGAGTTGCCTCTCGGAAAACGCTTGTTTAACGTCACGAGCTTGACGTGTGAAGTTGCTCAAAGGTTAGCGGTGCACAATGGTTTACACTTGTGAATGGTATGCTTTCATGTTGACAGTGGTCTTATCCTTCTTTCCTTTGACAATTTCCATCATGTAGGGAATAAATTTCCTTTAGGGTGATTGTCTGGCTAGAAACCCATCTTCATTGTTGATGTTGTGGGTGTAGAGTGTGGGGTCCAAACTCTTCATGTCATTAATGCTCCACCCAATGGCTTTCCTCTTGTCCTTGAGAACCCACAATAGTTTCTCCTCTTCAGTTTCATGTAAACTTGCAGCAATCACAACTGGAAGAGAAGATGGAGTGTTAAGAAAAACATATTCGAGGTTGGAAGGAGGGAGCTTCAACTCCAATCCAGGAGGTTCCTCAACAAGAGGTTTTAGCATTGGAACATTGCCCCATTCCAACCTCAGGACCATGTTGAGAATGGAGAAACGTAAGTATTTCCTCCACTTCAGGATTCAATTCCTAGTCAAGGTCCTCATAAGTGAGAACTCTCTCTAGAGGGTCAAACATCCCCACACTTAAGAATGCACCATTCATCAACACATTAGTTAAATCAACAGACTCTATAAATCCATAAGAAACAAATGAGGAAGGTTGTTTCAAGGTATCAAATAGATTAAACATAACTCTCTCATCCCCAAATCTAAGGGTGAGTCTAGCGAGCCTAACCTCAACAAGAAAATCACAAGTACTAAGGAAAGGTTGTCCCAATATGATAGGGACATACTCATCAATCTTCATATCTAAGATAACAAAATTAGCCAAAGATGTTCACCTTAACCAACACATCCTCAATCACTCCTTTAGGATATACCACTGAGCGATCAACAAGGTGAAGACAGATGTTTTTAGGCTCTAAGTTTGTTATGCTCAATTTCTTAAAGATAGAATAGGGCATCAAATTTATACTAGCCCCCAAATCACATAGACATTTATCAAAATAAGACCTTGTTATCATACAAGAAACAATAAATTTACTGAGGTCTTTCATCTTAGGGGGAAGATTTCTAAGGACTACAACAGAACACTCCTCATTGAGACCCATAATGCCAAAAATTGCCAATTTTCCTTTGTTTGATAAAATTTCTTTTAAATGTTTGACATAAGATGACATATGTGAAATACCCTCAACAAAAGGGAGATTGATGTACACTTTACTCATAACTTCAAGAAATTTCTTAAATTTCATATCTTGTTGGTTATTCTTAACTCTATGAGGAAAAGGTAGACTTACAACAAATTCATATTTCTAATTTGTTTATCAAAATATCTTTCTCTTTTATCTCTTTTCTGTTTTTATTTAAAAATAAAAAAAAACAAAAACAGAGAAAAACTGTTTTTTTAGAAGTAAAATTGATTATTGGCCACTGAACTTTAACTTTAAGTTACAACTTGAGTATTTATAAATCTGAATAGTTAGTTATGGCTAACTAACGCATTGTTATAACTAATTGTAAGTAAGAAGTTAACTTCTTACTTACATTATAATTTTTATAAGTCCATCCCACTCAACCAATCTCTAATTTATTTCTACCTTTAAAACTGTTTGTTTTTTTAATTTTTACTTTATATTACAGTTTAAATTGTTAGATAATCTCTCCAAAAAATGTTTAGTGTAAATACAAAATATTATTTTTAGTCCAATATATTTGTGTAAATACAAAATACAAAATACTATATTATCAATAGCACAATGAATACATCTACTCTCATAGGAGGTGAATGGATCTATCATTTATAGAATTTACAATTAGTTAAGACTAAAAAAATTTAACCTGTGTTCCTCTTCAAGTAGCTAGTCAAGCACAGAAGTATTTCCTCCACCAGAAGGTGAGCCTCTCCAACGTGCTGGTGGCGTGAGACAGCATAGCAAAGCGTACTGCAGCATCGTATCATAGATTCAATGCCAAGAAAGCAAAATCTGGTGGCGTCGTTTTACTCTCATCTTGAGGCGGTGTCGTTTTATTTAGCACAACATAACTATGGAAAGAGAAAGTGATTAGTACTTAGAAGCAATGAGAGTGTGTGCGAGAAAGCCAAAAGATTCTATTTCAATGTCGTTTGACAGACGTACCCGATTTTTTTTTTTTTGCTTCGTTTTGGAAAAGGGTATGCAAATGTATGTATGGGCTTGCAGGCAGAAAAAAACTATACGTCTCCCCCTATTATAAATTTTCATTTTTTTAAATAAATAAAAAATAAAATATAGAAAATTGAACAAGAATAACTCGTATAATATCTTTTCATAACAAATTCAGATTTCAAATATGTGTATCAAAATATCTTTCGCTTTTATATTTACTGTTTTTTATTTAAAAATTTTAAAAAATTAGAAAAACAAAAACATAGAAAAACAGCCTATCATAAAAAAGGCATAAAGATACTGAATATTTGAAAACAATAATTTCAACAAGAAAGAAACAATCAAATGATGTAAAAAATCCAAGAAAAACGCATTAGCACTTCTGCCACGATTCCTAAATAATGATTAAAAAGAAATCATTCTGTTATTGAATTAAATTACAGTAAACAACTTCACCAAAAGCTAGCGTTTCATGTTCATTAGTCAAGTAAGTCACTTACTTGAAGAGATGTCAATATCTCCTTCGTTGCATCCCCTTCCTTCTTTGGCATTGGGTTCCCATCAGTAGGAACCTTAACTTCCTTGGGTGCTTGGTCCTTTTTTAGAAAGGACACCATTTGCAATTTTTGGGAAAAAAAACCTTATTTCTCCTCGGAGTTCTCTTGAATCCTCTTACTTTTAATCATCACAACATTGACTTCGTCCTTCTTAGGATTTGGTTCAGGTTGTGAAGGGAGGTTGTTTGACTATTTTTGTGACAAGAGAGATTATATACTGGTCAGTTGAGACTCCACCAACTTCATTCTCTAATCATTCTGGGCCATATATTGAAGCATGGTCTCTTGAAGAATCGATTGTCTCTACTCTTGTCTAGGCCTCTGATTTTGCATAGACTGAGGCCTATACGTTCCTTGATTCTACCTGAAGCTCTGTCCTTGATTGAAATTGTTGGGTACTAATTGTAAGAATTGTTTCCATCCATAACAAAGTTGATTACATCTATAGTTGCCACTAGCTTGTCATCAACAGTGTAGTCTCCTGGCCCATGCACAATCCCACATCTATCACAGGTTGGGAATGAAGGTATAGTGATGGGGACTTAGGCTTGAAATCTCATGAGTGTCTCAATTGTCAGTGTCAGAGCTTTTATCTGTTTTCCCAATTTAGTTTAGGAATCATATTTCTCCACTTGGTTGACACCTCTCTTGATAATCCTCATATCCCATGAGTTGTTATTGGGGTTAAAGCACACATCTTCAATAATCCTAATGGTATCAACAGGGTTTTTTAACATGAGGTTACCCCCTACAAGCAACATCTAAACTTGTCCAATTGTGTGAGGACACTCCACCATAGAATATGATGACGATCAAGGCATGAATGCTTGGATTGGATCGTTTTCGGATGCAAATTTCAAAACTCCAAGGATAGTTATTAGAACTTAAAGATAAAAGGTGGGGAAGATTAAGAAGATGATAATGAATGACACCACAATCCGTAGTGGAGCGATAAGTCGGAGGAAGATTCGCCACAAAGAAAAACTTCCTTGATAAGAATCTATTTGGGTTCAACCAAGAACCAAGAAGAGGCTAATCTCTCAATTCAAGCAAATGCTTAATTTCATTAATCAAAAGTTGTGCCAAAAATAGCAATAGCTGAGTACTTATAGAGCTAAGCCTCTAATAAAACCTAAAAACACATAGTTTGAGCCTATTTCAATCCACATTGAGGCCCATTCCACAAATAAACAAGAAAATAAAACCTAAAAATGCATAGTTTAGGCCTATTTCAGTTCACATTGAGGCTCATTACACAAATAAACAATAAATACGAAAATCCTCGCAAGCATTGCGCGCTAAGCAAGCCATGTGCGCTAAGCCCAAAAAACTATATGCCAGGAATTGAGCTAAGTGTGACATGCGCGTTAAGCGAGCTTCTTTTACAATTTTAAAGGTGCTCCAATTCAGCTTCTTGTGTCTTCCTCCATCCTTGCCCTTTTTAAATAGTCCAACCATGATTCTCTTGGTCATCTCTTCTTGTACAAGCTTGGCTTTGGACCTTGTTATTGGACCCTTCAATTCACGGAGTGCTTCTATGCTCTTTGGATAGTCCTCTATCAGAATATATGGACCAGTCTCTATTGAGTAATGCCATTGTGCGGAAAAATTTTGATCATCTCTTGCAACCTTTCCCAGACTTCAGGTAGACTCTATTGTTCCCTCTGCACAAATTTCCAATGCTCCAATGTACTTATCCGGATTCATGAGAGAGAAATACATCTGTAAGAAGACACTTGTGCACTGGTTCCATGTAGTGATGTTGTTCTCAGATAGTGAGCGCAACCAGTTAATTGGCTTCCCATTAAGAGAGAAAGGAAAGACATAAGAGTTTGATTTACTCCAGTACACGATTTTGTTTTACCGTGCTGGTCAACTTGATTAACTTCCTCAGGTGCTAGATAGGATCTTCGTGGGGAGCACCACTGAATGGGTTATTCTCCAACATTTGTAGGAACCCATGCTTGAAGTCAAATGTGACATCCTCAGGTAGATCAGGAAGCTGGATTGTATTGGCTTTCCCAAAGGTAGGAGTGAGGTAATCCATAAGGGTATAAGCCTGATTAGCTGCTATTAATTTTTTTCTCTTTTCATGAATGTCTACACGAAGTTTCTGGATTAGCTTGTTAATATCAGGTTTATACTACAATGGTGGATTTTTGGACCTGGTTTTCATGCACTACAAAACAGAGGAGAAAATCAAGTGCAACAGGAAATAAAACAATGAATAATAGAAACTTAAATAAAGAAGAAAATAATTTCTATAAATAAAATTGTTTGGTTTAACAAAATTAAACTAGTTGGGAATTCCACAACTAGTCTTTAGCAATGGCACCTGTAACACCCCGTATGCATCGGTGTATTAACAATTACTTAATCAGATTAATGCATATGCATCCGGTGTATTAACAATTACTTAATCAGATTACCGCGTTAATCTGATTAAGTAATTGTTAATACATCGGATGCATACAGGGTGTTACAGCACCAAAAGCTTGATGTGTAAAAAATGTTAGGCTCACACAAAGGCAAATGTACCCTATGCAATAGTAATAGTAGACTCGAAAGTTGGGATATGAAACCCAAAGGACCAGTTGTATTATCGATTAGTCAAATTTATTAAACTAACTGTAGAAATGATTAAAAAGAGGTTTTAAATATTTTTATGATTTTGGTTTTTATAAGAAATCAAATAAATGAATATAAAGATAGGTTTTGAGTTATAATAAGAGTGATCAGGGGTTATGACTCACTAGTACCAATTTTTCCCCAATCTCAATCCTATAAAAAGTAAATATAGACATACCAATAGACACGAACGATGATCACTATCCATCCTAGCGATGTTGTCCATGTTCTTCAGCTTTAAAAGTTCATAAAAGAATAAGAATACAATTCCAAAATCAACTCCCCCTAAAAGAGAGAGGCTTCATTCCTTATTTATAATATTTTGTGAAGGTTTTGAAAACAATATGAATACACTCAAATACCAAGAGGGGGGTGAATCGGTATAAACTTGACCTTTTAAAACTTTTACAAAATCAGAGTTGAAGGATCTTTATCACTTTGTAAAACCCATGAAACTTCAATTAAACCAACCACTCAGCTCAAGGAATCTATGACAAGAATCTGCACTTGTTGATTAAGAAAGACATCAAAATTGTTAAGAGATTAAGATAACAAGAAGAGATAAAGAGGTCAACACAAAACATATACTGGTTCACTTCTCAATAGAAGCTACATCAAGTTCTTCTAATCAAACAAGATTAGAGTTCAACTAAATCAAATTATTCTTTACAAGCCTTATTACAAGTGATAATCGTTATCCACACTAGATAAAGAATAAGAAACCTAACACCCTATTAGATTCCTAACCACAAGATTCAGAGAACACTTCTCCAATCTTTCACCTAGAGAACCCTACTCTGGTTAAAGCTTTATAAAACATCCTTTTGATCTTAGTCTACAAACAATTCTAAAACATATCACAACTCAAAAGAGTTCAAAAGATACCACCTGAGATCCACAATGGATGCAATGAATGAATGCACAATACCAGGCACTATAGGTTGATTGAAATCTTCTTAAAGATTCTTTTCTCTTGAAACCTTTATGCAAACCCTTTGCTCATCTTTTCTTTCACAATGTAGAAAGATTTCCTTTGCACAAAAAACTTTGTATTTCACTGAGAAATTGCTTATCAAAGACTATTGAAAGCTTTGGGAGACTTGGGTATTTCGCAAATTCGAAAGATTAATTCTTAATAAAGTTTCAGACCTGACAACTTTAAATAGAAAACAAAATTAACTGCATGTAATCGATTAATATGAGTATGTAATCGATTATTTCACCTTATGTAATCGATTAATATGCCAAATAATTGATTAAAATGTTCTTGAGCAGTTCTGGAAAACTTTGATGAACAAAGTAATCGATTAATCTAAGATATAATTGATTAAAGCAGACAGACTCAGTTAGAAAATAAGATTCAGTAATCGATTACAGAAGAGTGGTAATCGATTAAGACAGACAAACTTAATGTATGTATGTAATCGATTACACTTGGCCCGTAATCGATTAAAGTGTTCTATATGACTTTTTTGAAATATCCTTTGCTTATGTAATTGATTACAGAAACAGAGTAATCGGTTAAAGCAGACATATTTGCTTTTTCAAAAACAAAGTCATGAGATAATCATTCCACATGCATAATGTAATCATTCAACCTTTTCTTAAAACATGTATGCATGATTATGATTATGATTTATGCAATGCAAGGATCTCAGATTAAACCTCTTAAACAATCTTAAAAAATTACAAATGCCTTCAATTGAATGGCATGTAAAAACCTAAAATCTAAAAGCTTCTTCATCATCCTTGATCAACTCTTCATCATTCTTGATCATCTCCCCCTGTATCCAACAATCTTCCCCATTTTGGCTTTGATCATGCCAAATACCAATTGAACATTTGTTATCCTTTAAGCACATGAGGCAAGATGAATAGTTGGAAGGATGCTTCATTCTTATCCTGATATTATCTCAGAGCCTTTTGCTAACATCAAGTGTTAAGAATCATTGCATAAACATAACCAATTTCTTTTAATTGCTCCCCCTATCTTGTATAGTATTTTCAGCTTCATAATATGTTCAATTCAATTATATATTTTTCTCCCCTATTTGGTATATTAAAGACAAAAATATAGTATGAAAAACAGGTAAGGAAGAAAAAACATTTTATTGAATGGATAAAGCAAAACACATATGCTGAAAAAAAAAACTTAATCAAAATAGGAAAACAGAGTAATACAGCGAAACATGAACAGAAGATCTCCTAATTTAGAGCCTATTAAAGTCATCTAAGACTAGCCTAACTTCAATGTTCTCTACTCTATATTTGATTTCTTCCAATGTAGAGTTGGTTTCTGCCCTATGCTCATGATGTAGGGTCAGAAGAGCATCCATCTTTTGAATCATAAGGGATTCAAAAGGAGAATATGGCTGTTGTGCAGCCCCTTCATCAGCTTCTTTAGCCCCTTCTTCAGCACCTCCTGCACCTCCAGCTTGAGGTTGTTGACCAACCATATGCCATCCATGGGGCATTTTGATCAATCTAAGCTTATTCAAATGCTTCTCCTTGATGAGGTTGGTCATTTGATACATCAATTTGGAAGTAGTCAATGAACCTAGATATAAAGACATCATAAGGAGAATTATAGCTAATGAGCCTAGTGGCTTTCACCATAGTTTCAACAAAGATCATGATCCAATTGATCTGTGTGGAGGTCTTCGTGCCATAGACCAGCTGCAAATCATCATCTGTGATTTGAGCATGGTTGGTAGACCTAGGGTTAAGGATATAGGTTATTATGTAGTGGAGTAACCTATCTTCCCCAGTCAAATTTCCAACACCAAGTCTAGTCTTCAACCTAGCTTGAGGGTCAATCAACATTCCTCTATAAGTTTCAATTTATTATAGCCCCCTATCTCTTCATCAAATCTCCTCACACCTTCAGAGGAAATTCCAGCAACAACTAATTGTATTCGTCTATCACCATGGGTACTCCCTTCACTTGGGAACGAATTACCCCATCCATACTGGCCTTTGCACACATGTAGAACACCTTTACCAATTCAGGGTAAAAAGTACCCATGAGTCCAAGGAACTTTTTCAACCCTTGAATCTCCAGCAAGTCAGGGAATTGAAATCCCTCCTTAATGAACCAAGAAAGGTCTAGATATTTGGGTGGCATCACCAGCTTAGTACCATTGAACTGCGTGTAGTTCAACCTATACTTTTCTTAAGTAAACCAAAGATTCAATCTGTTCTCAGCAGAAACAGATGATTCTCCAACCTTTCTTTTGCTAGTTTTGTCTTTCTTTGATGTTGACATGGTAGTTTTGGGTGGAAGAGATTTATGGGTAGTGTTTGGGATAGAGAGAATGAAGGAGAAAACTTAGTTTTCATAGAGTATATGAGTTTGATTAGTGTGATTTTTTTTCTCTCTCCTATGAAGGTTGTATTTATAGAGTGATTCAGAGTTCAAATTTGAATGGTATAACAAATATCTTGTGTTCCCAGAGCCTTAACTTACTCAGTTACAAGTTTGAATTTTGAATTTAAATTGAGATATGGCAGTTTAGATTTCCAAGAAATCTGTAGAAGTTGCAGTAACACCATACATAATCGATTACATAAGCTCTGTAATCGATTAATTCGAGCTTAACAGTGACTATTCAACATGGTGTAATCGATTAATTCGTTGTGTAATCGATTACTCCAGGAGACATTCAATCCAAAATAACACTATGTAATCGATTACCATATGTTGTAATCACAGAGAGATTTTATTACATAGTATGTTGTGAATGATACGTAATCGATTAATCCGTTGATGTAATCGATTACTTGAGAAAGAATTTTGGTCCAGAATAGGCTATGAGTCACCAATAATCGATTAATCCACTGTGTAATCGATTACTCCAGAGAGTTTTAAAGCTGAGAACTCAATTTTTATGGACCGTAATCGATTAAACTGAGGTTGTAATTGATTACCTAAGCCAGAAAATAGCTTTTAGATAATGTTCAAGCATCAAATAATCAGTTATCTTGTGTTGTAATTGGTTATTCCAGAGCATTATGCAGACAATTCGGTGATTATGCAACACGTTTGATTATGCATTGATGTATTGCTACTTATTTCGAAATTCATCACATAGAGAGGCAATTCATATCACAAGCTAACATATATTTGCTTCATCAAGTATTCCTAGCATGTTTTTAAGTGCATAAAACCTATCTCTTGCCAAGGGTTTTGTAAATATGTTAGCCAATTGATTAAGAGTATCAATAAATTCAATTGAACAATTACCTTTTTGGATATGATCCTTGAGGAAGTCATGCCTCATCTCAATGTGTGGTCCTTGAGTGCATGATTGGATTGTTGGATAAGTTTATGGCATTGGTGTTGTCACATAGTAGGGGTATTTCCTTTAAATCAACACCAAAATCTTGTAGTTGTTGCTTCAACCATAGACTTTAAGCACAACAACTCCCAGCTGATATGTACTTTGCTTCAGCAGTGGATAAAGCTGCACAAGTTTGCTTCTTACATTGCCAAGAGATTAGTGAGTTGGCTAATAGGTGGCATGTTCCACTAGTACTCTTCCTATCCAATTTGCACCCTGCAAAATCAGAATCAGAATATTCAACCAAGATAAGAGAAGCACCTTTAGGGATGGCAAAAAGTGGGCCAGCCCACCAAAAAAATGGAACGGGCCGGGCTGACCCACTTTTGGAAAGTGGGCTGGAAATGCTAACCCGCCCCACTTTAAGGTGGGCCAGTCCACCTAAAAAAATATTAAAAAATAATTTTTTTTAAAAAAAAGCCAAAAAGATTTTAAAAAATACAAATGTAATTAATTTATGTTACGTTAATACATTAAATTAAATTTAACAAAGCAAGTAGCCAGTAGCAACATCCATACATTAAATTTAAAATTTGCTAAAAACAAGTTAGAAACATTACAACTTCCAAAATGCAAAATAATTAAATTGAAGAAGTAGTAGCATCTAAGCATCTTCAGTAGTTATTGTATTTGATCCCTTGGAAACAGTTGGATCCATATTTAAAGCACAAAAGTCATCCTCATCATCTTCAGCTACAAATCATAATCAAAAAATAAAAAATAAAACTAGCTAATGAATAATGATGATTTAAAAGAAAATTAATTGGCAATTTAAATTGTAAAATAATGAAATTAAAGAAACTACCATTCTCAGCAAAACCATGCAGCCAACTACGAGTACAAACCAAGGCTTCGACATTTTCTGGAAAGAGACGATTTCTATACTTGTTTATAACATGTGATCCAATGCTAAAAGCAGACTCAGAAGCCACTGTAGTAATAGGAATGCTCAACACATTACAAGCCATTATGGATTCTGGAAAGCGATTATAATTATCCCTCCACCATTGCAACACATCTAACTCTTCATAGTACACAAAATCCAAGTTTGGCTTATCCATATAAACATCAAGTTGTAACTTTCCAACTTTAGAAGCAAGTTGACTACTATGCATTTTCAATTCCTATTACATATTACAAGTTGAACACAAAAAAAATAAAAATAAAATCAACGAAGTAGACAACACGAAAAAATAAATACTTATATAATAACATAATAATAATAATAATTCATAAGCATGTACTTACACCAAACATTCTTTGATTTATTCCCTTGAGTTCCTTTGACATGGCTGAAGAACTAGTCTGGGGTCTTGGGTTAAGATTCTGAATAGAGGCAGCATTATTAATGTTTCTTGGGTTTGAATACCTCTGAAAGAGCATGTATAACTTTGTTCGCACATGCTGAATATTTTCCTCACAAGTAGATTCATCAGTTGTTGAGTAACAATAACTCAATGAAGTAAACTTAATACGTGGATCAATAACTGCTTCAAATGCAAGAATGGTGCTATGTTGATCCAAATATTTCTTAAACTTCATCATCATCATTTCCCCCATACTCCTTATAACCTCATCTTCACTTTGCAAACTCTCAGTAAGAACACGCTGAATTTCCCAAACTTGCAAGAAATATAGGTTAGAAGTAGGATAGGAAGTGCCCGAAATCAAATTTGTAGTATCATAGAATGGTAACAAGAACTCACAATTTTTTCTCCTCTTCTCAACCCATCTACTGAAGGACACCACTTGTAATTAGGATCTTTTGATTGAAAATTTCCAAATGCCCGTTGATATTTGAGAGCACAACAAAGCATCATATAAGTGGAATTCCATCTAGTGGAAACATCTAGACACAATTACCTCCCACTACCATTAGACTCAAGGCCAAGTTGTTGAATACATTCTTTAAACTTCCTCATACTACCCTCCGATCCCTTCACATATTTCATAGTCTTTCTAATTTTATGTAAGACATCACTAGCCACTTTTAATCCTTCTTGAACAATAAGATTCAAAATATGTGCAGAACAATGAATATGAAAAAACTCTCCATCACATAATAACCAACCACTTGTTCCAAGATCATTTTTCAAAATGTCTTGCATGTTATCATTGGCGGATGCATTATCTAAAGTGAGAGAAAAAATTTTTGCTTTATTTTCCAATCTTTCAAAAATTGAAAAACCCTTGAAGCCAAGTCAAATCCAGTGTGAAGAGGAGGCACATGACAAAAATTAAGAATTTTACTATTTAACTTCCAATTAGCATCAACAAAATGAGCAATTTAACATATGTAACCCTCAGAGGTACAAGAGGTCCATAAATTAGAAGTTAAACATATTCTATTTGGAATACTAGCCATCATCTTTTTTAGCTTCTCCTTCTCTCTCTTGTAAATGGTTAGGACATCAGATTCAAATAGGGTGTGCATCAGGATTCAAATACTTAATCCAACTTCTAATCTTTTTATACTCCACAAAGTTAAATGGCAAATCATGCTCAATGATTGCAGCAACACACATCTCACGTGACACCATTTGGTCTAACTTTGGAGACTTCAATTTTCCTTGTAAGTCTACCATCATTTGACCAACATCTTCAAATTTAATTCCTTTACACTTTGAGATATGATGCTTTAAGTGAGATGTCCCATATGCTTTACCCCCAATTTTATACTTTGTTTTACAGGCCTTACACTCTGCTCTTTCTATCCCATTATCACCCATTCATATCTTAGTGAAAAAGTTCCATCAATCTGAACTTGTTGCCTTTTGTTTCTTTTTGGTTGGTTCATCAACTTGAGATAATTCAATAGGCACTTCAATATTTTCAACATCTTGCTCATTCACAGTCTCAGAATCCATATTAAAATTTGGGACAACTATTTTAAAGCACTGTAGAAAATCAATTTACATATAGTAAATTTTACAATTCCAATTCAACATCACAAATAAATTAGGCATTAATGACAGTTTCCCAGACCATCAAACTTGTATATCCAGTTTTACCATCCAAAATTAATACATACCTAGAATAGCAGTGTATTTTTCCCAATACCAGGATAATCACCAACTAAAGTTAAAGAACCTTCAAAACAACAATTAAAGATAAAGTTAGCCATGGATAACCATATTTAATTTTTGCTGAAGCATCAAGAAAACTTGAATTAAGAAAGATATCATTATCAGACAATCAACTGGAAGCATTTTTATGAAAATTCAATATTCAAGATCATAGAGGCTAAGAGGGGGAAATAGAAATGAAGACCTACTACTCTGAAATAAGCACTGAGTACCAAGATTACAAATCATAAAAAAGAGTTACTTTGAGGATTTATATAAATAGTTTAAACTGCTTAATTTTATAATATCTTGCTTGACTGTTCCTTATTCAAAACAACTAATAGAATAAAAGATATCAATTTAATAGATGACGTGAGTTGAAAACAAGAAATAGCCAATTCTTCATAAATTGAATATTCACTACCTCTCCATGTATTATATTTGTCTAATAATTATTTTTAGGGATGTGGAAATATCTAAACTAATAAACCATTTCTTTATTAAAAAAACCTTAAAAATTAAAATTAAGGATCTAAAGCATGATCCAAAGGGTTGGAAAATGCTAGTAATACAGGCAAGGTGGATATAATGTTGTTGGTAATGCAAAATGTTTCAATAGTGTACGTTGGCCCGAGGATTTGAAGCATGATCCAAAGGGCTGGAAAATGCCTACTAAACAAAATCCATTGAGAATATCGCAGTCCAAAGCAGAACCTCATTTTCCAAGTTTGTCAAGGTTGATTATAATCAGAATTAAAAAAACAATAAAACATATAGTGACAAAGCGCAAAGCCTACCTGGTGGTGGTGCGGGTGCGAACTGCGATGCAGGTGCGGACGTCGGTGTCGGTGCTGCAAGGACCACGACGTCGAAGTAAAGGAAGAATGGAAGATCCCGAAGACGACGGGAGGGAGAGGGACAAGTGCGATGAGAGAGAAGTAGAATACGGTGGTCCTGGAAGTGAAGCCTCTGAAGGAAATAGGTTATAAGAAGGTCTTGGAAGTGGAACTATGGAAACCGTGCGTGGAGTGTGCTAGACAATGAAAATCACAAAAAATTAAAATAATATCTCTCTCTTGGCCCACTGGGTTGGCCCGACCCGTTTCACTTAGTGGGTTGACATTTTTAACCCGACCCACCTTTTTTGGTGGGTTAAATGGGCTGGCCTGCTGGGCAAGGCCCATTTAGCTATCCTTACTTTAGGATACCAAAGTCCCACTTTTGGCGTAGACTTGAGATATTTGAAGACCCTTTTGACTTCAGTAAGGTGAGACTCGTTAGGATTTGCTTGATATCTAGCACACAAGCACACACTTTGCATTATATCAGGCCTGCTTGCAATCAAATACAACAAGGATCCAATCATTCCTCTATATTTTGACTCATCAACACTCTTTTCTCTTTCATCTGTCTCAAGATAAGTTGATGTAGCCATTGGAGTTGCAGCATCTTTGCTATTCTCCATTTCAAATTTCTTGATCATTTCCAAGCAGTACTTGATTTGACTTAGAAATGTTCCATTCTTCATTTGCTTGATTTGAAGACCAAGGAAGAAGGTTAGCTCTCCCATCATGGACATTTCAAACTCACTCTGCATTGAGATAGAAAATTCTCTGCACGTAGATTGATTAGTTGAACCAACTATTATATCATCAACATAGATTTGAACCAACAAGATATCATTGCCATTCTTTTTTATGAACAAGGTTTTGTCCACTTGTCCTCTTATGAAATATTGACTGAGCAAAAAGCTACTCAATTCTCATACCAAGACCTTGGAGCTTGTTTCAAACCGTAAAGAGCTTTTCTTAATTTATAAACATGGTTAGGATGTTTGAAATCAATGAAGCCAGGAGGATGTTCAACATATGCTTCCTCCTCAAGTAATCCATTTAGAAAAGCGCTTTTAACATCCATTTGAAAAAGCTTAAAATCTTTTAAACATGCATATGCAAGTAATAACCTAATGGAATCTAACCTAGCTACTGGAGCATAGGTTTCATCATAGTTTATGCCTTCCTCTTGGTTGTAGCCTTTAACAACCAATCTAGTCTTGTTCCTAACTATGATGCCTGTTTCATCAAGCTTGTTTCAAAAAACCCACTTGGTGCCAATAGGTTTGTGAGAAGAGGGTTTAGGGACAAGTTCTCACACCTCATTTCTCTTGAATTGATTTAGTTCATCATGCATGACAATTAACCAATGTTCATCAGGCAAGGCTTGGTCAATGCTCTTTGGTTCAATCTGTGATACAAAAGCCATAGTACAACAAAGTTTTCTTTAAGAAAATTTGGTAGAAACTCCATTGGAAACTTCCCCAATTATATTGTCAAGGGAAAGGTCTCTTGAAGTTCTCCATTCCGTGGACTTTTGGATAGGTTTTGATGGTTCCTTTTCTTTATTTGATTATGCCTCTTCCTTTTCTACCGATCCATCTAGTTGTATGAATTCTTCAATTGGACCTGCATCTACATCACACTTTTCATCCTCAACATGAATGACCTCATCATTTTGACCATCACATATTAAGCAACAATTGTCATTAAATGAGACTTTGAGACCTTTGTCGCATAGTTGGCTTATGCTTAGGAGGTTGTGCTTCAAACCTTCCACATAAAGCACATTCTTTCTTTTTGTTTTGAAACTATCTCCTATATTTCCTTCTCCAATGATCTTTCCTTTATTATGATCACCATAAGTAACATATCCTCCATCTTTGAGAATCAAATTTGAGAGCATGGACATGTCACCTGTCATGTGCCTAGAGAAACCACTATCAAGGTACCATAGTGCTATTTTGCTCTTAGATACACCTGCAAAAATCAAATTAAGTAACAAAGAAAGGTATCCATTTTGGGTTGGGTCCATAGGGATTAGTTGATTTTCTTTTTCTCTTAGGTACCCAAATGCATTCACCATTAGGCACATAAAATCTCCTTGCATAGAACCTAATGGATGTATGACATTTCTTCATGCAATAATTGCAGGTAATAGTGTTTGATTGTCTTTCAAAATGAATGAATTGATGATGCTTTGTTTTTGAAAGGCCTTTTTGATACTTTTGTTTTGGAAGCACAAACCTTGTTTTTCCAAAAGATTTTGATCCATGTTTGAACCCCAAACCAGAAGTATCTCTAGCATATTTTTGTACACTTAACATTTGATTTAAATTGCATTTAGCTCTATAAAGCCTTTTCAAAAGATCAACCAAATAAGAATTTTCTGAAAGCAAAAGCATGTATTTTTCACCTTAACTCTTTTTGTAACCATCAAATTCTTTTTGTAAAACCTTGTATTTATCAACATTTAAAGATGATGAGGCACAAACACATCCATTAGCTTTGTAACTTGAAACAAGCTTTTCATTTGCTTCTTTCAAATTGCAAAGTTCAGATTGCAATTTAGCAATTTTGTTTGACATGCCATTTGAGATTACCTTTCAGCCTATTATTGGTTTGTATAGGTTTTTGGGTCTCTTCATGCATCTCATGGAAAGCATCAACGCCATTATCATATTCAAAATTTACCTTTGATTCAACACTTGAGAATTCTTCATCATCACTTATTGTAGAGGTGAAGCACAAATTTGCTTTTTCATTCTCATCTGTTGATTCAGAAGTAGTTGAATCATTTTCTTCCCACGCTATGTAGGCCTTCTTTGGCTTCCCCTCCTTTCTAGTCTTCCTCTCACCTTGTTGCTTCTTCAAAAAAATTGGACATTCAGATTTAATGTGTCCATGTTTACCACATTCGAAGCAAGTGAAGTTGGTGGAGTTATTGTTGTTGCTGTCATTTTTTCTGTTAAACTTTGACAGCTTTTTGTTCTTGTTTCTTCCCATGAACTTGCTGAATTTCTTCACTATTAGGTTCATATATTCATCACTTTCATCTTCACTTGAGTCTTCTTCCTTTTCCACATGAGTTGATGCAGTTTTCAAGGCTATACTCTTGTGTTTCTTCTCTGCATCCTCTGCATGTGTTAGTTATGACATTTCAAGTTCATACTCAAGAAGTTTACCAAAAAGTGCAGCCATGGACATCTTGGATAGATCTTTTGATTCCTTGATTGTTGTAACTGTTGGTTGCCATGGTCTTGTGAGATACTTCAATATTTTGATGTTCAATTCTTCAACATCAAAGATCTTCCTAAGGCCAAGAAGATGATTGACAATGTGAGGGAATCTTGTTTGCAGCTGAGAAATGTTTTCTGTGTTGCTCATCTTGAACATTTCATATTCATGAATCAAGACATGCTTCCTTGATCTTATCACTTCATCTGTTCCTTCATGAGTTATTTCCAACATCTCCCACATTTCCTTTACGCTTTTACACCTAACAGTTCTAAAGAATTCGTTAGAAGAAATAGGAGATGTAATCATGTTTTTAGCTTTAAAATCATATTGCACTACTCTTTTTTCTGCTTTCGTCATCTCATCTCACTCCTTGAGAATTTTTTCATTATCAACAACTTTTGTAGGGATCAAAGGACCATTCTCAATAGCATTCCAAGCACCTAGGTAGTTTGATTGAATAAATATTTGCATACGATTTTTCCAAAAACTAAAATATTCTCCTTCAAACATTGGAGGACGATTGAGGGAGACACCCTCTTTGAAGGTTATTTGTGTGGTATTCATTTTCTTAAAAAGATAGTGATCTTGATTAACTTTCAAGAACCAGCTCTGATACCAATTGAAAACAATATGAATACACTCAAATATCAAGAGGGGGGTGAATTGGTATAAACTTGACCTTTTAAAACTTTTACAAAATTAGAGTTGAAGGATCTTTATCACTTTGTAAAACCAATGAAGCTTCAATTCAACCAACCACTCAGTTCAAGGAATCTATGACAAGAATCTGCACTTGTTGATTAAGAAAGATATCACAATTGTTAAGAGATTAAGATAACAAGAAGAGATAAAGAGGTCAACACAAAACATATACTGGTTCACTTCTCAATAGAAGTTACATCCAATTCTTCTAATCAAACAAGATTAGAGTTCAACTAAATCAAATTATTCTTTACAAGCCTTATTACAAGTGATAATCGTTATCCACACTAGATAAAGAATAAGAAACCTAGCACCCTATTAGATTCCTAACCACAAGATTCAGAGAACACTTCTCCAATCTTTCACCTAGAGAACCCTACTCTAGTTAAAGCTTTACAGAACACCCTTTTGATCTTAGTCTACAAACAATTGTAAAACATATCACAACTCAAAAGAGTTCAAGAGATACCACCAGAGATCCACAATGGATGCAATGACTGAATGCACAATACCAAGCACTACAGGTTGATTGAAATCTTCTTAAAGATTCTTTTCTCTTGAAACCTTTATGCAAACCCTTTGCTCATCTTTTCTTTCACAATGTAGAAAGATTTCCTTTCGCACAAAAACTCTGTATTTCACTAAGAAATTTCTTATTAGAGACTATTGAAAGCTTTGGGAGACTTGGGTATTTCGAAAATTCGAAAGATTAATTCTTAATAAAGTTTCGGACCCAACAACTTTAAATAGAAAACAGAATTAACTGCATGTAATCGATTAATACGAGTATGTAATCGATTATTTCACCTTATGTAATTGATTAATATGCCAAGTAATCGATTAATCTAAGACGTAATCGATTAAAGCAGACAGACTCGGCTAGAAAATAAGCTTCAGTAATCGATTATAGAAGAGTGGTAATCGATTAAGACAGACAAGCTTAATGTATGAAATAAACTATGTAATCGATTACACTTGGCCTGTAATTGATTAAAGTGTTCTATATGACTTTTTTGAAATATCCTTTGCTTATGAGAGAATCATTCCATATGCATCATGTAATCATTCAACCTTTCCTTAAAACATGTATGCATGATTATGATTATGATTTATGCAATGCAAGAATCTCAGATTAAACCTCTTAAACAATCTTAACAAATTACAAATGTCTTCAATTGATTGACATGTAAAAAGCTAAAATCCAAAAGCTTCTTCATCATCCTTGATCAGCTCTTCATCATTCTTGATCAGCTCCCCCTGTATCCAATAGGTTCTCCTATCTTTCCTTAATTAAAACATATTATCAATTAGAATTTAAATGTGACAGGTGATCCTTGCAAGCTTTAGGTGACAGGTGACACAGATAGACCACAGACGTACAAAATTACCACACGTGTACAAAATTACCATGACCGTGGTGTTCTAATTAACTAAAAAAATCATGATATTTAGCTCTTTTTCACATGAAACCTGTTAATCACTCGTCTGTTACAAACTTACACTAAACTGTGAGTTTTGCCAAATAAAATATATCACAATGCATGAATATGACATGAAAACTCACATCAAAATACAGCCAAATTTGGGTTATCAAGTTGTGCTCTAATCTTGAGTGGCTAGTCACCCTAATCCGGGGGTTATGATTTAACTGTCAAATTGTACCCCTTTCTTTGTTCTTAATGGAATTCCTTTGTGTTTTATGTTAATTAACTATTTTCCTTATTGTTATTGTTTATTTGGGAATTGATCAATCCTATGCTTAATCGAATGTCTTGTAATGATCATCTCCGTATGGTGGGTAGACCTAGGTAGAGAATGTTTTGCACCAAATTGCACGATCAAATTGTTTGGGTAATCTCCGATAGATTAATTAACCTTTAATTGATCATCCCTTTTTTTGATATGTCCGTTCACTTTAATTGCTTAGTTCAAGGAAAAAGCATCATTAACCTTGATCATAAACTTTTGATTGATTTTGGGAATCAATAATTAACTGTGGTGTAGGAATTTCATATGAACTTGGATTGGGGAAAAATTGGTACTAGTGAATCATAATCTCTGGTCGCTTTTAATATCATTCAAATCTCTCTTGTGTGTATTTTACTTGTTTTCTTTTAAAACCTAAACCACAAAATACTTCAATTCCTCTTTTGATTAATCTAACTATTTAGTTTGATAATTTTGACTAATTAGGAACACAACTAATTCTTAGGGTTTTATATCCAGAATTTTAGTCCACAATTACTACTTCCTAGGATACACTTTCCCTTGTGCGACCATAGTTTCTTACATATAAGATATACTGCTTCCTCAAAGAAGTTACCTCAATCTCTTGTGTGTATAAAGCCTATCATATGGAGCATCAACTCAATTCAATCATGTGGAGATATACTCCTTCCTCGAGGTAGTTACCTTAATCTTAATCATATTAAGCACCAGCTCAATCTCATGGAGAGGATATACTCCTTCCTCAAAGAAGTTGCCTCAATCTCAATAATGTGGAGCATCAACTCAATTTCATGTTATCAAACAATCACATACACCAAAAACATGATGTCATACACATTAAGATTAATTAAATCATACCAATAATTTATCACAATTCAATTAGTTATTAACACTCACTAAACAATCATAGTCCAATTCAATCAATCTTATAATTATTAAATCAGAAACATCAATTAATCTTATAAATAATAATTATCTCACTAGCAAAATATATGTAAATCAGGATACATAAACTATTAAATTTAATCCAATCATAAAATTTAGAATGTTACTAGCCCCAAATTCTTTGTTCTGAATCCCAAAGAAAATCCTTTAAGAAATATACCATAGATGGTTTTAGAAGAAAATACGTGTTTTACTCACATCTTGATTGAAGACCTCCTTAAGCCTCTAGACATTCTTGTAGTCTATCCTATAGCCATAACACATTCCTTCCCTATGCATTCTCGCTTTTCACTTTTTTTATATTACCATTTTTTTCTTGTTTCTCTCTCTCTTTGATGTTCCTTGATTCTTTTAATCTCCATCTATACTAATTCCTAGCAACTTAATTATCTTTTATTTTGTTTTATCTTACTTACATATAAGATATAAATACAAAATAAAGCTAATATATAATCTTATCTTATAAATATAAGGTGAAACTAATATGTTTGGAATATAAGATAAAATAAATACATATCCTACCTTATCTTGTCTTATCTAAACTATATATACATCTTTTATAATCTTGTCAAATATATATATATATATATATATATATATATTTATAATGAATATCTATTTTTATTTTCTGGGATGTTACACATTAGAGAGTCAGCCTTCAATCAATTATTGAAGAACTTCAATGGAGACTAGAGAGAATTTACTAAGTCAAAGATTTTCCCAATTTTCAAAAGCTTATAGAATATTTTTCATGTCAAATTTCGAAGCCAACAAATGAATTTATATTTTTGATTCTGGGCTAGAAGTATTTGAATACTTTTTGGGTGTATTTGAATACTATCATTTAGAGTATTCAAATATTCGAACAAGTATTTGAGTACTTATATCAGAAATCCAACTTTTGCTCTTTGTGGACAAAGTATTTGAATACTTGCCTCAGAAAATGAAAAATATCAAAATTTGACTTTTTTTTTAAAAAAAAGGTTTTCATCATGGCGAATATCCCTATCATAGAATTCATACACTCATATAAACAACATATAAAAAACTAAGAAAATAAGCTACCATTTTGGCCACCGAAGGTCTCTCAATGTTCAACTTATTACAATGGAATAAATACATGGAAACCAACTAAGGAAAGGGGACAAGGGAGAGGCGAATCATCAAAACATACATAGAGACATAAGTTATGAATCTTCAATTCCTCTTAAAGAATAATAGAGTAATGCTTGTGGTCTTCTACAATTATGGGGAAAATTTGAAAAAATTCAAAGACTCCGAGTTAGAATTGGCATCGGCGATGCAAAATTGATATATTATTTGTATTTAATAAAATAAATTTTTAGTTCATATAATTAAAATTTACAATAAATAAATGTTTTAAATATTTAAATTATACTTTTTGATTTATGAAAAATAATTTATATTGTGATTTAATGTTAGTTTTAATTATTGTTATATTTTTTTTAAAATTGAAATTTAATTTAGTAATAAATATATTAAAATAATAGATTGAAAGAAATAAAAAATGATTTTAATTGTTATACATTAGTGTAAAGTTTTTTACACTTTTTTTTTTTGAAAGGCAAAGGGTTATATATATATATATATATATATATATATATATATATTAATATTATAAAGGTAATTACAAAAGAGAGTTAAGTGCAAGTACAATAAGTCACTATACTCTAGCACTGTTCCACCTATGAATTTTCCTTCCTTCCCAACAAAAAATGTATCCCTTCTACAAAAAACATCGAAAAGGTCTTTGCCTTCTTAGTAACACATCAACAGGTTCATGCACCACGAAGAAATATAGTCCCTGACTTAGTGCCATTTTTGTAGAGAAGCCATTGCCAAGATAACACTTGTATCCTGTCAATGATTCTACTGCATCCAACAGTTCATTCATAAAAATACTTTTGTTTCTTGCTAACCAAATACACCAACAAGTAACATGCCAAAACAAGTGTTTCATACGTTGCGGCTGAAAGTGTATGGTACAAAAACCAAATTATGTATATAATTGTCCAATGTCATTGGGTCTTACAAAGTCAATACCCAGCCATCTAAACACAACCTTTCAAATGATTTTTCGTGAATGCGCAACTCAAAGATATGGTTGCTATCTTCCATAGCTGCGTGAAAAAATGTGCAAAAGTAATCTATATTCTGGAAAATGACACCTCTCTTTGTCAATTTAACACAAATTGGCAATCAATCCATTAGGAGTCGCCATGAGAAGATCAGAACTTAAGACGGTACATTGGACTTCCAAAGTTTTCCATCAATGATTGAGATTTGATGTAGATTCATATTTTGACAATGATTTTCTGCCAAAAAGATGTAAGCAATAACAACAAAGTAGGTTTCTAGATTACCTTGTTTCTACTCCCATGTATTTGAGTTCTTTTGTTGTAGATCAAAACCTTAAAGATGAGTCTTAAGGTCTTCCAGCAATACATTCTCCCACTCAAATAGTCTGCAACGCCATTCAAAAATCCAACCACCATTCTGACCCACCTGAGAACCAACTTCACTGACAAGGATAACATTATCCACCACCAACGAGAATAGTCGTGGGAATTTATCCTTCAAAGTAATTTCACCCCTCCATAAATTTGTCCAGAAATGCGTATCTTCACCATTCCCTACCTTTCTAATCGGATTAGCTGAAAACCAATTCACCAGACTTTAAGGAATTATGATTTGTCCCTATTGTATCCTTCCACCATGTAGAAGTTTGGCTGAGTTAAACTACCCTCCACATCCAATTGATAGCTATACTTGAAATGTAGAAAATCAGACCATATAGCGTGCTTATCTATAGAGATTCTACACCTCCACTTAGCTAGAAGGCTAACATGAAAGATATCTAGGTTCTTCACCCCAATCACCTTTTTTTCCTTCGAAAGGCATACACGACCCAAAGCAATCCAACTAATCCTTTTCTCTTTAGACCAACCAAACGACAACAACTTGCGTGAAAACTCGAGGGTGTGGATAATCTTTCTCGGGGCTCTAAAGAAGGATAAGTAGTATAATGGGAGACTGCTCAAAACTGAGTTAATTATCACTACACGCCCCCCATAGAAATAAGTTTTCCTTTCCATACTGCAAGCTTCCTTTTGAATATCTCTACCATTGGTTCCCAGGTGTTGTGTCTCCTAGGATTTCTCCCGATTGGGAGACCAAGAAATTTGAAAGGGAGAGCAGCCAAGTTACAATGCAAAAAGTCCTCTATTGTCATGAGGAAGGGAATGTCAACGTTAACCCCATATGTGTTACTCTTGTGGAAATTAACCCATTGACCTTCCATCATCTCAAAACTTCTAATGATAGCTTTCAAAGCCCATAGATTTTCATAGCACGGCTCACCAACAATCAATGAGTCATCTGCGTATTGCAATAAAGAGAAGCTGATATGTTCTGAAATCTTAAAGCCTTTGAATACTCCCAGTTCAATAGCTTTTGAAAATAGGCCAGCCAGCCCCTCTGCTACTACCAAAAAAACGAATGGGGCAAGGGGGTGGTCCTGTTTCAGACCCCGCTTTATGTCAATCTGTTGAGTGGGACTTGCATTGACCAGAATTGATGATTTTCCAAAAAAAAAATAAGAGCCTTGAACCATGCTCTCCAAGTTGTGTCGAAGCCCAAACATACTAGCATGTAATAAAAAAAAGTACCAACTAACTGAATCATATGCTCGTTGGAAGTCTACTATGAACATGAATAGTTGTCTTTGATTTTGTTTGGCCTAATCCATAAGCTCATTCATTACTAACACCCCATCTAGAATTTTTCTATTTGGAAGAAAGGTGGTTTGACATGGAGAGATGATTGATGCCAAGACGTTTTTAAGATGACTTGCAAGAATCTCAGATATGAATTTATGGATGCTCTCAGTGAGTGAAATAGGGCGAAAATCAGACAATGTCAATGATGGGGTGGATTTTGTCACCAAAGCTATGAAAGAGGTTGTAACTGACTTGGGGATCTTCGTGGTGTGGTAGAACTATTGTATCGTGTCACAGACGTCCCCACCTACTATGTCCCAATTTGCTTTAAAGAATTTCGCGTTAAAACCGTCTGGCCTGGGACTCTTTCGGAGCCGCAAGACTACACTGCACTTTTGATTTCTTCCGTAGAGAATGAAGCCATGAGTGCAACATTTGTTGATTGTTCAATCTGTTTGAACTGAATCCCATCTATATTTGGCCATTGAATAGGAACCTCCTAAAATTCAAAGTAACGTATAACTTCAGCTTTGACTCCTGCTACATCATCTATTGTCCTTGCATCAGAAAACAACGGTAGTAGTTGATTTTTCCTTTGGCTCCCTCGCATGTGTGAGTCAAAGAAGTAGGAGTTGGAATCCCTTAGTTTCAGCTTGCCCGCACACAATTTTTGAAACACCATGGCCTCTCTCTGCCCGAGCACACTCTAGAATTTTTTTTGAACCTCCTTCCTTTTGTTTGTCGCTTGTTCTTCTTCATCCATCAACTTTTCGTCTTAGGCATTCAAATCTTGGACCAAAGACTCAATTGTTTGATCAACCTTTTCATAGACATTCGAGCACCAACTCTTAAGATCTCCCTTTAGAGTTTTTAGTTTCTCTTTGAGACCTGAAAGATTCCAGCATGATGAAGTTGGCTTTGTCCAGCTCTCAAGCACCAACTTCTTGAAACTACGATGCTTCATCCAGCTGTTGAAGAATTTGAAAGGCTTTGGTCCCCAATTTTTAACCTTATTTTTCAAAAGGATATAGCAATGATCTGATATGTCATGTCTGCCTATCCACTACTCTGAGATGTTCCACAATTCAAATAGATCTTTCGAGATGAGGAAGCGATCCAACCTACTCATTGAGGATCCATCTGCATTAACCCATGTGAATTTCTTACTTGAGGTGGGGACTTCCATGAGTTCCATATCACTAATAAAAGAGTTGTAGCCTTCTAGTTTTGCTATATTAATTCCTCTAGACCTTCCTTTACTTTCATGTGTGTTAGTAACAACGTTGAAGTCGCCCCTCAAACACCACAATTGGATGCCCAACCCTCTTTTCGACATTAGCAAATCATTCCACATTTTCTCTTACTCACCATCTCACATGGGCAATATACATTGATCACCATACATAGCATTCCACTTCTTTTCTAGTCGACACAGACACCAATGAACCCTTCTCCTTGAATATGGAATTTAACATCTAGCATTTCCTTCCTCCAAATGCTCAACAACCCACAAGCAAGTCCCATTGATGGCTTATATATCCACTCGAAGTCAGTCTCTTGAGACCCCCCATATATTACGAACAAAAGAGAGCTCAATGTGTTCATAGTTTGTTTCTTGTAACCTACAGAAATCAGAACCATTTTTTGCCACCAACGACTTGATACGTTTCCTCTTTATCAGATTGCTGATACCCCTCGCATTTAGTGACAAAATACTCATCTGACACCAAACTGCATCCCCCCTAGTGGCTTTGTTGTTGCGTCTCTATCCATGGTTTGGAACGATTGTATATAATACCCATCATTCTGTGACCCTCTCACACCAATTGACTTAGCCCTTTCCTATGCTTTTCCAGCAACGTTGCCTTCAGAGCCTATCCTCAATCGACTATTGCACCAAAGAATATCAGAGGTCATTGCATCCCTAACCAGTATGGACGCACCAGAGGACGAATCACCTGTTAATCTGTTCGACATACTCTGCCCTTTATCGTGAGAGACCCTAGTATGGTGGTACACGAAATCCCCCAGAATAGGCCAATAAAGTCTTCTTTCTGAATTTAACTTTCTACACCAGCCATTTTTTCTAATACACCCAACATGCACAGTATAATACTGATTTTGCCATTCTCAAAATCCGTAAGTTGCATATCGACATACACCATTCGATTTCTTACGGATCACCGATTCGTATGAGTCATACGGATTGCTGATCCGTATGAGTCATACGGATTGACAATCCATATGACTCATACAAATTGCTAATCCATATGAGGCAATCCATATGACTCATACGGATCGGCAATCCGTATAAGTTATATGGATTGCCAATTCATATGACTCTTACGGATTGCCGATCTGTATGAGGGTAAAGTTGGAAATAAAAAAAATATGTTGGGTGTATTAAAAAAAACGCTGGTGTAGGAAGCAGGACTCCTTCTTTCTCTAGACAGAAAGTCCATTGGATCTTGAAGTGGATAGTCCACAAGGGGAACATTCTAGAGTTGTGCTTCCTACACTAGCAGATTGTCTAATACACCCAACAAATATTTGTGAAATTCCACAAACAACCTTGTTAAAAAAATAAAACATAACAATTAAAAATTTCCAATACACCATTCGTTCCCTGCGTCTTCTCTTCTCTCTTCGAAAGCAAGGTTGCGATTTTGTTCCGCGCACAGTCAAGGTTGTCGTCTTGTCTTCTCTTCTCTCGGGCTGCCGTCGTTGGTTGTGGTCGTCGCTGTTGTAGCTGTGCTTGTTTTTCTCCGCTACGAGTTAAGTGACGCTTCGTTTCGTCTTCCTTGTGGCTGAGTACGGATTGGTAATCCGTAATTGTTAAATTATACGAATTGACAATCTGTAATAAGGAATGGTAATCCGTAAGCCTCATACGGATCATCAATCCGTATGAGCCTTACGGATTGTCAATCCATAATAAGGAATGTTAATCTGTAAGGCTCATACGGATCGCCAATCCGTATGATTCATACGGATTGATGATCTATATGAGGCTTAAGGATTACGGATTTCAAATTTGTATGTGCCTTATGGATCATCAATCTGTATGAATCATACAGATTGGCGATTCGTATGAGCCTTACAAATTGACGATCCGTGTGGCCCTTACAGATTGGTGATCCGTAAGGAACATACGGATTAGTAATTCGTAAGGCTGATACGGATCGCCAATCCGTATGGTTCTTAAAGATTGATGATCCGTAAGGAGCATACAGATTGGTAATCTGTAAGGCTGATATGAATCGCCAATCCATAAGAATCATACGGATTGATAATCCGTATGATTCCTACGGATTGACGATCCGTATGACTTACGGATTGTCAATCCATATGGGTTTTTTGTTAAATTTTTTTTTGAACTTAAAGTGAAGTCAGGTTGTTTGCCACTAAAGTATTTTTTACATGAATGAAGTGAAGTATTTTATGCAATTGTTATTCGAAAGCATGTTGTGTAATATTATTGACCCTGATAGTTAATATATGAAAGACATGGCTTTGGTTTGATCCACATTTGTTAGGTAACTTATTGTCATGATCTCATGAGTAAATTGAAATGTTATGAATGAAGTGAATTGTTTTATTCAATTGTTATTCGAAAGCATGTTGTGTAATGTTATGGACCCTGATAGTTAATATGTGAAAGACATGGCTTTGGTTTGATCCACACTTGTTAGGTAACTTATTGTCATGATCTCATGAGTAATCTGAAATGTTATGAATGAAGTGAAGTGTTTTATTCAATTGTTATTCGAAAGCATGTTGTGTAATGTTATGAACCCTGATAGTTAAAATGTGAAAGACATGGCTTTGGTTTGATCCACACTTGTTAGGTAACTTATTGCCATGATCTCATGAGTAATTTGAAATGTTATGAATGGAGTGAACTGTTTTATGCAATTGTTATTCAAAGATAATGTTGTGTAATGTTATGGACGCTGATAGTTAGTTTTTGATCAACATGGTTATGGTTTGATCCACACTTGTTAGGTGACTTATTGTCATAATCTCATGAGTAATTTGAAATGTTATGAATGAAGTGAAGTGCTTTATTCAATTGTTATTTGAAAGCATGTTGTGTAATGTTATGGACCCTGATAGTTAGCTTTTGATCCATATGGCTATGGTTTGATCCACACTTGTTAGGTAACTTATCTGAAAGGTTTATTTTGATCCAGATGGCTATGATTGTAATGTAACTAATTGGTTTGAATGTCAGATTATGGTTAAAATGGTAGGATTACGACGGGCTTTGGCAAGAGAAGGCAGAGAGGCCATTTAAAAAGAACCCCCTGCACGGCGAAGGCCGACAACATAAGCACAGAGACAACGCGGGAGGACTGGTGTTGTTGAGGATGTGCTTGCTGAGCAAGCCCCTGACAATGGTGACGTTGTTGCACCTGTTGAAGCTGAGGTCGAGGGAAGCATTGATGCCACTAAGGTTGAGGGATTTCCTGGTGGGCCCATGACACTTCAGTATTGACTCTTTACACTGATCATGTTGCAGCTAAGGTTTGGATGGGAGAGGTACGATTGTATTTAAATATAATTCAATTTGACAATTATTTTTAGTTTTTGTATGTGGCTATGTAACTAACAACTAATACAGGAATGACCTGAGCTGAAGTTGGCATCTCATGGGAGAAAGGTTCACAAATTTGGCAGGCCTGCACCTGAGATTGAAGGTTTGGTCGCGGGTACAGGGTTAAGCCCACTTATCACCTGTTCACTGGATACAGGTGACCGGTGTTTAATCTCGACCTTTGTGGAGAGGTGGCATAAGGAGACTAGCAGTTTCCATTTTTCGATCGGAGAGATGACGATCACGCTGGACGACGTCGCATCTTTGTTTCATCTACCAGTCATGGGTGCTTTCCAAACATACGATGTGTTGGATGTCAAGGAGGCGATTGAATTAGTTGTGGAGTTGATTGAGGTTACCCCCGAACAGGCTGAAGCAGAGACAAAATAGTGCCATGGAGCATATGTTCGTCTGTCATGGTTACGGGAATTGTATGCTGTGAAGTGTGACCAGATGGAGTGGACAGTGGCAGCCAGAGTATATTTACTCCATTTGGTTGGTTGCACGATCTTCGCTAACAAGAGTACCACACATATCAGTGTGGTATTCTTGGAGGCATTTCGTGATCTCCATCAATCTGGTGGCTTCAGTTGGGGAGCGGCTACACTCCAACACATGTACGATAACTTAAACTATGCATGTCAGCATTACGGTAAACATCTTGCTGGTTATATTAGTCTGCTTCAGGTATTTTTTACAATTTAAGTTAATATTTTTCATTTGTTTAATGTTTTGGTTGAATTTCAACTGCTTATTTGTGTTTACTTTTTTGGTTACTGCAGTGTTGGGTATACGAGCAGTTTCTTGCAATTGCCAACATGATTGCAGATGAGGACTATGTGGAGAGCCAACCACGGGCCTGCCGCTAGAAGCCAGGGAAGGCCTTACCTGTCAGTACTTATCGAAGGTGACTAGATAGGTTGACGACCGACGCTGTATGTTAGACACCATACACTGATAATCGTGTGGTTCGTGCATTTGAAGTCATCTGTCTTTTCTTAGGTCATATCCGCTGGGGTCCATACATTGTCAGATACCAACCAGAGAGGGTACTAAGACAGTTTGACTTTGTTCAGAGCATCCCGTGTCTTCTAAGCTTGCCCTCCCCGTTAGCTGAAGAGGTCGATGAGAGGTGGCTTCATTTTTCGCAGTACTTGACAGTTACCGGAGCCCTTTCCAGTTACCCTGGCCAGCGTGATGCTGCATATTTGGATTAGTTCTACCAAATATCGCACCCTTTCATGACCCTGCCAAAGCCAGGGGAACTCAGAGCTCTTCCCGTCGTGCCAGATCCCGTACCAGATCCTCCAGCTAGTATGGCAGAGCCCGTGGTTGAGCCTGAAGCTGATGAGCCTGACATGCCTCGACATGCAGTGGTAAGTGAAACTGAAACTTTATTCTAGTTGATGGTAATTTTCATTATTTTATGGCCTTATTGTCTTATACGGTTTTTTCATACTCTATTAAAGGCGCATGCCAGACCATTGCAGGGAGGTTGCAACGGTTGATAGATCTTCGCATGGTTACTCTTGGCACTGATGCATACGACATAGTGGAGCAATGTAGCACATTAGCACACAGTGTATGTGAGGATCAGAGAGTCTATGTGCGGTCTAGACGTCCCAGGAATGGACCGCGGCGAGATTGAGTTTTGACATTATTTGTACAACGTATGCCAATATATAAACATATGTGTTAACATTATGATATTGTTCAAACATTTCATTTCATAGTTTTAAATAAACATAATTCATCAGTATTTAAATACATAATTCCATTTTACCCGTGTGTTTAACACCCCAAATCCACATAATGAGTTGGTATTCTCGTCAAACTGGCATACTTCTGCATTCGACAAATATAACTAGCAGGCCATTCTTTTGCTTATGAATAACAATTTCTTGCTCATAACAAAGCAGTTGGTGGCATAGGACATCCGTCTTGTAATAATACTTGAACAAAATCATGATCCAAATTGTTATTGTCTGGCTATATTCCTAGTAGTCATTGTAAACAAATAAAATGATATGAGTAATACCTGAACAAAATGATTTCCATAGACATGACCAATACAAATTACCCTATGTGCACCAGCATCTCTAGGCAGTTGACTTCTAATAGGGAAAAACGTCATGCTTTGTTGGAGAGAAAGACAAACAAGTACAAGGTTATACCATGAGGCAATGACATAACCCATGTTAGTAATATCCATCCATTTATCAATTGTTACTTGCTACCACAAACAAGGTGAATTCAAACCGTTAACCGATAAAAAAAAGGGGGATTAGTATGATAACCCACCAAAATCATGATATGCATATACAAACAAAGCATAAATCATGTACGTTTGACAACTTATCCACTAAGAGTGACTTCTTTAACTGTTCGAATTTATGTAAGCCACCAAACAAGGCAACATACTCATCAGACCATTGTGCAAGTTCTTTCAGCAAATGATTACGCACCACAACCCATGCATCTTCACCATAACCAAGTAAGGTCGCAATAACACGATAACCGCAGTTACCATCTGCTTTAACATCAATTACATTTAAAATTTAGTTCTTCATGCATGGGAGAAATTGATCCAACATTGGAATATTACGCTAAGGTATAGGTCCTGTAGATGTTGATGCAGAACGGGGTTGAGATGAGCAACTATCATGCTGAGAATGCAACGCATCCACGTACTCAAAGTATGATGGATCCCGCTTGGTTGATCTTTGGTGTTTGCTGACATGTTTCTTTTGAGCCCCCTTTGTGTTTACCTTTTCAGGAGGAGGACACATGGACGTTGTATCAGAATATGCTAGTTCTTTGAGCTTAGTCTTCAGAGTGACTTTGCCACTCATATCAAGGCATGCAAAACACTTTGATATTGCATCCATTTCTTCTGTTATGTGGATTTCGCACTGATCGTCACCCTGGTCCTCGAAATGTAACCGCCGCCAAAACATGTGTATAGAATCCAATGGTATACTACCAAGACCAATTCTAGCTAGCTCACACGCACAAGGCAGACCATGCGTACTTCTCAACACACATCCACAACGAGTGCGATCAAAACCTGCATAATCAACTCGCTCAAACTTGGCAGCAATTTCATTTACCGCATACCTTGAAACCATGCCTATCAGTCTTTTGTACAAGATAACTTTAAATGCATGTCCAACAACATGTGTGCTTCTCTCAAAAGATGACTTTATTTCACTGTGTTGCAACGTGATCATAGCGTTCATGGCATCCCAAACATTACATAGATCTCCTACGCTATTCTGCAATAGTCTCTTTAAGTTCGAATGAGCAGACTCAATCCTACAATTTAAAACCCATCATAATTACATTTAAAACCCTACTGTAATTCTTAATCAGCATAATAAAAAATGTTTTACGATTGCATCCCCGTTAGTTGTTGTGTTTCCAACATGCATGACCTTATTAGTCCATGCCGTAACAAATCTTTCTTTGTGCGGATTCAACCATGTGTCTTTCACATACTGAACAAAGATTGGCCACGGTGCACAGGCACATTCAAACTTCATAAGACAATCTTCATATTCCTTTTCAAAATCACAATCTACGAGACTCCCCCATGCATCCATCACATAGTCCCATGCATTGTTTTGTCCCACAAGGGTTTTACATTTTGCCTTTACATACTTGTCAATGTGGAACCGACACAACAAGTTGGTTGTGTTTGGGAAAATAGTCTTCACAGTATTCATCAGGGTTGAATCTCTGTTAGTAACAATGACTTTAGGGAAAACATCACTCTTCAAAAAAATCCCCCTAAATCGTTCAAGTGCCCATACAAGATTGTTTATACGTTCGCCCTCCAAATATGCAAAAGCATCTGAAAATGTCATTCCAGTAGGTGTCACACCAACAATGTCCAGCAGAGGGAGTCTGTACCTGTTTGTTTTGTACATATTGTCTATCAGGAATACCAAATGACATGCATTTATCAACTTCATTGCATTTGGATGTGACCAGAAAATGTCACGTACAACATTTTCGTCCTTCAGTCTATGCTAGTGGATATACATATCGCGTTCAAGAAGCTTCATAAACTGTTGCATTTCAGTATTACTGCCCCTTATAGAGGTACGATACGCATATCTGGCATTGTAAACTTGCTTCAATGCTGTATAGTTGTTCGCATTGTGATCCTTCAAAGTTAGAAGAATATTCTTAGGTTTCACCCTTGACTTTGTCATATCAGCAACGATAAGCTTTTCATCCTCAATCAAACGACCAGCATATGGATGTCTGATGAATAACTTAACCAAACGATGGTTATGGGTCCCACATATTAACTTCACCATCCACCCTTTACCACCCAAAACTGGTTTCGGTCGCAACTTAAACGGACAATCACACTTTCTAGTGCTAGTCGTCGTACGCACTAAATCTTCCTTGAATGCTCTAAATTTTCCACTCCTTTCATAACCGATTAAAATAAATGAGGTTCTTCCCCTTTTTCCAGTTGCTGTGTCAGATCTCATAATCACGGCTACAAAGCCCATCTCATACGCAACTGTACGAGCCCATTGCAATACATCTTCACGAGAGTTAAACACCTACAAAAACACCATAATACAAGTTAAATCTTCTCAAATATTTAATCATCACACCATTTAGTAAAAGACAACGTCATAAAAATACCTCTGAAGTATTGAAGGCATCAGAACAATCAACTGAACATATGTTATTTTCAAACGCAAAAGGTGCGTCTTTGTTGTCTTCAGTCATATTAATGTCTTCCGGCATACTTATTTCTTCAGATAGAATACTGTCATACATCCAATCATTGCTGTCCATCTAAACAAATAATTTAAATCACAAAAATATTAATTTTAATACAACAAATTATACACGCTTTAGAAATACAAAAATTATAAATTATTTTGGAACTGTGATTTTTAAAAGGTCCAAATTGACAAGACATTGCAGAACATTTTCCTAATACACCATGTCGAAAGGTAACATCAACGTCAAAATTGACAACACATTGCGGAACGCATGCCTGTCACACTATGCAGTAGAAATTGACAACACTCTGTTTGACATGTCTCAATCAAAATTGGATTCCAAACAAGCTTCTATAAAAAACACAAGATACCGCTAACACAACCAGACACTCCCACACAACATACCTACACAAACAAAATTCATTCTCAATACTATGGCATTCTTAGGAGAAACAAGCAGCCAAACGATTGCTAACTCCAAATTAGCATTCATTTTTCCAAATGGATCACTGAAACAAAACGAAACTTGTGTTTTTTTTCAATGTCCTACTCCAATACCAATACGGGTTCCTAATGACTGTTCTTTTCAGACACTCAAGACTAAGATGCACAACACCCTTCAGCTAACCAATGACCAATCTATGCATGAAATCTACTATCGACAACCATCTATAGATGCAGGTCAGCAATATTTTTTTCATTGTCTGCAACTCACAAATGATGATGATGTTTGCACAATGTTAATGTGCAATGAGCAATACTCTTGTGTTGGCCATATATAATTACTATGTACCATCAACAGAACACCGGATGATATCCTCAACCTACTTGTAACACCCCGTGTGCACCCAGTGTATTAACATTATGATTATTATCAGATTAGCGCTTAATCACTGTAATTAAAACTTTCCGCGGAAGCATAAATCAAAACCATATTTCTTGATTACATTATGTATGGAACAACAAAGCATCTCATCACAAAGCATAAGACAAGCCCCTGCTAATCCAGATCGTACAACCATAACCATAGGCAGATAACATAAATATCTCAAAGATATAAACAGGAGGAAACATAATTACATAACAGAACTGGTTATGTACAAAACATCATCTGACACTCGAAGTGTCTATACAAAAGAATAAGCATCCGAGTGCTTTTGATCCCAAGGATCCTTCCTCACACGAGGGCACACATACATAAACATGTACAAAACAAAGACTACATGTGCACACACATGTCTTCCCTCTACAGGGGTACAAAACATCAAAAGCTAAGCCAAGCTCCAAGCTCTCCACTGCTGCCTCACAGCCAAGCAAGTACCGTCTCTACTGGGGACTCCCGCCCTGAGACCGCTCCTCTCTACCAGAAGCATCACCTGAAAATAACATAAGCCCCACACGGGGTGAGATAAACATCTCAGTAAGCCCAGGGTCCTTGGAGGCATCTCCTCCACCCTGGCTCACTCACCATGACACAAGTCATCAGGGTATCACAACAAACTGGCCTCCCAGCCCTCACAACAATACAAACAAGCTATCTTGCTCTATGTACGGCGGATCACATCAACGCCGACCTCAGTGTGAAACTGGAATTCACACTCGTGCCATCCCATTGGGAGCTACCCCTTACGCATGGATGCACGTATATGGTACCTCCGAGAATAGGCAATCAACCGCGATGGGACACACCTATCTCTTGGTCTTAGGGGATCATCATCACCCCGGGATCCAATCAACCTTGAGCAAACCAAGCTAGGAGGTGCGCTCTACTCCTAGGGAGGTCCATATATATCTAACTGGCCAGAAGATCTAAATAACATGCTTCATACATATCTCAAGCACAGACACAAGCATATATCATCATGAGTATGCAACATCCAATAATGCATGTATCATGAATGTAACCACTACTCCCTCGGAGTATGGTGGAGCACAAGCAAGTGTGAAACATCCCCAAGGGACCAAGAACTTACCTGGCAAAGCCGAGCTCTGCGGTTCTTCCCTTGCTCCGTGGCCTACGCCACTGACACCCGTGGTGTCACGCCTTAAACAAGGCATATAAACGTGTATCAAACATCCACACAGCCATACAAGGCATACAAGCATAACACGGTTCTCAACCGCTTCAATGAAAGGAATCACAATCCTTTCCAAAACCACAAGGTCATCTAACCTAAGGTTCATCAAGGCTCAACACTCAAAGCCATATCATAGACCCTCGGTGGTCTACCTCATGCCCACACGACACTTGAGTCATCACAAGACTCGGTGCAAGCCAACATCAAGAGCTCAAAGCTCTACATAAGCCCAAGGCTCAATGGTTCACACATGGCTTGAACGACTCTTTCACACACAAAACACCGTTCCAATAGCCTCTCAAGGCCATCAAAGCCACAAACCAAGGCTCTTGCATGTCAAAACACAGCCAAGCAACTCAGCATATCACTATACATGCATCATATAGAGCCAAGAAATCAAAGTTCACCAAACTCACATTTGAGAGCTAATCCTACATCCTCACAACATTCTAAACACATGTTTCCAAAGGACCCAAGGCTAATACTAGCTCTATCACAAGTGGGTCACTATTCACCCAAAACCCCAACTCACAAAACAAGCGGTGAATCTCGAGTTTCTTACCTCAAAGATGACAAGGAAGGCCCAAGGACGATTTTCCCTAGCTTGGGTAACCACGAATCGCCGCCGTTCCTCGCCGAACTCGAGTTCTACGAACCTCCATTGAGAAAAGGATTCTCAAAATGAGTGGGTTTGAAGGGAGAATGAGGAAGGATTCAAGCTCTACAAGTGTTTTCCATCATGAAAGGTGTTTAAGGGACTTGATTTGGTGAACTATGGTGAAGAAATGAAGCTTTGAGCTTCAACAATGGAGGTGGGGTGCTGGAGGAAGAAGAAATAAGTTTCTCCCTTCCAAAATCGCGACCCAGCCCTTTTATAGTGGTCCTGTTAGAGCTACCGCGCTGATCGCGCCAGCTCCCAGGAACCATGGCGCCTTCCGCGCCATCCCCGTGCCCAGAGCGCCAACCTCCAGAAACTTTGGCGCCAAGAGCGCCAACTCCCGCGCCAAGAGCGCCAACTTCCAGGGACTATGGCGCTAATCGTGCCACATTGGCGCCACTCGCGCCCGCTGCAAAGAAGAACAAGTCTTCTGGATGGTCTGGCGCCACTCGCGCCAACCTGGCGCCACTCGCGCCAACCTGGCGCCACTCGCGCCAACCTGGCGCCCTAGGCGTCAACCACCAGAACCTATGGCGCTTCGAGCGCCACTCTCGCGCCATCAGCGCTGCACTCCAGAGACTGTGGCGCCAGAAGCGCCAAGAGCGCCACAACTCAGAACTATAGCGCTGATCGTGCCACTCTGGCACCAAGAGCGCCACAATTCTGCAGAAGAATTCTGTAGAATCCAGCGCTGTTCGCGCCCAAAACTCGCGCCGTACGCGCTGGGACTCAGGGTTATTATACTACTCTGATCCACCATTGTCCCTACACATGATGCAATGCTATATTACAACGGCAAGTGGAACATACCACGCCAAGGGGATTTTGTGGGTTACTCCTTCCTTGGAATAAATCCAATAAGATTTGAAATTCCTTCAGGATGCAACATTGAAACACTAAAGGATGTCAACATGCAAGTTGCGCCTGTAGGAGTTCCCCCTTATGGAATTCACAACTCACAAGTGGTCAGAAAATTGTTTTTTCGATAGCCAACCCATCCAAAATATTCAGATAACATTATCGAATATTACATAATAGAGTTGACAACCGATGAAGACGTCTTAAAGGTGTTAGCAGAATCCAACTACTGGAAACATTTTTGTCCCATAGAAATTTTAGCTATTTTTAACAAACCAGCTACCCACAACCCCGAATAACCGTCGCTGATGTTGGGCATCATGCTCACTAGAATGGTTCAAATGGAACAAGACGTCTTCGTTGTACAACATATAAGTTTGGTTATTTTCGTTTTTCAATTGTTATTATGTTTTTAATTATCGTATGTTTTAATCTTCGTTGTACAACATCTAAGTTGGGCATCATGCTCATCTGAATTACCGTATGTTTTCAATTATTGATATGTGCAACTCCATGTGTTTAAATACTACAAATGACATGCATTGTTGCTTATTTATATTCTTAATTGGACTTTCAATTATTTTTTAAATATCACAATGTCAATGTCAACATCTAAGTTTTGATAATAATAACAACAATCAATTATGTATGTTGTGCAAACATGTAAGTTTTACAAATTCAAAAAAATAAAGGAAAAATGTAAACATGTAATTAAAAAATTAAAGGAAAAATTTTAAGTTTTACAAATCCAAAAATAAAATAAAAAAATTAAAAATACTCATACGGATTGACAATCCATATAATACATACGGATTGGCAATCCGTATGACTCCATACGGATTATACCAGATTGGTTTTAGAAAACGTACCTCCGATGATTTTCTGACGGCCCAAATCCGCTACCACCGCCACTCACGATCAACTCTGCCACCACAATAACAGCACCATCAACCGAAGACAACAAAACGCAACACAAAAGCACTAATGAACAAGCCAAAAAAAAACCACAAAAGCTAAGAATAGTGTATGGTGTATCGGATTTAACCAAAACGATGAAGGGATTTTTGGAATTCCAATTTGTTGCTGGGTGTATAAGAAAAATGAATGGTGTAGGAAGCACAACTCAACATTCTAAGTCGATACAACCTGAGGTATTGGTCCCTCACTATTGGGCTCATAGTCTAAAACCATGGATGGGCTCGGCCCAATAGACATTAACCCTAGACTCATTTCAGTTTGACCCACTTCAACATGTCTAAGAGTCTCCACTACGCCAGCTGGAACCATCTTCTTTATCTGATTGGTTTTTATGGAGCCTAAATCAACATTCACTTCTTGTACCCTCTGTTCTCGCTCACCTCCATCATTTTGAATTTCAAAATTTTCAAATTCAAATTCGAAATCTTGCTTCTCTGGTACCACCTCCAGATTCAGCACTGATGAGCCTCCATCTTCTTCTTTTGATGATTCTAATCTCATTGAAATGTCAGAAGATACCCTAGTGCACATGATGCAATGATCACATGTATCCGAACCTTCTTCAATTATCTTGATTTCAAATAATTCCTCACCCACCCATGCACTAACCATATAATTAATACAATCCTGATGTTTTGTGCAAATAAGGAATTTAGAAACATCAAGTCTTGACCTTGTCTTGGTGAGGTCATCAGCATATAAAAATTCCCCGTAGCAGGATGCTAAGATTTTAAAGACCTCCCCTGACCAAGCTTGCGCTGGAACCCCAAAGCATCTAACCCTGACCAAGTGCTCACCATCAATAAGTCACAAGTTCCACATCATCAGCTCTTCAAACCATTCATTCACCGACCCAACATCTTCATTGAAACAATCTTTGATCTCTATTTGTTCTCCAGCTTCAAGGAGTACTAGCTCTGTACCCATCAGAGTTGCTTTAATGCTAAACAACCTCTCAAGGTGACATTTTTGTTGTGTCACATAAGTGTCGCCCCTTTTGTGAATTTTCTCCACCAAAGCTATGCTTAGAGTTTGGATCTCCTACGATGAAGGAATGAACGAAACACCAAAGAAAGGGAGTTCCTTGGTTCTTCCTGTCGCATCTTCAACATATTTCTTCTTCATATTTTTAGTCTAAGTTGCAGTAGCGAAGGAAAAATCTGGGTAGGGGAATTTGTTCTTTTGTGCTTGCACCTTTGGAAAGGAGGCCATTTTTCCAGTGTTTCTAGTAGCGGGTTAACGCTTCAAATCTGCAACACCCTTTTGAAATTTTGGAACCTTAACCCACAATTTTTGTTTTTCAATGAAGCTTTTGTCTAGTTTGAGGGTCATAACTCACACATCATGCACCGCCATGAATCTTACAAAGCCAAAACATTCACCTCTTTTATCCCTTTTCCCAGGAATAACTATCTCAGAGACTGTTCCATACGAGTAAAATAATTCCACAAATCCTTAGCAGACAAGTTTGGCGTAAAGTTTGTAAAGAAAAAGCTCACTTGCCCATCTCCCTCCCTAGGTGCATGTCGAGAACCTCCTGCCCTTTCCAAAGTCGAAGCCTGTTTCAGAAGATTTTTCCCTTGGTCCCACCTTCTGACCTACTTCTCTCCATATTGACGCTCCATATCAGATTATTTGAGATACCAAAATTCTTCAACTTTGAAAAAAATTCCTATAAGTTATAACAAATTTATAGGCTTCATTGTAAATAACATGCAGGGCTCTCAGGTAAGATTTGTTTGATTTTATTCCAATTTCTTTTGAAATATCTTTTAAGTTGTTGAGATTATTGGTTCATTCCAATCTGGCATAGACATGGGGGCGTTGAACTAGTCATGCTTGATCATGTGGATTTTGGAAACTGGAAAGTGTATAAGTTGCTCAAACTTAACCATTTTGACGATTCATAATTAAAAGGAAGAAAGCTTTAAAATATACAAGAGGCAATTGGAGCTTGTATGAACATATTTTTGACCAAGAACAAAAAAGATTCAAATAACATAATTAATTTTTTTTACACTATTATTCAGTCACTCAAACACAAAAATCTCATATCTTTAAAAAGTTTAAGTCTTATGCTAACACTATTAGAAAAAAACTTATCCTTAGAGCATCTTTAGTGTCTTGAGAAGGGATCTTAAGCTCAAGATTTGTTCTTCCAAGATCCCGCCACTAGAGACATACCCAAGTCTCTAGTGTGTAGAATGGTTATTCCACAAGAACCATGAAAATCTACATTGTTTTAAAAAAATCATTTTTTTACTCTCTATCTCCCAAACAACTTTTAGAGGGAAACAACAAAAATGAAGCGGGGAAGGAAGAGGAAACCAGAAGAACACAACACCAAATTACAAACAATGACAACAATAGAATAAAATAACAACAATAGATCCTAGATAAAAAAAACAATGAATATAATAAATAAAAAATAAAAGAAAAAGAAAAAAAATACATAAGTGGATCTTGGAACAATAGGCAAGGGGACTCAAGGTTAAGCATGGAGATCTTTGATCTGCGCGATTTTTGCGAGATTAGAGAACCCGAAGGCGGGATCAGTCGCTCCTTGTTGAAGATCCATGATCTGGTTGTTGATGGAGGTGAGATGAGGGTAGGTAGAAAAGAGGGGTAAAGGAGAGTCGAGCGAAGAGGAGGGGAGGTCGCGAAGGGGAAGTTGGGCACGGAGAGGAAGATTGGGCGGAGAAGAACGATGGTCGCGGAGAGGATAAGGGCTACCTGTTGCGGAGAAGATGGGTAGTCGTGGAAGGGAAGTTAGGCACGAAGAAGGATGGGGGTTGCGGAGGGGAGGGAGGCTAAAATTGAAAGGGGGAAGTGAAAGGGGATCGGGCTATGTTGATGAGAAATGGGAAAGTGAGGCAAAAAAACCAATTAAATACAAAAAAATAAATAAATTACAAAAATGGGACAGTTTGAAAACTATTTACCAGTCTGGGGCAACTGGTCACGCTCAGAACCAGGCGTGACTAGGGGGGTAGTCACGCCTGGTTCTGGGCATGACCAGTCATGCCCAGTTCTGGGCATGGCTAGTCAGTATAAATGCCCCCCGTTTTCGGTTTTCCCTCATTTCTCAGTGTTACGCATTCTTGACTCGAGTTGCAGAAGTGTAGTGTGAGTGATTTTGCAGCGAAGCTCTGCCAACAAGTAAGTTATTTGATTAATTGTGTATATTAGTTAATATATTGTATTATGAAATTATCAGTGTTTAGGATTTAGTGTTGTCGAAAATGTTTCTTACGATTTACTGTGTAATGTTTGGAATGTAGGGGTTAGGGTTGACAGATTAGGGTGCACATATTAGGGTTAACAGATTAGGGTTTATGGATTAGGGGTTAGGATTGATGGTTTAATGGGTTAGGGTTTAGTGTTTAGGGTTTAGGGATTAGGATTTATACGCCTTAGGGGTTAGGGTTTAGGAATTTGGATTTATACTCCTTAGGGCTAGGGTTTAAGGTTTAAGAAGATATTCTAACATAGTTTTTTGAAATTTATGTGTACAGCGAAGCTCTGCGAAGAAGTGTTTGTTTTTGTTGAGTGGAAAAAATGAGTTCAGGTTGTGACGAGTTTGTGCGTGTTGTGTTATATTATAGTGGAAGGAAATTTGAAGGGAGAGAAGGTGTTGTTTTTGAAGGGGAGAAATGTCAGACACGTTTGAAGCGGAGCTCGACAATGGGTGATTTACATCAGAAGATTCGACAAAAATTAGCTCTACAAGACAACCAAAGTATCATACAGATTACAAGGAGATTATGGCAACGTGAACATTACATGGGTTTTCAAGTTGTGGACGACGAAGACCTAGAATTGCTAATTGAAGACTTTTTTTAAACTGTCAACGAGAGATTTTATAGAGCTATACGTGGACTTTGGTGTGGTTGATGATGTGTTACCTATTATGTCAGTTCCTGTAAATGCTGGAAAGCCTACATCGTCATATGTTGATCCAGTTGTAAACGTGTCTGAAGAAGATTCACATGACCCAACTTGGGTTATGGATGACGATGAAGAGGATGACGATGATGAAAACATTGCAATGGAGGACCGTCTTCTTGAAGAGGATGCTAGTGCGTCGGATAATGATGACGATGCTGGTGTTGATGCGACTGGATTCCAAGCAGACACTGATGTGGGCTCGTCTGGAATGCATCATCATCCCGACGTAGGATGTTCACAATCAGAACATCCTGTTGAAGGTATGTAACATTAGTAAAATTAATTATGAAGTCATGTAAACTTTTTATATTTGTATGTTTTAATATTTTTGTGTGCATGCTATATTTATTCTACCACATTTATTTTTGAAGGTGCTGAGGTGACTCCTTTTTGGGATGAAATTCCTCACTACACATATATTGATTGGAGTCATCCAAGCGAAGAAGAATCGTTTACTGGTTCCGGTTCCGGTTCAGTGCAGGGTCCATGGCAATTAAGGGATCCGTTGTTTGTTAAACAAGAATTTTCCTCCAAAAAGGATGCACAGATCGCATGTAAGCGGAACCTGATGAAGAAGCATCAAGAGGCTTATGTGGCTGAGAGCAAGCCTAACAAGTTTAGTATGAAGTGTATTGCTCATAAAGAGGGTTGCCCCTGGAGGGTTAGGATACTAAACCGACATTCGGTGAGAAGTGGATTGTTTCGAGATGGGGCGACAATCACAACTGCCTTAACGACCATATTTCACAGGGTCATAGACAGCTTGATGCTAATGTTATTGCTTCAATTGTAGTAGGTACGTGTGTTTAAAATTTCCTCTGTATGTGTTGAATAATGGTTAAATTTAATGTGAATGTTACTTTTGCATTGTTAGGAATGATCAAGGAGGAACCGTCTGTGTCAATTGCATTGGTTCGGGAAAGGATCACCCATACATTTGGATTCAGAGTTTCATATCGTAAGGCTTGGTTCGCGAAGCAGAAAGCAATGGCAATGATTTACGGGAATTGGGAAGAATCATATGCATTTTTGCCCAGGTGGTGTGGCTATATGCTTCGTTTTTCACCAGGTGCTTTTTATGATATTCAAACCAATGATTATTTTGTGGCAAATCAACTGGTACGGGGAAAGCGTGTGTTTCGTCGCATGTTCTGGACGTTTGGACAGTGTTGCCAGGCATTTAATTTCTGCAAACCAATGATTCAGATTGATGGCACTCATTTGTATGGAAGTATACGGGGAAATTGTTGATTGACACAACCCAGGATGGCAACAACGAATCCCTGCCACTGGCATTTGCCATAGTCGAGGGGGAGACCTTGGAAGCTTGGTCATACTTTCTGGCTAACATACGTTTTCACGTTACTCAGAGGCAAAACATTTGTCTCATTTCAGATAGGCACCGCAACATACTATCTGCTGTGGCAAATCATGCTGGTTGGCAACCCCCTCATGCTCATCACGTGTTTTGCCTCCGTCATATTGCTAGTAATTTTAATCAAAAGTTCAGAAATCAACGGTGGAAGAAGACGCTGATGAATTTAGGTATGGTTAACAATTATGACATGATATTAAAATGTTTCATGTGTAAGTAGATTAGTGTTAATGGGATGATTGTTTTGCAGGTTATAATCCCTTTATGGTTGATTTTGAGGTGGCGTTAGCACGATTTCGTGATAGTAGCATTGAGGTTGCAGAATGGATTGATAGCATCCCCAAGGAACAATAAACAAGTGCATATGATGTAGAGGGGAGGAGATTTGGCCATATGACCACAAACTTGTCTGAATCAGTCAACCGGGTGTTGAAGGGAGCAAGGAACATGCCTATAACTGCTTTGGTGAAACACACATACAGCAGATTGGTTGAATGTTTTGTAACGAGGGGTCAGGCGACTATTTCACAAGTTGAGGCTTCAACGCGACATTGCAGAAATGTAGTTGATGTATGAGGCATAACCAGACCGTTGCTACAGGCCACCACGTATGCACTTATAATCTTAAGCGAACACAATTTGAGGTGGAGGATGGCTGTGAGAGGTCATATTCAGTCAACCTTGGACATCGGTTTTGTCAATGTGGCAAGTTTAAGGCCTTCAGATACCCATGCAATCACGCCGCAGCAGCTGCTTTGCATGTTCGGCAGAATCCTTTTCAGTATGTCGATGATGTGTTCCTCGTAAGTAATTTGGTGCAGGCTTATTCAATCCCATGGCAGCCAATTGGTCATGAAGGTGCCATTCCATCGACTGACAGTCCAGTTATCATACCCAACCGTGAAATGTTGCGTGGAAAGGGTCGTCCAAAGGCGACCAGAATTCGCAACAAAATGGACGAAGTCGAAACAAGTCAAAGACGCACCAGATGCGGAATTTGCAAGGCTGTTGGACATAATCGAAGAGCTTGTCCTCATCGTCCTGGTGTTTCATGATTTCAGTAGTTGGATTAAAATGTTTGTAACATTACCTGTATTAAAATGTTTTGTATTTTAGGGGATGACATTATGTTTCAGACTATCTTTACCATTTCATCATCTTCATTAATTCGCATAACACAGTGGTTACAGATAAACAGTTAACATTAATTAAGAAAACAACAACGTAATTAAGAAAATAACAACACAAATTCATAGTTTCACATGTCTGGTGTAGCACATATGCGTTATTCCAATTCGGGTACGGGTTTGCTAAAAACAACTAAGATTTGTATTGGAGAAAAACGTTTCCAGTAGTTGGATTCAGCTAACACCTTCAAGATGTCTAAAATTTTTTTTTCTAACCACCTGTGACTTGTGGATTCCATAAGGGGGAAGTCCAACAGGCGCAACTTGCTTGATTAGATACTTCAGTGTTTCAATGTTGCAGCCTGAAGGAATGTCAAATCTAATTGGATTTGTTCCCGTGAATGCATAGCCCACAAAACCGCCTTGTCGTGGTATGTTCCACTTGCCGATTAATATAGCATTGCATCATGTGTTGGGATCATGGTGGATTGAAGCAGGTTGAGTATACCCTCAGGCGTTCTTCTTATGGTGCATAATATTTCTATAGGCCCAATGCTCGACAGTTGTTCATTGCACATCAACATTACGCAAACATCGTTATCATTTGTAAGTTGAAAAGAATGAAAAAAACATTGCTCACCTGGATGTAGGTTTGGCTGTCTGTAGTAGATTTCATCAACAAACTGGTCGCCGCTTATCATAAGGGTGTCGCTCATCCTACGCTTCAGTGTTTCAAAAGAATACTGATTGGGAACCCGCATTGGTATTGGAGAGGGACATTCAAAAGAAACACCGCTTTCGTTGTGTTTCATCGATCCATTTGGATAAATGAAGGCTATTTTTGAGTTATCAATGGTTTGGCTGCTTGTTTCTGCTAAGAATGTCGTAGTAAAACAATCTCAGAGTTACGAAGGCAAGTATTCAGATTGAGGGAGTAGTCGATGCAATTTGTGTTGGGTGGTCAGCCTTATATAAGGTTCAATGACGCCCACATGTAGGTGTTACCCCCTTTTCTATGACGCCTAACTTGGGCGTCTTCAGTGACGCCTCCATTTGTTGGACGTGTCCGGTGACGCCCTATTTCAGCGTGTGCAGTGATGCCTTCATTTGTTGGGCGTGTCCGATCACGCCCTATTTGAGCGTGTGCAGTGACACCTCCATTTGTTGGGCGTGTTCAATCTGTAATGACAATCCTTATACTACATTTTAAGTTAACCAAAAACAAATTGGTGCATAAAGTGCATAAAACTGTTATAAATTTATGAATTACAAATAAAGTTCATAACAAAAAAAAAATTATCCATTACAAATACAGTACATTACAAGAAACAAAAAATAAATAAACACAAATGTAAATACATATAAACACTACGACTTAGGTGGCCACTGATAATGACGCGCTTGACGATCGGGATTCACCCGTCTAACACGTCGCCGAGAAGATCCTGTCTGAGGATGCACAGCCTGAGGATGTGATGACTAAGAAGGGGCTGCCTGGGAAGGCCCTGCATCGTAGGGGGCTGGCTGAGGAGGGGCTGCATATACTGGTGGGCATGCAGTCATCGGATCCTGTGATGCTGGGTCAGGATGATCAGGAATTGGGGTGTCGTATTCTCCATGTGCTGACCAATCTCCATGACTATCCGGACTAAAATCAACCAGCCTCTGAATGTCCTCATCAGTCCACTCCGTAGCAGGAATGGCAGAACTAGTCCCACAGTCCATTGATGCCGTGGCCAAAGTTGGGGCGTAATAGACATGCTGTGACCCGTACTCTGACCGTGGTGGCATGTCACTCTGCGTACTAAACCCCTGATAGCCCATATCCGGCTGCTGAGAAGACTGGTAATAGAAAGCCTGACTGTCGTACGTGGGTCCTATCACTGGAGGCCTATAGCAACCATCAGGGCGAGGCCTGGGCGGGGGTATAATCTCAGGAACTTGTCGCCTGACTTTCCGATGATGCTCCAGTCCGTGTCCCTCACGACGCCGATGAGGAACATCCGCATACGGGTCATCTTCATCTGGAAGCTATGACTACCCCCCTAGTCACGCCTGGTTCTGGGCGTGATCAGTCATGCTCAGTTCTGGGTGTGACCAGTTGCCCCAGACTGGTAAATAGTTTTCAAACTGTCCCATTTTTGTAATTTTTTATTTTTTTTGTATTTAATTGGTTTTTTTGCCGGGAAAGTGAAGAGAGTAAGAAAAAAGGCTCATCACAATTTAAGAGAAAAGAAAAGATTATTTTTTGAAAAAAAATCCACCATTGCTTGTCACTTATATTTATTTTAAATTAAGTTTTAAATAAAATTTTAAAAAATGAGATCCATTGTGAGATCTATAAAAGATGTCTCAAGATCTTAAATTGAGACTCCACCAATTTGTGTTCCAAAATCTCAAAATAGAATCTATTATTAAATATGCTCAAACAAAGCACGAATTAAACTTCTTTTTTAAGATGTGACATTTGTGAATGATTGTTAGTATAAAAAAATTAAAATCAAAGAATTATGGAAAATCTCCAAAACGCTTTTCTTGAAGAAAAATTCCTAGAAACATTTTGGTTAAATAATGACACGGCGTTCTGGTTTAAGATATTTATTTTTATTTATATATGCGGGAGGGTTGTGTTGTGACTTGTGACCCAAGCTAACCCGCACTATAATATTAAGGAGTGGTCAGATGCTATTGAAATTGAAACACGCACGGAGATGGTTATGTTTGTTACCTGATTCCACAAAATAAGAAATGGTTGTTGCTTTTTACTAGTATATACAGTTATTATCTAGCCTTTCGTTAGGATTCAGTAGTACTTGTAGGAATTTGGGCAGATTCCGTCTGGATCTAAAAATATCTACACACTTTACTCTTTTGGTGCAGAAATAGCAAGAAATAATACTTTGGTGGAATTACTTGTGTTAGAATGTATAGCTACCAATAAAATTGTTTGCATATTCTGTAACACCAATTGGAAGCTGTTTTCATCTTCATTCTAAAAGGAAGAATTAACCAACACTAGTTGTTCGTTAGGGCTAGGCTTATCGCATGTTTTGTTGGAATCATTTTGAAAAGTATGATAAAATAAAACGCGTATTATTTGGAGTGTGGCAACTTAAGCATTCACATGATTGAATGAACAATTAATGTGTTAGCATGGACAACATATTCGGTTTTTCTTGAAACCTAGGGTCTATGTTAATATTGGTTACATTACAATATGCTTAAATATAATTTTGTTTGTCTTATTTTGCTCAATCCACAATTTTAATCCTTTCATTTTAAAATAGAAATATTTGATCCTTTATTTTTAAAAAAATTATAATTTTAATTCTCTAGACCTAATAAATTTATTTAAAATACTATCAAGAAATGATGTACTTAATTTAAATTATGAATTTTTTAAATTAGGAGATCAAATGTATATATTTTTTAACAGGGGCACTAAAATTACGGATTTGGCAAGACAGGAGACTGGAGTTGTATTTAAGCCGCAACTATATAATTCCTATATCCATGTTACTAATTGACAGCCAAATTGGATAAGATATATTCATCTCAAGCAGCCTTCTGAGTATAGCTGACCTTAGTTTCATGAATTATCTGTGGAAGAGAAGTTATAAATGGAAGTAGAATAGTAGATACTCTAATAATTTTTTATTCTATGCTAATACTGTAAAATACCTGTCTACCTATAAATCGTTTTGGCTCTATCATTTTGCTCATGCTAAAAGCTGCCGAAGACAGAGGGAATTCTAGTGTATCACATAAAGAATGACTGAATGAGTGTCCCTTGTTTATCATCTAGATGTAATTTTCTACCCGAAGCGAAGCCCACAAGCCGAATAAGGTAAGTAGAAGCATTTCAGAATGTGAAGCAGATGTTGCTGTGTTGGGGCTTCCAGCTGGTCCTGTACCATAGACTGAGGCTCCACCAGGAATTGTTGTCATGCCTGGTGCAGTTGGGCTCATGATACCTGGTGTAGTTGGTGTCATAGTACTTGGTGCAGATGGGGTCATAGTAGTTGGTGTTGTTGGGGTCATGGTGCTTGGTGGATTTGGGGGGGTTACATAAGTTGGTGTTGGTGGAGTCATGCTGCATGAACAATACATATATTAGAAAATTTAGAATGTATAAGGTTGCATATCATGTTTTATTCATAATAGGGTGAATAAGATATAGGTGGAAGAAATTCTCACCTTGGTGTTTTGGAGGATGTATAGCGGCAGTTCCCATTACCTGAAATGATGAGGAGAAGCACATGTTATTGTTAACAGACATGAGATTGTAGGATTTTGTGACGGTATAATCTCAATCAAAAACTGAGATAAGTGAATGAAGTCCTTAATCCCTGGATTCATGAATTATGACATTGGTATGAATTAATTTGGTGGGAGAGTCAGTATGCTAAGTAGAGAGCTGAGTTTTTCAGATTATTCATCAGTTATTGACAAAGGGATTCAATGAGAGACTTTGGTAAGCTACTGAAATATATGTGACTCTGAGTAGTAATCTTGCTTCCATTACTGTAATTAGAGAATTGCTCTCTACTTTTCCCAATAATTCTAGTGTGTATACTAGGATCTAATTACAGGAACAGAAGCAAGATTGCAACTTAGAGCCTCAAGGGTAACATAATTCTAGCGTGACACATGGATCTAATCAGTTTTCCACCTTGTGGTTTGACCTTATTTCAATCTGTCATCTTGGGGGTGGAATTTTGTTACCCTTGGGGCTCTTTCACATGTCATTTCTGTTTAGAGTGGATAGAAATTTTTTAGTTTGGTTATATGATAACAGAACAAAGGCAAAGTAACGAATTTCAAACCACAAAGAAGCACATTGAAATCAGGTCAAATTACATGATGGGACACTAAATTTAACCCATAAAATTCTGAGATGACCTCAAGAGATGCCTTGAAGCTATGTTGCACTCATGCAAGTATTAGTTCCTGACTAGGAGGGATACAGAATTTGAACAGTCTTAGATATTGGTAACTGGTAAGGTGATATATATTGAGATTTATGAGAGACTGCTAGCATGGAGAAGGTATATTTGATATGGGAACATGGGAATGCAAAATTTCTAGACCATCCACAGGTTGTTGCTTTGAACACAGAATGAAAAGTTTCACTTGTCTATTTTTAAGACACCAAAATGTTAATTTAATATTTTATATTGTGCTTAATTATCAGGCTTTAATGTTTGACGAGAATTCTTACTAGGATCCTTGTTTATAAGTGTGGCAGTTCCTCCGAATGCGCAGCTTGTAGGAGCAGGATTCTTCTGGTAGTAGTCATTGAATGCATAAGAAGCATGGTCTTTCAGAGTATTTGGGTTGTAACAGCTTGCTCCAGGTTGAATTGCAGAACAGTCTGCACCATAGCCACAAGCATAGTCAAGAGCCACCTTCAGAGTGTTCTCTGCAGCTGATTGGCTTGCAACACACCATTGACCACCTGATGGTGCAGTTGTAGGAGTGGTTGGGGTTGTGGGAGTAGTAGTTGGGCTAGGTGGAGTCATAGTTGGAGTGGTAGGGTTACTGTATGGGTTTGTAGGGCTTGTTTTCGGGGCTGTGGGCTTTGTGTAAGGGTTTATAGGGGTCATGTATGGGGTTGTGGGTGGGGTTGATGGGGTTTGTCCTGTTGAGCCAGGTGCTTGAGGAGTTGTTGGGTTTAGTGTAGGGTATGGATTTGTTGTGCCTGGAGTTGTAGGGTTTACTACTGGAACTGCATCCAACTTGGTACCAAATTCATATGAGATTTCTTGGTGTTCTTCTCTTAGTGTTGTGGCTTTACATAGGCCTGCGAAAGAAACCAAGGTTCTTTCGACTCTTCAGTAGGACAAATGAAAAAAAAAAACAGCTGAAATTGAACTAGTAAACCTGAATTACTGAATAAATTAATCCAAAGTGTTTCTGTGATTGCTCCCATTTCATGAGCTATGTAATGCACTTATATATGCCTTCCTACAGCTACCACAAGTTTTTTTTGTGTTGTTTTGATTCACATTACAATTCGAGCCTAGTGACTCATTTGAGGGGGCGAGGGGGGAAGTTCTTCATGTCTATTTTTTATATTTACAAGAGTCAAATTCAAGACTTTATTTAAGGAATCAACTGGTAGTGATAGCTAGCATAAGTTATGTTCATGCAAATTCAACCTTCTTAGATTCATTGTTATTGTACCTTAAAAGTACATGTGCTATGATTGTTGAACGGAAAAAATCTTGATTAATTCCTGAAGATTAACTTTTGTGGCTATAGATGAATTCTGTCTACAGCTTATCATGGCTTGAATATTTTATTTTTCTAATTAAACATTAAACATTGGTACTATATTTATGGTCAGCTTCTAAGGCTTTGTAAATTTGTTATGCCAACCAATACATAACTAAGAATATATATGTATCTATGTTTTGGATTAAACGACCAAAGTTGCAACAAAAAATAAGTTACCTGAATTGAAGAGAAGACACAAGGAGAATAACACATGGCGCCAACTTCTAACTCCCATATCTGCACTCTGCAGGTTGTATTGTCTTGATTCTGACTTTTCTTTCTGGGTTTGGATGAGCAATGTTTAAGAGGTGCAGATTTATGTGAGGTAGAACTTTTTCTTTTAGCCCCCAACTTTTGTGTATATATAATAAAAGCTTGGGAATCATTGCTGTCTTGGATCAAAGAGAGAAGGAAGAATATAAGAAAACTTGGGAAATGAGGCATTGGATATTTGAAATTAGCAAGCAAGAGTAAGTTTCAAAAAGAGAAAAAAGGATACTGATGGGTAAAAGGCAAAAGGGAGATCTAGTATTAATCTGACACATGGGAGCTGAAACATATATACTTTAATTGGATGGTGATATTTGTGGCACACACTACAATGTCATGCTCTTTTGTGCTTTTTTTGGCCACTGTATATGGGACTGAACAAAAAGTTAAAGCTGATACACTATAGTTTTGTAATTCGTGCCTTTTAGGGTAGTAATGAAGAATTCTGTCTCTGCACAAAACCGTTTTCTTTTTTGTTTGAATAATATAAGTCATGTGGAATACTTAAGAATCACGATTTCTTTTCTGAGAATTGTCTATTTGGGCTATTATTGCCTTCTCTGACAAGAACTTTAATTGAATTTGTCATTCTTGTGCTACCTTGTCCTTGTCCCCATTCTTTAATGTTATCTCATACATTCTTGCTTCCTGTTTTTTTAGTACAAGATCTCGTGGATCAAGAATATTGAGTGTCCTAGGATGGCATTTGAATATAAACATTTCGGATTTTCAACTTTTAGATTTCTGGGATCTTGTATTTAGTTGTTTTCACTTCCTTTTTGTTTATACAGTTGTTTTCACTTCTAAATTCTAAAATAGGAAAGTGAAAAAATAGACGAGAAGAATGTTGTATTTAGTTTCTTTACGCTTAGATTGATTCAAGATAACTAACTTTGTTTTAAGTTCCGTATTAGTCAAGCCGGCCAATAATTTTAGCCAATGCTAAAAAAATTGACATATTAAAATATTTATTATAATTATACAAATTTATATAACATTAAACAAGCAAGTAAGTAATCAAATTGACATATTCTTGCCCATATTTTTTCAACCTATATGTCAAAACTAGGATCTTCACAATCCACATAATAACAATTATTAAACAAGTAAGTAATCAAATAAATTTCTCTCTGTTTCAGTCTAGTTCCACACAGTTTCAATCCACCAATAATCTCACTCTCATACAACAAAATTATGCCTTTTTCTCTCTGTTTCACCCAATTAACTAATAATTTAGTGTTACAACAAATTAATTACTACCTATTCTCTCTTTTCAGCTTTCTCAAAGAAAATCAAAAGACAAAACCGCAAAAATAATATGAACAAAAAAGAAAAGGAACAAAAAACTTACCCGTTGTGACGTGATCGTGAGTGAGGAGGAGAGGCCGTGAGGGAGACCGGCAGATCGCGACGACGCGAGTAGCGATCTGAGAGCAAAGAGGTTGATGTTGGGTTGGGAGGGAGAGGTCGTGACGGGCACGGGCTGACTTGATGGCGTGCCGCGTGCGCTTGACTCCGTGTCCATGAGGTGAGACCGTGACGTGAGGGAGAGGAGAGTGGATGGAGTGAGACCGGCACCAATGCAGCTGGCCGTTGGAGAGGTGAGGCCGTGAGGGAGCCGGAGAAGAGAGTGGCCTGTGGAGCCGTGGTCCGTGGAGGGAGAGAGAGGGGAGTGCAGCACTACTCACTTGAGTGATTTGGTGACCTGTGCGTGAGGTGAGGAGTGAGCTGAGGTGAGAGAAATGTTTTACTATGCTTTTTTGTATTGTCACTTCAATTCAATTTTTTTTTAAAATAAAAAATTAAATTAATATTAAATTTTAAGTAGTGTTAAATTTTAAATAATGTTAAATTTTATTTTTAGATAGTACTAAATTTTAGATAATATTAAATTTTATTTTTAGGTAGTGCCAAATTTTATTTTTAATTTTAATTAATTATATAAATATATAGTTATTAAACAAATTTAAAAATGAGCTAGTGTCATGGTCATTGCTGATTATAATACCAGCTCTGCCACTGGTATTAGTTGGATATATAATTCACCAAAAAGAAATTAGTTGGATATATGAAACAACCAATAGATTTTAAGATTAGAAAAATGGTGCACATAAATTTATTTATTTATTTATTTATTAGGTATTTTTTTTTTACTGAATTTATTAGGTGAGTTAAAGGCTTGTAAGTATTTTTTTCCCAACGACTAGAGGCTAGTAAATTGAAAATGTTTTGTAGTCAAAATCAAGGTAATTACTTTATGCACCCATTTTTTTGCTTGGTGCACCCCAAATATTTGATGTCCAAATCTTACCCTTCTCCCCTTGCTCACTCTCTTCTTCTCTCCATCTCCCCCTTCACCATATCACACCTTCTTGCGGCTGCCACTAATCCTTCCCCTCGCACCTCCTGTGTCACTGGCACAACCTCCTCGTCCTTCAAATTCAAGATTCAAAGTTATGGTTTCATTATGTATTACGGATTGAGTAATCTAGAATCATAAAAATCATAACTCCAAACCCTGAATCCTAAGTATGAGGAGGCTATGTTAACAATGGAGAGGTGAAAGGGAAGGGATTAGTGGTGACGACAAGAAGGCGTGATGTAGTCAAGAGGAAGATAGAGAAGAAAAGAGAGTGAGCGAGGGGAGAGGGGAGAAGGGTAAGATGGGATTATAATAAATTATTGGGGTGCACCAAGCAACACATGGGTGAGTGAAGCAATTTCCCAAAATCAAATATGTACAAAGATCAATGAATTTGACCGTCCCTATCGATCGGGTTTTACCTTTCTTAAAGGTTGTTGCTCCTTGCACCTTCAATTATTGTTTTATGCACCTCATTACATATAATTGGAAGTACAGGAAGTTTGAGCCATTCTTAAATCCCTTAAACTTAAATACCTAGTCCAACCCATTATTTTTTATTAGTTTGGGTTACATTGATTGGGTATATCCAACCCATAAATCCCCTGCTAATCCTTATCTTTCACTATTCAATTAGAGAAAAATGAAACAAGTACCATAAAAACTTTTAAAATGTAAAGAGAGTTCACCATAAGTGATTGACAATTGTATTCTTTTCATTGAAATAACATGGCCAATTCTTCAACTCCAAGTTGTATGTGCCTGCTTGTTTATGCCTCACTTGCTTGTATTTGCTTAGATGCATTAGCCTTGCACCCTTCAAATGCCTTGGAATTCTACCATTAGATACCTTTTGGATTTCACCATCCTTAGTGTATGACCCAAATTTCTTAAACTCCATTTCAAGTTGTTCTCTTGTTGAATTAAATGGAAAGTTTCATATGAATATGGAGTGATCTTCGACTAGTAAAAGTAAAGAACAAGTCAATTAATATTTAAACTAAAATTTAAGACACAATTATATATGTAGTTATAGAAGAATCTAGAATCAAAGAACCTAAAACCCATTGTCAAAAAGACAAAAAAAAACCCTAAAATGTTATCAAAGAACTCGTGCGTGTACCTTTAATTGTGTAATCAATGAAGACCTGCCATGAGCGACAACAATGGTTTAAGCTCAGAGATAGTATCTTTAATTAATTGTTTACTTATCATATTGAAAGATCACAATCTTCTATATACTCTCCATTCAAATTTAACATGAGAGTGTCCATTGGATTTGGAAAAAGAAAATAGATAAAAAAAATATAATTAATATTTAATAATATGCTTTTGAATTGATTCAACAAAAAAAAATAACTTTGAAAAATATTTATTTTGCGTGTGGCTAAAATACACTTATAACACTTTGTCTTATATTTTTAGTTTCAATTTGATCATTTATTTTTTTAAAAGTTCAATTTAGTCTTTTTTTTATATTTAAAGTGAGTCAAAATAAATTTTTTTGTCAGATCTATTATGTTTAATATTAAAAAAAAGTTAAGTTGGCCATTATTTACCACCAATTATGTTTTAGTGAGGACATGACTATTAACAAGTATAAATAATTTTTGGCAGTTTAAATTGGTTATATCTCTATGTAATCCAACATTTGAGAACAATCACACATAGAGGAGAAGAACGTTCTAGTATCATCGAAATTTGAATTTCACGGTGGAGTAGCTCCATAGGCTACCTCCAACCTCTCTTTCCCCAACTATAGGTTCAACACCCAACGTGCCATCGTCGAGGCTCCCAACTTGATTGTCGAGCCCCAAATGAGTTGAATTGCTCACTCAACATGTTGACTTGAAGACTTGGAGTGGATCTTGCTATGTATGCCTCATTCTCTAGCGGAATCCACGACTTTTTTGGCTGTCATTAGTAACTGTTGGTTTTGGTTTTGGATATTGACAAGGTTGATGGATGCTAAAGTGACAAAAATACCACAAGAAGAGGTTGAATTGGGGTTTTACAAACTTTCTAAATCCTTTTTGAAAATAACTAAGTTTCTTATGTAAGTTCAAAAAGAGACAGTTTAGAATGAAGAACTGTTTTGAGTTCAAAATGAAAATGCAAGTAATTCTAAAAAAAGGTTCTTTCACAATTCAAAGCTCTTGTTTCAAAAAAGGTTGTTTATTTGAAAAGTGTTTGATAAACTTAGTTTATTTTTATGTGTATTACTGAAAGGTTTGTCTATTTTTAAAGATTAACAAAACTAACAAACAAATTTGTTCAACATTAGTGCAAAGAGAGGGAAGAAGAAGAGTGCATAGTGATTTTTATATTGGTTTACCTTAACCTTAGGCTACGCCCAACCTCATCCTTCAAGATGAGATTTCACTAACACAATCAGTCGTTGCTGGACCAACAACCACTAGATTTCAACAACCTGCACCATTGGACTTTCAACCTAGCCTTAACACCATTGGATTTCAACCTTGCTAGTCACAATTGGACTTACAACAACAAGGGGTTTTGTGTTTTAGATTGCACAAACACAAATTTTCAACTCACAGAGGGTTTCCACTCAAGAAAATATAGTTTCTCACTTCTATCTAGTATTTATTAAGGATTACAAGCTCAATACAAAAGTGGGTTACTCTCAATAGAGAGGATTGAAGCATAAAATCCAAATTTCTCACGTAAAGATTAAGCACGTGTTTTTCTCAATGAAATGCTTCAACTTAACCTCAAGATGCTCTTGAAAATCCACTAAAAACTTCAAAGATGACAGTTGAAGTGGAACCCACTCAATTGACATGCTTCTAGAGAAGGTAGACAGTTATGACAAGTGTCATGAAATGACAGCTTGTAGAACCCTTCTAAGGTAGTCATTTTGGGGATATTTTTTATGAGCATTCTAAAGTATCATCAGATAGCCATTTTGATGTTTGTTGAGAAAGAATTCATACCTGTAGTAGATTCTTTTGATGAAGTTTGATTGATATGCCTTTTTGAAATAGTATAGCTTCATCAACCTTAACACATCTTTACAGCTCAAAGATTTTGAAGAAGATCGCTTCATAGATATTGAGTGAAGGTACAATTATTGGTGTATTAGTGTTCTGTTCAAGGTCAAATTGTGTAATTTCTTTAGTCTTCTATTCTGATGTTTTTCATCAGTGCTTCTTATGGAAAAATTTAGCTTTCAATAATTTTGTATCTTCAAATGTAGTTAGCATTCACTTTCTTATGTGCCCTCAGTGTGAGTGACAGCATGTGGAAAGTGAAGTGCTATCAACTTCAGTCTTTTGATGTGCCTTTGTATTTGTGGCATCAAATGGAAGCCATGAAATTGTCCTTGAGTTGCATTCTAAACCATTATGAACTCCATTATGAAGTTTAGTTCTTCAGAGTCAGATTCTTTATCATTTTGATGTATACTCTGGTACATCTTCATTCAAACTCTGGATGTTCTTCGTGTAGTGTTTAATAATTCTTCTATGTAAGACCTTATTGTTCAGTGCTTTACCAAAAATCAAATACTTAGATGGAAACATTCTTCATCATGTAAATGGATTTCAAGACATCTTCTGAGTTCTCAACTCCTGACAACTGGTAGGAGACAACCTTTATAAGTACTTTAGAATGAATGAACATTTTTGTTTTTTAAGACATTTAATATTGAAACACTTAACCAAACACCTAAACTCATTATTCTTTCGATTTACATTGCTAATGATTTGTTATAATTAAAACCAGAGATGTGGATTCAACATCATGCAGTTGTCAATCTTCTCTTGCGATTGGTTGAGTTGACACGTCTCGAAGAAGATGAAGTCATAATTTTTAAAAGCTACACCCTCTTGAAATAGTTATTGCCAATAACAAAATTCTCCACTTGAATTTTTTCAACATTAAACATAATGGATCTTTCTTTAAAAAATTAAACAAATGGACATAACATAAAGGCTTCTACTAAATACACTATATATTTTCTTACACACTATATAAAATTTTTGTAATGGCAAAAATATCCTCACCTGTGCTGTTTGCTTTTTCTGTTGCTTGGAAGTAGCCTTTGTGTAACACCCTGTAGGCTTCCGACGTGTTGTCATTAATAATATCAGATTAGCGCATAAAATATGATTAAATAACTCAGCGGAAGCATAGAATCGCTTTTCTTGATACATTATGTATGGAAGCACAACAATAACCAATAAAACGCAAACCATAACATATATCACGCCTCTGCTGATCCAGTTTTTCATATCATAACATCAAGACAGATAACTACAAGACTTAGGCAGATTATCACATACACAACAGATCTATACTCAGGGAAAGTCTCATATCATAACCCAAATAGTTCTGTACATAACCATATACATCAGAGTCTTCACCACACCGTGGTGAAACAAAATAATAATTGCCCTTCTCGAGGGAATATAGAACTATACAACAGAAACAAAATCAAAATAGAGCCTTCAAGCTCTCAATGCCGCTCCTCCGTCAAACAGCCTAGTCTCTGCTGGGCCTCTTGCCCTGAGACTGATCTTCTCTTCTAGAAGGATCACCTGAAATCATAGAAAACCCCACATGGGATGAGATAACATATCTCAGTAAGCTCAGAGTCTTTGGGAAATCATTCTCACTCTGGTCCACTAACTCATAATACACACATATCAGGCAAACATCTCAAACATGGCCCATTGGCCTGACCCTCTGGCCTTCAACACAACATGGAGCAACATCTGCTCGATACTAGTGGAGGAGAACCCTCAATGCCTGGTGGAGAACCCTCAACGCCGTGCGGAGAACCCTCAACGCATAATCACATGGCAGAGAACCCTCAATGCCTGGCGGAGAACCCTCAACGCCTAAATACAAGACAGAGAACCCTCAATGCCTGTATTTATCTATTGGCCAACAAATCTATCTCAGTCATAGCATACATATATCCAAAACAGATGCATACCAGATCAATACAAGCAATACCACAGCCAATGCATGCATCATGAATCATGACCAACACTCCCCCGGAGTGTGGTGTGCAACCAAGTGGGAATTCAACCCCAAAAACACTGAACTTACCTGGTAAGGTCTCAGTCTGTAGTTCCTTCCCAGGTCTGTGGCTCCCGCCACCAACAGTCTCAAAATCAAAGCCTAATCAAGGCACATGCACATTTTATATCAAAATAAGCCCTCAGGCATATAATTCACAGAACATATTATATCAGAATTCCCCTATCCTAGGGTTCAATCAAACTCAGCCTACACTAGGCTGCTCTAGAATCACTCAAGGTCCATCAGGGCCGAATACAAGCCATCTGAGTCATCCCAGACTCACTACATATATATATATATCCTAAGCTTTCCTTAGCCCCACAACTCAATTATCATCAGAACGGGCTGAGTTTCACTCAAAGCACTGCTCTACTAGCCTCTCGGCTCAGAACATCACATAATCAAGGCTCTGGCATGTTCAAGAATCATAAATAAGTGACTCTACATAATTCACACATGCCACCACAGAGCCAAAATCCAAAGTCATCAAAATCAAAAACTGAAAGCTAATCCTTCATCTATTCCTCGCTCTGAACAAGTTTCTCTACAGGACCCTGGGCTAATTCTAGCCCCAGCTAATATGGGTCACTATTCATAAAACCCCCCAGGATCAAAATTAAACGGAGAAACTTGAGTATCTTACCTCAGTGACGACTCAAAAGACCTCAGGACAGCTTCCTCAAGCTCTAGCGTCCTTTATACGTCGTGGGTCCTTGCCAATCTCAAGTTCTCTGAGTGTTTCCTCTGAGAAATCACTCCTCACTCAAAGGGGTTTTTCAAGAGCAGAAATTGAAGGATTCAAGCTTTCAAAGGTTTCTCTAGGGATTAAAGGTCATAGGGAGGTGATTAGGCCTAGATATAGGGTCCCAAAAAGCTTGGAACAACCATTAATGGAGGTTGGAGGTCCAAGGAGGAAGAAGAAGCTGTTTTTCCCCTCTTTTTCGCGTTTTTGGCCTTATATAGTGCCCCTGACCGACATGCGGCGCCCTTGGCGCCACCTTGGCGTTGATGGCGCCAAAGTCCAGTGCATCTGGCGCCCCTAGCGCCACTCCAGCGCTCCTGGAGCCAACTTCCAGCACCTGTGGCGCTCCTGGCGCCACACCGGCACTCCTGGAGCCGACTTCCAGCACCTGTGGCGCTTCTGGCACCACACCGGCGCTCCTGGCGCCAACTTCCAGCACCGGTGGCGCTCTTGGCGCCACTCTGGCGCTCTTGGCGCCACATGTAGAATTAGCCTATGTACCCCCGGTAGTACTTAGGCTTGTTGGCGTGGTACCTTCTATTCGGCTTAATTCTGCTATTTTCACCTGCTAACCATCAATTCTAGACTAAAACACCTCATGAAGGCACATAAGCTATATACTTACCACAAGGAAGCTATTTATTCCTTTTACTTCTTTTTATAAAAGGCCTAGGTTATTATACTTTGTCATTTATTTGAGCTTGCGTTTTCAGTGTCGTTGGTCGCAGGGTGATTATGGTTGTGCATTGGAGGTGGCTTTGGTCGAAGGGGGTAGTCGTGGTGGTGGTAACTGCGTTCACTGTGATCAGTCGTTGGCGGTGTAAGCGAGATAGGTAAGTTTTCATACATACGAATTATGTAATCCATATGAATGATACGGATTACGTAATCTGTAAGTTATAATTTGCTAAAAGTAACATACGAATTGGGTAATCTGTATAGTGCATACGGATTACCTGATCCGTATGGTTCATAAGGATTACGTAAATCTGTATGGTTACAGATTACTCAATCCCTATGAACCATACGGATTAGGTAATCTAATCCGTATGGTTCATACGGATTGAGTAATCCGTATGCACCAGAAATTGTTTTAAAAAAAATTAAATATATTTTAAAAATGAATTTACTTGTTTATAAATTAATAAAAGAAAAGTTGGATAAATTGGATACCACACTGATTTAATTGTTGCGAATGTATTATATTAGTATAGGTAAATTGGGTAATTTATTTAAGTATTCAAATATTTCTTTTAAGTGCTTTGTTTAGGATATTTAAGAATTTTGAATATTTTATTTGTAATTTTTATTATTAATGTAATGTAAATTTGTATTGTATATTGTATGAATATGTAATAATGATGTTGCCCAAAAAAGTATATAATTGGTAACATTACGATTTTAATGTTATTTAATATTAGTATATGTATGTTTGGTGAATGAAATAATTTTATTTTAATTTTTTAAGATGGACAACGATGAGTGGATTTATGACAGTATTATGTTTGAAGATGTTAATATGGAGGAAGACATTGGTGAAGAAGCTGATGCGTTTGAAAATGTTAATTGTTCAGTTGATTGTTCAGCAGCATTCAATACCGACGAGGTATATATTTGATTTAGCATGTAGGTAAAGTAGTTTAATGATTGAGTTTAACTATACAAATGATAGTACCCAACAATGAATGTTCCATTTTTGTAGATGTTTTTTCCCGTGAGGATGTATTGAAATGAGCTCGAAGTGTTACATTTGATAATGGTTTTGTAGCTGTCATAATGAGGAGTGACATGGCAAATGGAAAACTAGGAACAACATCATATGTCATAATTGGTTGCCAAAGGAGTGGAAAGTATAGATCATTCAAAAAAGATTTTGTACCTACAACGGGTAGCAGTAGAAAATGTGAATGTCCGTTTAAGCTGAGAGCAAAACTCGGCCCAGGAGGTGAAGGGTGGGTAATGAAACTAATATGTGGCATGCATAATCATAGTTTGGCTAGGTCATTATGTGGACACGCATATGTTAGTCGGCTAACTGAGGAGGAGAAGATCATTGTTGCTAATATGACAAGGTCGATGGTAAAGCCAAATAATATTCTTTTAACTTTGAAGGAGCACAATGCTAATAATTATACAACTTTGAAGCAAGTGTACAATGCAAGGTATGCATACCGCACGCAGATAAGAGGTAATAACACTGAAATGCAACAATTAGTGAACCTTCTTAAACGTGACATGTATATTCATTGGCATAGAATGAAAGAAGAAAATGTGGTACGTGACTTATTTTGGACACATCCAGATTCAGTGAAATTGAGCAATGCATATCATGTGGTCTTCTTGATAGACAGTACATACAAAACAAACAGGTACAAACTTCCTTTACTTGACATAGTTGGTGTGACACCTACTGGTATGACATTTTCTGCTGCATTTGCCTATTTAGAGGCGGAGCGGATAAATAATCTTGTGTGGGCCCTTGAACGCTTTAGAGAGATTTTTCTGAAAAGTGAATTTTTCTAGAAGTCATTGTTACCAATAGAGATTCAACATTGATGACTGCTGTGAAAACTATTTTTCCAATGTCATCCAACTTATTGTGTCGGTTTCACATTGACAAGAATGTGAAGGCAAAGTGTAAAACTTACATACGCCAAAATTTGGCATGAGACTTTGTCATGGAAGCCTGGGGGACTCTTATTGATTGTCAAACTGAGAAAGTTTACGATGAATGTTTGAAGAAGTTTGAAGTTGCATGTGCACCATGGCCTGCATTTGTTGATTATGTGAAAGAAACATGGTTGGATCCTCATAAGGAAAAATTTGTAACCGCATGGACAAATAAAGTAATGCATCTTGGCAACACTACAACTAACAGGTAACAAAACACTTAAAGCTGGTGACATTGTGTACTGTTGAACAACCTATTTTTTTTTTAAAACTATGAACATGTTGTCACTAAATGCAGGGTTGAATCTGCTCATTGGACTTTAAAGAGGCTTCTACAAAATAGCATTGGAGACTTATGTACTGTTTGGGATGCCATGAACAACATGATCACGTTGCAACATACTGAATTAAAGGCATCAATAGAAAGAAGCACCCATGTCATAGGACATGTATTTAAAGTAACATTGTACTAGAGACTTATCGGCATGGTGTCCAGGTATGCGTTGAACTAGATTGCTGCTGAGTTTGAGCGAGTTCATTATGCAGGTAAAATCCCTTCTCAATGTGGATGTGTCATGAGAACTACCCATGGTCTCCCTTATGCATGTGAGCTAGCTAAAGTTGTTGTTGGCAACGTACCGCTTTCAAGCATTCATATGTTTTGGTGAAGTTTATATTTTTCCGACCAAGGTTTCGATGACATGGAAATTCACATCACTGATGAGATAGAGACAATCTCCAATCATTTTCAGAAGCTTGACCAGTGTGCAAAAATGACGATGAAGACTAAGCTTAAAGAACTTGTTTTTCTTGATCAAACATCGATGAATCCTCCCCTGAAACGGTGAGAACAAAAGGTGCTCCGAAAAATAAACACACAAGACACGAAAGATCAACTAAGTGGGATCCGTCTTACTTTGAATATGTTGATGAATTATATTATGTGCAAAATAGTTGCTCCACACAAAAAAGGACTACTTCCTCATCTGATCGACCAATGAAGAACAGAAACATTCCTATGCTGGATCAATTTCATCCTTTTATGCACAAGTTTATTCTTAACATCACTGATGTTAAAGCTAATGGTAATTGTGGATATCGTGTAATTGTTGCCATACTAGGTTATGGTGAAGATTCTTGGCCTTTTGTAACACCCCAAAATTTTGGGAATCACAGTCAATTCCTCGGGTAAAATGTTAATTAAAGGCAGTACAAAGATTTAAGGGAAATGACGAAAATACCCCTAGATATTTTGTAAATGGCTAAATTACCCCTAGGTAGTTTAGCCAGACATTTTAAGGAAGAAATCTTATAAATACCCTTGGATGTTTGGAAATGACCAAGAATACCTCCAGAGTAACAATTACAGAGTTATCTTGAACATTTTTGAAAATGACAATTATACCCCTAGGGTGAGTGGGAAAATTACCAAAATACCCTTAGGTCAAAAATGACCAAGATGACTTCAGAAATTTGTGAAAATCTGAATATAGGATAAAATACTTTTAGATAACAATTTATCAGCAAGGTTGTAGGTAGAGAACCCTAAAATAAAATCTCTACGAATTTTGGAAGATAGGTTGAAAAAGAGCTTAATCTAGACTAACTCAGACATCCGAAAATTATAAGAAAATGATGGATATAATCTATGGAGTTTTCTCTTAATTATAGGATAAATAGACTTTTGAAATAAGTTAGTTTAGTAATTTTACTAATTAAAAATGAATTAGACCAATAAGAACTTAGAAAATTGTTATTATAGGCAAAAAGAGAAAAATTTTGTAACCCTGGCCCTAAGAAGAAGCCTTGGCCGTGTGATCTAAAGAAAAAAGAGAGAAAGCTTTAGATAAGTCAAGATTGGCCACATGGAGGGTTAAGAAGCTTGAAAATTTCCTATTGGTCCAAGTAGAAAGCTAGTAATAAATGCTTAAGAGATATTTGAAGCAAATTTTATTTTGTTCCCTTTGGCAGAACACGTGGACATTTCTAGGCATTATTTCAAAAATCCCAACGGTGAAACGTTAGATATGTGGGATAGGAGTATAAATTTAAAATTTTAAGGAGATCCAACGGTTAACGAATCCAAAATTATTACTTTACAGAAATGGGTTTTTCAAGAATAAAAAAAAACTCAAATTTTTAAATGTTGGAAAATTGTGAAACTTTTCCTAGAAGCCTAGCCTTCTACGTGCCATGAAGAAGAGTATAGAAACATCAAGATTTGGGACACTTGTAGGGTGAAGAATCAAGAACCAATAGGAACAAAACTAGTGGAAAGTAGCCATAAATGCTTAAGATATTTCAAAATACCAAAGCTTAGCAACACTAAAGCATCAACCGTATGGAACAAAAGCCAAATGGAATTTGTGTACACCAATTGAGAAGTACACGTGAAGAATATGCTAGGAACAAGGGAATTGTAGAAAATTCATGAAACAAGACACATGGAAGGCAAAGATTTGCTAGCCAATAGAAATCAACCAAATCAAAGTAAGTCATGATCACTTTAAGATATTTGGAGATTTTCTTTTAACAAAGCAAGCCTTTCATTTTATAAAAAACCAAGTGGGGACCGTGCACAAAAAGATGGAACGTGCAACTACCTAGCTTTGTCCCTTTCAAAAGCCATTTCAAAACAATTTCAAAACACACCAAGAGGTGGTCGTGCCATAACCCCTTTTGCATCCTTCTCACCTTGATCTTTCTATCATTTTCAAAATATACCTTCACTCAAAAAGAAAACCAAGACTACCAACTTAGATAAGTGCACATGAGAATCAAGAAAAAAGAAGTAGGAGCTGTCCAAAGGTTTAAAACAAAGCAAGGTATGGGAAGTTTATGATAAATATGGTTTAAGTATGCTAGGATTATTCAAATTGCTTTAGAATTAAGCTTTGTTTATTAGGTGCATGATTAATTGCCTCAAAGAACTAAGGTTAGTTTAATGAATTAATTAATTGAAGAAATAATTTGAATTTAGTTTAATAAAAGATTGGTAGTATGAATGATTAAAATTTAGCTTAATAGATAATTGTTTAATTGACTTGAATCTTGGTACATGATGATATCTAAGGAAGTAGTGGATTTGAATGGTAATTATATAAATGAATATTTTCACTAAAGTTTATGCGTTGTTTATTGTGTTATAAATTCTTGAGTTTACTTATTAAATGTTATGTTAAAAGTATGATGGAATCATATTTATTATGTTGAACTATTTGAGTTGTGATGAATTGTGACTTGTTCTGAGAAATCTATGAAGTGGACTGTGGCTGTATAATTGGGATTTTGTGTACAGAAGTCTATGTGTTATTTCATATTTAGCCTGGCGGGGGCATAAGTCCGTGTTATTTTATATTTAAGCCTGGCTGGGGCATAAGTCCGTGTTAATTTCTATTTCGCCTAGCGGGGGCATAAGACCGTGCTATTTTCTATTTAGTCTGGCGGGGGCATAAGACCGTGTTATTTTCTATTTAGCCTGGCGGGGGCATAAGACCGTGTTATTTTCTAGTTAGCCTGGCGGGGGCATAAGTCCGTGTTATTTTCTATTTAGCCTGGCAGGGGCATAAGTCCATGTTATTTTATATTTTGCCTGGCGGGGGCTTAAGACCGTGTTAATATAAGAAGCTAAGTATGCATCATATTATGACGATGTTATGATGACTTCCTATATATATTTGAATGACTATTTGATGACTTTCTGTATATATATTGTGATGACTTTTTGTATATATATATATATTGTGATGACCCTCTGTGTCTATTTTGTGACTTAAATTATATTTATCATAGACTTACCCTATTTTGTGTCTGTGGTTGACACCTGTGATGACCCCAATTTATTTGGGCGAGCAGATGAACAGTAATAGCTGAGCATGGATGTTGGATTGAAGATGTGCATAGATGCTGAGTTGAAGATGTGATAAAGATGTTGTGATTTCTAGTTTGTGGCTAATGATATGTATTTGGACTGTTTATTACTTGGCATGTAATATGGACTGTATTATATTTTAATTTGTATTAATGGACTGTATTTGTATAAATCGCGGAAAGGGAAAATCGTAATAAATGGTAAAATCAAAGCAAGAAGAAGAAAAAAAAATTTCATGAAATTTATAATTAAGATAATTCTAATACAAAGTGAACACGAGATTTCTTCTAAAATCAATCAAGCACGAGAGAGGAAAACGTGGCGTTACACCTTTGGTCCGCCCAATCATTTGCTTAAAGAACTTTCACAATAGTTTGATTAATATATAGCATTGTTTGGTGGCTTTGATAGGTTTGATCAGTTAAGGCGGTCCCTTCTTGTTGATGGATTAGCAAGGGTAAGACCGAACTTTCACAATGCTTTTACCAACATATGTATGATTTTTTAGACGCAAATATCGAAACTAATAAATTTTGATTGTGTAGGTAACAATGGATAAGTGGATGGATATTACCGACATGGGCTATGTCATTGCTTCAAGGTTTATTGTCATTATTGTTTCTCTTTCTCTGCAACAAAGTATGACGTTTTTCCTTCTGAGAAGCCAACCTCCTAAAGATCCATCTATTCATCGCATTGTTTGTATTGGTCATGTGTATGGTAACCATTTTGTCCAGGTATAACAAGCAACATTAATTGAAGTATTATTATGTCTAACATTTGTCAAAATGAATTTACAACAAACATCGTATTTGAAACAGGTTCAACTGACAGACGACTGTCCTATCCCATGCACTGCATTCTTGTGGTCTACACATTGTTCAAATAAGGCAAGACATTGGCCAAGTTCCTATATTCATCGAATGAGGCTGTACTCAGATTCTGTTAAGCTACCACCTGAATATGTCGATTTAGGATAAAGTCCTGTGGTGTAATTTGTTAAAGGAATTATAAAGACTTTGTGTCCAACAAGTATATATTCAAATTCCAACAAGTTCCATACAATGCTTATAAATTAACAAATAGTCTAAAGTTATATGTTTAAATACAAAAACTTAAAATTAATTTTTAAACACAACTGATATAAATGTATGAATCAGTGTCAGTCACCAACTCGTCTCCTAATTGATTCCCTCAATCTACTGGTGCGCACAAATACGTTTCCATGGGGTGTCACACTACATGCTAATCCCAACAAGTGTTGCAGAGATGAGTATGCATTCGTGCCAGGGATAACTTGTTGCGTGTCAAGCATGTGTTGCAACCCGTCTGCTATCCTCTCGCACATACCCTAGTACAATATAACACACTAATAGTCAATGAATATTGCATCGTGACTTCAATTAACTTTAAAAAAATAAATGTCGCAAACTTTTACCACTGCATGTCGAGCCGTGTCACTGACATCAGAAACTATCGCAGCTACATCACCAACACCTGGTGCGTCATCCTGGGGCACAGAAGGGGGATCAGTTATCACTGATGTCGCTCGCAGATGATGTCGGCTTGGCTCTCCAACCTCTGGCGGTGACATATATGGATGAGATATACGATAATACCATTCTATATATCCAGGAGCAAACTGGCTAGGATATGTAACCAAATCGCCAGTGTCCACAAGGTACATGGAGAAGTAACTCCACCTGTCATCAACCTATTCTATTGACGGAGACTCAAATTGAACCAACTGTGGGATAAGCTGCACAAAACCAAATTGTCTGGTTACTCGATCTGGTTGATGTCTAACCATGTGTGGGCCCTATCTAAGATACCCACAAAATAGTGAAATTAGCTCGAAATCCCTGTGGCCCCAATGATCCCTGTATGGCATCCAACATACATCGTCCAATGTCAACCTATGTAACCATCTACGATAGGTTGTCACTGGCAATGCCTTCGCAGCTTTCTAGCGACATGCACAGGGAAACCTCTCATCGAACTTCGGATTTGGTATGACACTTCCAATAATAGGAAAATGTTCATAGATCCAACACTACATAAGAGGTAATAACATATTTGTTAATACAATAACCATAGTATTAATGAAATCTTCATTTAGTTAAATAGTCTTAACATTTAATTCTTAATCAAAGTATTGAAATTACCTGTAGCAAAGAAATGTAACCGGCAAGGTGCTTCCCGTGATGCTGACATGCATAGTTTAAATTTTCATACATGTGGACCAGAGCGATTGCTCCCCATGCATACCCGACCGACTGGTCTAGATCTCGAAATGTGTCTAAGAATACCACACTTATATGTGTGGCACTCTTGTTCGCAAACAAGGTGCAATCGACTAGGTGCAGCAAATAGGCTTTGATTGCTTGTACCCAATGCCTTGCGGCACACTTTGCAGCATATAACTCGCGCAGCCAGGACAATCGAACATATGCCCCGTGGCATTGTTCAAGCTCAGCTTCGGCATCGTCAACTATAACCTCAAGCAACTCCACCAGTAATGGTGTTGCCTCGCCGGTGTCAATCGAATCATACGTCTAGAAGGATCCCATTATTGGGAGATGCAACAACGCCGCAACATTGTCCAACGTCAGACTCACTTCTCCGATGGGCAAGTGGAAGCTGCTGGTCTCACGATGCCATCGCTCCACAAACGCAGATAGCAAGCCTCCGTCTCCAGTCTCCACAGAGGTACGTATCAATGGGCTTAACCCAGTACCAGCCACTAACCCTTCAATCTCAGGTGCCGGTTTGCCAAATTTTGCAACTTTACGTCCATGAGAAGCCAGTTTCAACTCAGCACGTTCCTGAAATAAATTTAAGAGTCAATAACAAACATTACATTGCTAAGTATGTTAAAAGTTGTATGTAGTTAAACATATTAATACCTCTCCAGACCACACTCTAAGCACTACATGGTTAATGTAGCCTGTCAAAACCGAAGAATCTTCTGGGCCACCTGGGAAAGACTCTGACTCACTTGCAACATCGTCTGCCACTGGAATGTTGGGGTCCACATGTTCTTCATGACCCCCACCTTCCTCAACAACAGCATCAGTTTCCCGTTGTCTTCTTACGGATGTTGTGGGCCTACGACGTTCGTCGCCTTCTTCTACATTATCTCCACTGTGTGTTCCAGGCACTCGGTCGCCAACTCGCCCTAAAGCCGATGCATACCCCTTGTTCTTGCCATGATCTATGAAAATTCTTAATGGACTTAGTCCTAAATTTCAAATAAACTCATAACTTCATCAACAACCATGTCATACCAATCGATTTACAATTTTTTTGCTACACACATTACACACAAATCTAACAAACATATGTACATACACCCGTAATCAAGTGTTGAACCCACAAGGTACTAAAGGTCAATTTTGAAGCATATCCTACCTATTACTCATACAATTTCCATGAGGTTCATCATTCAATCAAAACATAATGCCTACACATGTTCTCAAATTATATATTAATAACAACACAACACATGGGTCGCATTACCACACTATTCAGTATTCACTATTGCCCGATGCCTCTTTGTACTTTTATGTATTTCTTTGCATTTGTAGGCACGTACCATACGAACATAACATATACACAAAAAAACACTTTCTTCCATTAATGGAAATCTTCAATACTGTAGCTCAAATGTACTAGCCTCATTCTATTGCTACCTTCATTAGTTTTTCATTCATTCATTCTTCCTTTACCCAATTTTAATTTGATTATTGCTTCATTATTAGCTTTTTATTACCTAATTCTTCCTTGCACTTACCCTTCAATTTTTTATTACATCTAGCAATTCAATAATTGGTTATAATTGCACTATAAAAGAATGTGTTTACTGAATGCACACAACTCACCAATGTGAATTAACTTAAAAATGAAAATGTCAACATATATTTAACTTTATAATAACTTTAAATATCAAATATAATATAACTACATGTAATATTATCAATGATAAACATAAATCACAAGCAAGTATATATCACATATAATGCTGCCTTAATTCCCCTAATATACCAATCTATATACAGTCATTCAAATTTCAACATGCTAATATACATAAATTAATCAAATTTTAATAAATTTCAAACAACTATTAAGGTTTTAATCTCCATACGGATCAGGTAATACGTAATGTTCATACGGATTACATGATCCGTTTGCAACGTAAAACCTTCTTACGAATCCTTCAATCCGTGCCAACCTCACAAATTTCTCAATCCGTTCGACACCACCACACTACCAGGAACCTCAACTTCGTCGACGATGCAGCGAACGACCTCCACCAAGAACACGACCACCAATGCTGCTCCACTGCCTGCACAAACGCGATCGGAGAACAACCGAAGAAGAAGATGTTGCGGAAGGCTTATGGTGTAGGAGAAGAGAGAAATCGAAAAAGAGCCTTTTTACGGTTTTCAAATTTTTTTATATTTAATAAAACTAATTAGAAGGGTGATCTTAGAAATGCTATATATAGTGTATAAGAAAATGTTAGTGTATTTAGTGGATGCCTAACATAAATAACTATTTTGATTCACTTTATAACTATTTTTTTTTTAACCATCGTTTGAAATTTTTTATCTACCCTGATTCCTCTTCCCTCTCGAACAAAAACCAAAGCTTTAGAACTCCGTCTAGTTTCCCTGCGTGCTGCGCAACACAACGGTGCTGCTGCACTGGATTTTCTTTCTCTCCCTCCACTAACCCTCGGTCCCATCATCCACCTCGCCATATAAACTTCACGTACACCTCCTTCCACAACCACACCCAACAACAACCGATAGCGAAGGCGAGGTCGATCACGAATCCAACGTCCAACGTTGTCGTCAATTGATGCTGTCGTCCACGTCACCACCCAAATGTTCCGTCTCCTCCGCAAACTCCATATTCCCTTCCTCTCACACAGAAGAACATTCCACTTCTCTCTTCCGGAAAATTCCAGAACATTCCCATTCCAATTCCAATGCTAAACCCCCTGACCCCTCCCTCCTGACCGCATCTCCCGCCTCCTCCTCCTCCGTCGCCCCTCCGCTGTTCTTCGGCGTCTCCACTTCCCCACCTCCGACGCCCTCAGCTATGCCCTCCCCCGCGGCCTCCGCCTTCACCCCGCTGCCGCCCTCTCCTTCTTCACCCTCCTGTCCCAACACCCCCACTACCGCCCCCACGCCACCTCCTTCTGCCTCCTCCTCCACATCCTCGCCCGCGCCAAACTCTTCCCCGAAGCCCGCTCCATCCTCCGCCAGCTTCTCTCTCTACACTGCACCAACAACTTCCGCGCCTTCGCCGTCTGCAACGACGTCATCTCCGCCTACCGCGAATTCGGCTTCTCCCCCACCGTCTTCGATATGCTCCTCAAGGCATTTGCGGAACGTGGCATGACGCGGCACTCACTCCACGTGTTCGATGAAATGTCCAAGCTCGGCAGGACCCCCAGCTTGCGGTCCTGCAACTGCCTCCTCGCGAAATTGGTCTGTGCCGGTGAAGGAGACACTGCATTGATGGTTTTTGAGCAGATTTTGAAGATGGGGATTGTGCCTGATGTTTACATGATTAGTATTGTTGTGAACGCGCATTGTCGCGAGGGGAGTGTGGAACGTGCTGAGAGGTTTGTGGAGAAGATGGAGGGGATGGGGTTTGAGGTTAATGTTGTGGTGTACAATGCTTTGGTTGGAGGGTATGTTTGTAAGGGGGATGTGGATGGGGCTGAGAGGGAGTTGGGTTTGATGTTGGGGAAGCAGGTTGAGAGGAACGTGGTTACTTGGACTTTGTTGATGAAATGTTACTGCAGGAAGGGAAGGGCGGATGAGGCTGAGAGGTTGCTTCGGAGGATGGAGGAGGATGGGGGGATGGTTGTGGATGATCATGTGTATGGTGTGTTGGTTGATGGGTTTTGTCGGGTGGGGAGGATGGATGATGCAGTTAGGATTCAAGATGAGATGGCGAGGGTGGGGTTGAGGGTGAATGTGTTTGTTTGTAATGCATTGGTTAATGGGTATTGCAAGCAAGGTCAGGTTGGGAAGGCTGAGAAGGTGTTTAGGGGGATGGTGGGTTGGAATGTGAGACCAGATTGTTATAGCTATAATACGCTATTGGATGGGTACTGCAGGGAAGGGAGGATGGGCAACGCTTTTATGCTTTGCGAGGAGATGATACGGGAGGGGATTGATCCGTCGGTTGTGACCTATAATATGGTTTTCAAAGGGTTGGTTGATGCGGGGTCTTATGTGGATGCTTTGAGCCTTTGGCATTTGATGGTGGAACGAGGTGTGGCGCCAAATGAGGTCAGCTATTGTACTCTGCTTGATTGCTTTTTCAAAATGGGAGATTTTGACAGGGCTATGAAGCTTTGGAAAGAGATTTTGGGTCGGGGTTTTAGTAAGAGCACAGTTGCATTCAATACGATGATTGGTGGGTTGGGCAAGATGGGGAAAGTCGTGGAAGCTCGGGCTGTTTTTGATAGGATGAAGGAACTTGGATACTCACCAGATGAAATAACATATAGGACTTTGAGTGATGGATATTGTAAAATTGGTTGTGTTGTTGAAGCTTTTAGAATTAAAGATACGATGGAAAGACAGACAATTTCCTCTTCCATAGAAATGTACAATTCCCTTATTAATGGACTTTTTAAGTCTAGGAAGTCAAGTGATGTTGCTAATCTTCTTGTTGAGATGCAGAGAAGAGAACTATCACCAAATGCTGTTACCTATGGTACCCTTATTTCTGGTTGGTGCAATGAAGAGAAGTTGGACAAAGCTTTGAGTTTATATTTTGAGATGATTGAGAGAGGGTTCTCTCCTAATTCAGTTATCTGTAGCAAAATAGACATCAGTCTTTATTATAAGTATGATAGAATCAATGAAGCAACTGTGACCCTAGACAAGATGGTGGATTTTGATCTTCTTACAGTTCATAAATGTTCTGATAAGTCTGTTAAAAATGATTTCATAAGTCTAGAAGCTCAGAGAATTGCGGACTCTCTTGATAAGAGTGCTGTATGTAATTCTCTTCCCAACAGTATTGTGTACAACATAGCTATCTATGGTCTTTGTAAGTCTGGGAAGATTGATGAAGCAAAAAGTGTTCTGTCAATTTTGTTGTCTAGAGGGTTTCTTCCCGATAATTTCACATATGGTGCCCTAATTCATGCCTGTTCAGCTGCTGGTGATGTGGATGGTGCTTTCAACATAAGGGATGAGATGGTGGAAAGAGGTCTTATCCCAAATATTACTACTTATAACGCGTTAATAAATGGGTTGTGCAAAGTAGGAAATATGGATAGAGCACAGAGACATTTCCATAAACGTCCTCAAAAAGGCTTAGTTCCCAATGTTGTTACCTATAATATACTAATCAGTGGTTACTGTAGAATGGGTGATCTTAATGAAGCATCTAAATTGAGAGAGAAGATGATAGAAGGAGGGATTTCTTGAACCCATACTCTGCTCTGATCAGTGGTCTGCTTGCAATACTCTTTAAAGTTTTGCGATCAAATCATTATGGGCATTAACATCAACATTAACAACACCTTTAACCTAAGTTAATTGGGATCGGTGGTAGATGAACCCAATGATAGATCGGAAATAAGACAAAGAAAGAGAAAGGGAGAGGGGAAGAAAAAGTGGAAATAAGACAAAAGAGAGGAAAAAATAAGCTAAAATAAAAGAAGGGTGAAAGGAGGAGGGGAGAAATGAAGAGGAAAATAACTAAAATAAGACAAATCATTCTGGGCATATGCTAGTTAAATTCTTCCCTGATACTTACACATAAATTTAGCTAAATGCAAAGTTGAGCTTCTGGCTCAAGACTCAATTTCTACTCACCTGCAGCCATGTTCTGACACATCAATTTCCAAACAAATTTGCCACAGGAAAAATCATTTCTTGCAAATGATTTATAGGTTGGTAATGATCATATTCTCCTACCTATTCATCCTCAAGCATCATATTTGAAGTTCTGGAGTTTCATTCTCTTTGTTGTGGAAGCTAGATGTGCTTCATGTTTAAGTTTTTATTCAAGTAATCAAGGAAAGTGAAAGCTGTTTTTCTTGATGCAATAATGAAATCCCACAGCTATTTAGAGGATGGGGAGGACTTGGTTATGGCAGATTTGAATTGACTTGGATGCTTGTATGGATTGGTTCACGGAGACTATAACGTTTAATGTCACTTAAAACCATGGGAGTTTTGAGCATGTTTGAAGCTAATAACTTTCTTGCTGTTAATACAACTAAATGAATAGGTTGCCTTTTATTAGAGTGATCTTATCAATCTAGAAACTTTATCAGTACACTGACTTGTGTATGTTGCTTCAACTCCAGTCAGATGTAGAAGAACCTAGATGGCATCTGTCAAGCTGTGGCTTGTAATGTGGTTGGAAGCCGAGTTCTAATCAACTGTGTCAGCATCTTATCCATTTGAAAGGGAAAAAGACCTCATTTATAGGAGAAACGTCATTTTGGTTTTAGATGTATCCTGCCATGTAGGAAGATAAAATGGCTAGTTCTCCCTTCAGGACTTCACAATATCTGGATGATAGAAAGCTTTCTGCATTGAAGATTCTAACTTAAATTACTTTATAGAATATTGCTACATACTCCAAAAATTAACAGCTAGAGGTGGTTGTTGGATAAGATAGAAATGATAGGGACAAATCATTCAGTCATCAAGGAGTCAATAAGCTTGCTAACTCATTTTGTTGAAACTTCTCACAAAAGGATTCTGGCCATGAATTCTTGTCATTTCAGCAACAGGGGTAAGGGGCTCATTTGGTTGACCTTGTGTTCTGATTGTGACAACTGTATAGACTTGAGATTGAATCCAGAAATACCCATAGGTAGTTACTTTGTAATCCCATTGTAAATACTCACTGAGATTGCCGGTTGTGTCCTGAGATTAGAGTGGGAAGAGCCTGCTTTTCCCTAAACTTTTTTGTACCCAAAAATATTTCTTGCCATTCTTTTGATACACAGTTTGGCCTGCAATTGTTAGAACGAGGCTAAACCACAGAAAAAGCTTTGGCAATGAAATGATTCTTTTTTATTTTATTTATTTATTACTGTATTAGATTCATACCCTGCACATCTTTACCAGTATTGGATTGCCTGGTTCTTGTATCAAGCATGCTAGATTCAGTTTACCAGCATAGCAAATTCATCTGTTTTGCTTCAGGTAAGGATAAAAAATTAGAGCGAGGTTGTACAGTAATAATTAGTTCAGAGGGACAACACAACATGGAAGCCTTTGTGTTGGTAGTGACCAAGCTGCTTCCAACTAACCACATGTTTGTTAAAAGGTTATGTGCATGTTTGTTTTAACGGTGTGGTGACTCCTACCAACGTTTTGAGAAGCATCCCATCTGTTACTTATGAGTAGAAACAAATTAGAATTTGTGCTGCCGCAGTTAGAAAGGCAAAACAAACATAGCCTATGTTTGTCTCAGGTCTGTAAGCAAGGATGAAATTTGCATATATTGGATCTTGGTTGTTCAATACTTAAATAGAATATTTGCTAGTGCTTTTGTTGTGTGCGCTTTGCAAGTTTTTAGCGAAGTAGAAAAAAGCCACTGGTCCTACCGACAACGTGCTTCTCAAGCCCGTAGTTTCGAACTTGATGCAATATGGAAAACCATATTCAAATTGTTAAAAACATGAAAGTAACAGAGGATAGTTTTAACACTTTAACAGGAGATATATAAAAACGCATATGCAAGCACTGTTTAAGGTTTATTTCATCACAAGTATGAAATTTCCTCTGTTAATGTAAGAACCCAATTTTGATTGTGGTAAACAAATAGAAAAAAATGTTCTATCTTTTTCAAAGTTTAAATTATCAAATAAAATATTAGTTTAAATAATACGTAGCTTACGCCATAAACTTGTTCCTCCAGTACTGGCCCAAATTTCAATTCTCAAAATATCTCCACACACATAATGAATGAATTAAAAATTTAATATATTTGTTTCTCATCTAATCTCTCACTCACATTAATAACTTTTTATAAATAAAAAATTTATCAATTTAAGAATTATAAAAAGTTATTAAAGGCATATGTTTACTAAAACTTATAACAGGGCAAATTTGTTGATATCGGGTGTAAGTCATAACAAACTTGCATCATTATTAACAATTATATAAATGACAAATAATTTTCAATTTAGATACTGAACATAGTGGTACTATCTTATCAAATTTTAGACAATTCAAGCATTTGTAGATATATAATTTAATACTAAATATTTATTCATATTTTAAATGACACATCATATGTTAAAATAAAGTAATATGATGAAGTATTAATTAATTTTTAAATTATTTTAAATTTTCTTCACAATGATTTTCAGTTCAATAATTAGATTAGTGAAATTTATCATTTGTGTTATTGAAAAAAACTAAAACGTTAAGTTAGTAAAACAAATAATTAAAAATTCTTTCAGTTCTTGGATTGACTTAATTAGTGTTTGGTTTTGCATATTCTTATCATATCAAACCTCCTAATCTTTACTCTTTACTGTTTCCTTAACCTAGCTTATGATAATGAAGAAATTATTAGATGCGCCAAAAGCCAAAAGTGTACTCGAGATATTAATTGCAGCTATGTTTCATGAGTAATAATATTTATACATTCATCTTATCCGATCAGATATATAAAATTACTTGAACAGTTTATTTTACTATATCCATCATATTTTCTTTGTTTATAATTTATGAATTTGAGGTGTTGACTTTTTCATGTCATGATATGTTAGGACGTGAAGTAAAATGTACGTGTGTAACATCAGTTTTTCTTGTTTCTAATAATGACTGGGTATTGAGAATTTTTAATGTTTAAATACCATGTTGAAATGTCATCTACCTATATCCATACATGTACAGTTAATTGTATTTCAACTTTAATAGTTGGTTAATTAGAAATCGTTTAGTTTTCATTCTCTTTCTTTTGTGAGATGTTGAGTTGTTGATCAATGATATCTCACTATCACCTGAAAGAAAATGGAAATAAACATGTAAGAATAAGCGAAAGAATATATGGTGCAGAAGACAGCGAGCTTTGGCCTACTTTTACTAAGGGGACACAAGACAAAGGTTTTCATTTTCCATATGCAAAGGTCATAATATTAATTGACGTTCTTATTTAGTGTCATTTGTTTTATTCATATTCAAATTTAGATGGTGTTCATGTCGGGAGGACCCCGGAGGAAGGAGAAAGTATCCCAAGGCTCAATGGCTTTGCTCTGCTCCCCCTCATCTTGTTCTAATCATTAACTTGAGGTGTATTATGGAGCTCACATCTATTTATATGGAGTGTCTCCAGACAATGCTTTACATGTGTCCTCAAACATTAATTGGCCCTCGAGTGTTACACGTCAATATACGTATGATCGTGTCAGCATTGTATGTGCTATGGGTGTGTTGATGTGTCAAAGACGCAGTATACCACCTGATTTGTCACCATCAGGCTTGGTCATGACTTGTCAACCATTAGAAACGAGTCAATACTTAGAGATGAGAAGGACGTTAGATATTAGTTAGACATGTGTCTGGCATAAATGCTTAAGCGTGAGTCGGCCTTTGGGGAAAGTCAGTTAGGATGATGTACAACCCTCCTATCATTGAGGCTTGTGGCATAAATGCTTATGAGTGAGTCGATTATTTGGGGAGATCGAGTTTGTCTGAACAGTGTACATTATACAACCCTTCAAGCATTGAACCTTATGGTGTAAATTCTTATGGATTAGTCAGCCTCTCTTAGGACAGTTGGTTAGGACGGTATACAACCTTTAAGTATTGAGTCTTGTCGTGTAAATACTTATGTGCATAGTCGGACATATGCTTGTTTGATAGTGGGCAGCTGCACCCCTTTTAATAAATTCATATGTATTTTTCTTGAAATTTTATATTTTGCACCCTTGATTATATGTGTTTGAACCCCCTAACTTGTTATCATCCAAGGATAACAAATACACTCCTTATTTTAATTAAATCATATGTATTTATCTTAAAATTTTATATGTTACACCTCTTATTTTCATATGTTTAAACTCCTTCCTCATTTTTATGTATCAGATTTATTTTTTAAAATAGTTTACTCCTACTAACTTTGGGTCTTAGATATTTGCCACTGCTCATAAGTGACTCAGCCTTTATAAAGAAAGTCGAACAAGACAATGTATATTTTTTCAAACATTAAGTCTCATAACTTTGATCTTTATTGATTTGAACATTGATTTTGTTGTTGTTAAGTAATCCTCGTATAATCACAAGCACGAGAAGATTATCACTAGCATTGAAAGACCTTTGCAGCAGTTCCACCATATCATCTTGCTTAGTTGGGCACTGATCAGAATTTAGTCCTTCTTAGGTCATTGAAGAACATTTTATTGAAAAATTGATGCACAATATTTTTATCTCTTATTATTATCAAAGTTTTGACTCTATTATGAAAAAAGAACAAAATTAGTATTCCCTTCTATTAGAAAATTCTCTTAGAAGAGACCCATATCTTTCATTATATTTGAAATGAAAAAACACACTTAAAAATAATTAATATCTCTACAAATTTATGATGAACTGTAAACTCTTCCAAAAATAAAACCCTCTATTCATAATTTCTTATCTCATTTATTATTGATTTTATTAAACCCAAAACATGAGGTGAAAAATTTTCCTTGTCAACTCTTATCTTATTTTTAAATCACATCAATAAAACTAACAAGTTATTGATCTGAGTGATACTAGATTTAGTTTTTTTAAGCAAAGTATGGAATTAGAACCTTATGCATAGAAAAAACATGATCGAGAGGAAAAAAATCTTACTAAAAGTGATCAATTAAGTTTTTTAATGAAAATTAATCTTCAATAAAGTCAATAGATAATTCGCACAAAAATTATGATAAAAAAAACCACATAGGTAAATCAAATCTAAACATGTTAGCTTCTTTTTCTGTGTCCTTAGGCTCTTGCCATGTTATGTTATCGTACTTTTTTAAGTATCTATTGTAAAAAAAAAAAAATTAAGTAATAAGTAAAGCCGTTTCCTAATTTCTATCTCTTGCTGTAACGTTCATTCACTGATCTTATATGTTTCTTGAATTGTTTAGTTAACCCTTTTCTTTCTTCTTTATGTTGCAATTGAGTACAGGCGGTATTGTAAACTAATGAATTCATGAAATTATAAAGAACTAGATACAAACTTGCGCATTGCACGATAAATAAGCTAATTATCTAAATTAAGGATGATTAAAAAGTATGTAAAAATATTTTATTATTTTAGTTGATGTATTAGCTTTAAATATGTTAAACTATGCAATGTAAACTTATTATTCTAACTTCTTTTGTCTTTATATTGAAATAATATTTACATTAATCATGTAACATATTTTCTCCCTAACAAACACTATAAATATTTTCTTTGTAGAGCTAGATTTTATATATTTTGGTATAGTATTGCTTAAGCATATATATATATATATATTATTAGAAGTTTGAACACATGAATTAAATTTAAAATGTATATGACTGAATTATATTCTCAAGTACTCTTGCAAAACATTATTTGTTTCAATATCTACATTTTAGAGACTCATCTAAAATTAGAACTTGCTTCATATGATGATCAGGTAGTATTCAATCGTCAAAATTATACTTACCAAACATATAATTTGCTACATTAATATCAATTTTACAAAATGTGAGAACAATATAACATAGAA
>PYAF01000092.1:97269-128000 GCA_007407185.1 Glycine tomentella | reverse complement strand
AATACAAAAACAATACATGTTTTCAACTTTATCTCTATGTTTAACTATAACCGTGTGTATATATTGTATATTATCATCTTTTAAAATATTGTATTTATTATTCCATTTAAATATTATATTATTTTACACCTCAATTTTTTTTTAACATTTATGTGAATGCCAGAGTGAAACTTGAAATGAAATTATCGTATACAATAATTAAAAAAAAAAAACTAAAATATTGTATTGCAATTCAAAACACAATATACTTTGAAATCAATGTATTGTTTTTGTATTATATTAATATTAATTCGAACAAAATCTTTCATAATTTTTTTAAAAACTTCCCTTCTTTTTGACAGAATTTAAATCATTCTTTCTATTCTTTTGTTCTTTTTGGTTTTCTTAGATTCGTATATATAAAAAAATAGAAGAGTAAAGTGAAGTAAAAATTCAAAAGAGGTTCAAGGCAAAGGGAAAATATATCCGAGAAACTTTAATTGAGTAAAATAAGGCGTCATTTTACAACTAAATTATTATAGGGCAGTGTGTTTTAGCATTTTATATATCAAATTGGAAAATTGATAAAATATATAACACCTATTTTTTTTTGTTGGCTACGTAACATACTAACGTCTATATAGGTTCTCTTATTTTCAAATATGCAAGACCTTATCCACAAATTTATTAGACATACACAGGGTCAGACTTTAGGTTTTGAAAAAAGAAGAAGCTTTTTTTATGTTTATAATTGATAATGATTACTATAATATTTATTGTTTTTCTATAACTGTCAATTTAATCCATTTTTTTTTTTGTAAAAAAACTTTTTTATTGAAAAGTTTAAGGGGAGCACAAAGTATCCTCTGACGCACCATGATAATGCATCAATAAAAATCACAAGTCCGTTAGAAAATCACCCACCAAAAGCAACACCCATGTGTGGCCATACAAAATAATGATCAACTACTCAATCTCTTAATGAATTACAATTAATTTAATAGTTAATAAATTAAGTGCAATTTCAAATTATTAGCTAGTCAATAAAAAATACTAAATAAGACAACATTAGAGTTTTGGCCAAAATATTGCTTTCATGTTTCTTATAATTAATAATAATTACATAGTATTTATTATTTTTTGTAACTGGTTGTTTTATCAAATTCTATCTCTTAATTACAAACTAATGCAATAATTAATATATAACTACTAATTAGATACAATTTTAAAAAATTACTATTGGTTACTTAATATTAATTGTAACAGATAACCACCAATCACATTTGAATGTTTTAAAATAAATAAGAATGTTTAGGATATACGAAATACAAAATTCAAAGATAGTCAGTATAATGTGCCTTCATATGGATGTTGCAGAACTTATGTTGGTCCTTAAAGCAAGAGCAATCCATATGTATTCATTATTCAAGAAGGAATGTTTAGAAAATAAAAAATAAAACAAAAAAAGTGAAAAAAGAGGAAAAACAATAATTCAGAATTGAAAGTCAAAATCCCAATTTTCATTGTATATTCTTCGTTGAAAACCGTCGTCTGCAGGGGTAGAACTTACCTTTGTATATTCTTCGTTCGCGATTCTAGAGTTTTCATTGACTTCTCATTCTTTGTATGTCATCTTGGGCAACGCTGAAATTAGATTCCAAAATCTCAATTTCACAATGGAAGAACAATGTTCCTCCGGTTTGGAAATCTGGAAGAGAAAATAAAAAAAAGAGTGAGAAAAAAACAAAACTCAGATTCGTGGTCAAAATGTCAAAACCTTGATTTCATAATGGAAGAACGTTTGTATCTTTGGCTTGTTATTCTGCACGAAGGAGAAAGAATTAAAAATTTAAAATCAAGAAAAAAGAGGAAGAATGCTAGAATAGCATGGAATTAGGACCTATCGTTTCTGATAAGGATTATTGTGTTGGATGAGAATTTGACAGTAAATAATTGACAACTGATTGGACAGGTTAATTTAGGTCAAAATTGCCAATGAAGGAGGGTTAAGTAGAGCTCAAAGGAAAAATGTATTAGAAGCTACAAATATAGAGAAATTGACACATAAACCAATATGTTAATGTGGCAAAAATAATAAAGTGACGTGACAGCGTATGATTTGTGGCTAAGAATTTATATATTATAAATAAATTATATATTAAATTTACTTAATTCAATAATTTATGATAAATTGAAAATTATTTATAATTAGTAATTCTTCCAAACATTAACAAGTAATTCAACAAAAATAATTCAAAGAAATTTAAAGTTTATTAGTTTTCTTTTACCCTGTCAATTATAATTAAATATTCATTCTATATATAATTTTTAAAGTAATTATTACGAAGATTAGCAATTTCGTCGTATATGACAAGTTATGTTTAAACGAGTGTATAAAAAAACTTTTATATTGTTAATACATTGGAGTAATTAACTTTGTAGTTCGTAAACTATTCCCCAAGGTTTCAAAAGTGGCACACTATATGAATCCAATCACTAAGAAAAACTATTGATATACTGTCGAAAATTCACTTTTCTCAATTTTAAGAAACAATATATAAATAAATAAAGTTGAGATAGTAACAGGATTTTATAAAAGAGAAATTCTATTTATACATTTTTAAATTTTAATTTATATGTATTATTAGTTTAAAATATTTTGTTCAAATTTTTAGAAGATTTAGCAATTTTATCACCTGATCCTATTATTAGTATAAATTAACAATAAAAAATTTCTATTGGATATGTATGTAAAATTATTTTATATTAACAATATATGTAAATTAATTTTTTTTTAGATAATCTTTTTACCAATAAAAAAGTTATAAAAAGAAAAATATAAAACAAAATAAATAATGTAATGATAATAAAAATTATATAATTTAATTACTTTCATTGCAAAAATATAATATACTAGTATATGTTAGAAACTACCACCGCCATTGCATTTATAAAGCTCAATCAATAACGTTGATCTCATCGAAAAGAAAGAAAATTCATGACATGATGAATAGATCAAATACTACCCCACATGAACAAACACGCTTCTACTACGATCAAATTTATGCAATCAACCGATACAATATCACACCTACCATTCAAATTAGGAATCAAAAGTCTCACTATCAACGGATCCAATTTCCAAAATATATATTTGTCAAATTTCTTGTATGAGGAAACTCACTTCTTTTCTTTCCCCCTTGTTCAAATCAATGGCATTTCAAAATAATAAAACTTGCTTCATCTATAATTTTATACAAATTCGATCAACTTCACTTCTCCAATCAAATATCTTCAATTTTGAGTTTGGATATACAATTGTGTTTCACACTCAAAAGAAAAAATTATTATTTATAATAATCCTATTTGATTCGAATAAAATTATTTAAAAAATACATGTGATCCACTAAAAGAAAAAATACAAATTAGAATGTCATCACTTCTCCAACCACAAAATCAAAGGCACTTTAGTTGGATTTGATAATTATTGAGCTTTGATTCCTAACATACTTAAATTTAAACTTTATTTTGATCAACCACATGTACATGCAGTCACTGTATTTCTTCTCGTGAATGCTTGTGAATCATGGAGTACTCCTATTGTACGTTTTTTTCCTCTTACGTGGTGCTATGAAACTAGACATGATAATATTGTGCAGTAGTCCTTATCAATGTAAATAATTGGCTGTAAAAGGATACTCTCTCATACATTGCATAAAAACGGATATAGCCAAGATACATATATGATTCGAAGTACGACTTTTAAAAAAGTATAAAGGGTTAATTAAGTTTTAATCTTTAAAAATTCATAATTTTTAATATGATGTATGTTTTAATCTTTTGAATGAATTCTTCATACTTTATTTTTTTTATCAAGTAAAATAACCTTTTCTATATTTTTTTCCTATTTTTTTTCTAAATATTATGAGTTTCTTTTAATCTTTTCAAATATCACATACTGTATTTCTTATTTAGTCTACGTTTAGAGGAATCAAATGAAAAACTTGTGATATTCAGAAAAATTAAATAGAAAAATAGAAGGCAAAAAGGATCGTTTGATAATAAATAATATTTTAAAGGAAATTCTTTATAAAAATTAATAAAAGTAAAAGACCAAATGAAAAAATCCTAATTTAAAATAAAAATATATTACGATAACTTTTAAAAAATAACTTAACTCTCATACTAAAATATGAAAAAATAAATAGAAAATATATAATGCATGTAAACATGAACATAAATATAAAAGTGAAAAATTATCATCAAAACACTTGAATTAACTGACATGTGATAATTCTAAGTTATAAAAATACGAAGGAGGAAAATTGACAAAAGAAGGGATAAAGGTATCGTATATAAAAGGAAGTTACAATTTTTTACACGTAGATCGATGCTGCTGCTTGTCACCATGACATTTTTAATTAACCTTAACTCATGATGAGGTTGAGGAACAAACCTGCCGTTATCACCACACTGTATAATATGCTTGGTTCCACACAGGGGTATATGGTAAAATATCGCACACCCACATTATATATATTCGGCTAAAATTCATTAAGGGTTGAAAATAAATAATTTAATAGATACTTGTTTATTAAATGGGACGTAAACGGATAATAAAGTATTTTGAAATTAGTTAGATATTTTTTATTATATAAAATAATTGATATATATATATATATATATATATATTATATCAATTATTTTCTCAACATTTCTCTTCTGGCCATTGCATTCCTTCCCAAATCATGCAAAACAGGAAATGAGAAAAACCTTAACTAGGCTTCGCACACCATTTTTATTTATTTTTCGTGTCACCATAGAGTGACACCGAAACAAACCGAGTCAGCTTGCTAGGTTCATATCCTTAAAAAAAAGTCACATACCAAATACATCATACATGTTTTAACTTAACATGGCCATGCTTTAGAGACATAATACATACGAAATTAAGGATATAGTCCTAAGGCGTTGGTCAAGTGGAGTAAATGTAACCTTGAGTTTGAGTCTCTTATTTTCAAAAGGAGTTAAAATGTAAATAAATCTTATAATTTTTTTTATCATTTATGATATTGGTATACAGTATATTCATCGATTTTTTGTTTGTGTTTAATATTTGTTAGAAAATTTGATATCTTTAATAGAATTTCTTCTTTTAATCATATTTTTTTATCTATAAAGTACCGAATTTAAAGCAATATATTTAGGAATTCGTTGCAAAATTACTTTTAAAACAAAAGTAATTTTTGTAATAAATCAGGACTTTGCTTTTACATTCATTTTGTTTTTATTTATTGGATTTGTATTAAAATACGTGTTAGATTATTTTCAATTGTAAATCAATCATGCACCGAATCCAATATCGTTGAAATCAATTGTTAAAGTACTATTAATAAAATAACTCTTAGAATGAGACACACTTCTGTTACCTTAATTTTTTTTCTCTGTTACAAAGAAAAAAAAATGATACATGCATACATATACACATATATATATATATATATATATATGCATTTTAATTCATAACATTCGTTGTGCAATGTGCAATTGTTGATGATGAAAGTTGTGTTTTGTGAAAAACTATTTATGCATGTAATTAATTTAATGTCTTTGTTTTATTCCTTGTGGCATTTCTTCCTTGTCTTTATAGAACACTAACATTGACGTCCTATCAATCTATCCCCATGCTCTGGTACAGTGTCTAGACCATATAGTTAGTAATAACATAGCTGGCACACATACACTAACAGCAAGAAATGCAATACAGAAAACAAAAAAGCTCTAATTTGTTATAATCGAAATCTTTTTAGATCTATTTACTAATCTTTTTGAGAACCAAATTAACTTCTAAATATACAGATATACATATATTCAGGTGAATTACAAGAGGCTTGTTGATATATATATTCATTCATAATCACATGTTTATATTATGAATATTAAAAACCAGTCAACTCACAAATTAATAGATAGAGATTTTGGAGAAATATTAATCAGAGCATTACTTGGTATGATTATATATTCTTGGAGGTATTCATTCGTTTAAGCATATTTTGAGAGATTTTGGAGAAATATAAATTCATACTTTTTATTGAGAGTCATGAGATATATTTTTTAAAATGTTAAATCTCTTTATTAAAAGATATAAGATGGTTAATAAACAAAACTAATTTACATATAACAAAAATAAAAATAAAATCCCATAATTCATTATATTCTTTCTTTGCATTCAAATTGCTTTCTTCCCTTATGCATAAAGAAAATTAAAGTAAGCTATTATTCTGTAAACTGTCATCGATGATACCCTTAACGTGAGTATACAAACCTTGTCAATGAATTCCATTGTATCCTAAAGGAAATTCATTAAAACACCTATTAATCCAATTTTTTATATAGAGATTGGTGCGCACAAATCAAATTTAAAAGTTAGTAATTTACACACACCTTAGAGAATTGTAAGTTTCTTTGTTATTTTTTCTTTCTTGTAGGACCATTCCTGTCAATAATTTCATTTTTCATATTTCTTTGCAACACCATCAATTCGATTACGGGTCAACAAAGATTGTACTAATACATTTTTTATATTATCGTCGTAAATAGTATTTTCAAGTTAGAAATTTCCTTAACGGAGAGTTTCTTCTAAGCAATTTTAAGAGAACACTCTAATGCTCTAAGATTCGAGTTGAGCATCAATTTCTTGGAAAAAGCGAAACAGATTCTGAAGAAAAAACAAATAGGATAATGATAAAATATAGAAAAAATACTTTCTTCCAAATCTGAAACAATTAAGGAGGGAACAAACACGCTTTGTGGAAGAAATTAGTGTCTCGAATTGACACTTGCACAGATATTGCTTACTATGTGTTATAATCACCTTTAACATTATTATATATACTTGCACGGGGTCACCTTAATTTGTAATCAATCTAATTGTAAGTATTGAAAAATTGGTGTGTGAAGTGATCTTAAAAATTGACGTGCAAAATACCCATATAATTGTTATTAACACATGAATATATATGTTGTATAGGCGGGAAAAATAAACATCACCAGATAGCTTCTTATTAATGGCATGCACTTCAGGACAGATTGACAAAACCACTCTTTCTCTGAACAGCAATATCTCTAATGGACCCAGCCACACAGGTTTTAATTGTATTTATCCATGATTATCTAAAATCGTAAGTTTTTAATTGGACATGTTCCCCTTTACCTACCACACTAAACAGTACTGTTATTCAGTTGGCAACGTCTAAATTATGTTTTTGGACCACCATGTAATATAGGAGGCAAACCATGTTTGTGGTCCAATAAACTGGGTTATTAATTTCATAATTGAAAATAAATTTTTCTATATTGCTAGTACACATATTTGATCAATACTTAACAATGAAGATTGTGGATTCTTATTCTTTTTATTCTTGGCAACATAGGTTTATGTGGCTATATATGTTCCTCTTCTGATTGTTTAGGATGTATTTGTATTAAGGTTACTTCCTGTTCAACGTAAAAGTAACAAATTTCTTCAGTTAAATTTGCTGCTTAGAAAAGTGAGAAACTGTCTTGGAAAACATGACAAGGAATTTTTAAGTGATTTCTAAACACATTCTTATACTCGCTTAAATTAACCGCCAAACGAATTGAAATAATTAAGAAGACAATTGCCTAATATAAAAAGGAAATTCTATGAATTTAAAACCTAAGAATCATTAGGCCTCTCTGTTGGTGTATGATAGTCTCACCTGAAAATGTATTGATTATGATCTAAATGGAAATTTAATAAAGGGTAAGGGCATAAAGACTCTGATCACAAATCAATTTAAAGCATGCAATGTCCCCTTGTGAGGTACCAATCATCCTTTCCCCTCACCTGCCCCGTTGGCAACTTCATCTTGAAGCCATGCACATAATTCCATGCTTCTGACACTTTCATCTAATTCCCTCAAATTAAAAGCAACTATTGGAGAGTGACACTATCTCAAGATACATACACACGCAAGTACATTCCATAAATGAATTTTATCCTCTTATTCTTTTCCTCAAGTATACACTCCAATATTATATTATGGTTCTACAGATTAACTCAGAGCACGAGGACAACCAAAAAGGGTGGACACTGGCATACAACAAAACCACTTGCCCCCACAAAAAAAAAAAAAAGTTAAAAAATAATGTAAAGAAGGGGAAATTAATCAAACACAGCCAGCATGATGATGTCTGTGGGGACTTCCAATTCCAGCCTATACATCTTTCCAGGTAATCAAAGCAATTCTAGCTATTGCACAGTATTCCACTATGCATTTCCCATCACTTATCACTAATCATTCATACAAAGCACAAATTGATCATTCAACAAACAAACCACAATAATGGCAAGACGAAAAACTTAAGCAACCATATGCTTTGTTAACTATTTAATTAACCCACTATGAACAAATGATTTTTCTGAAATTTAAGCCCCAAAATACTTAATTAGGCCAAAAAATTATTTATGTATAATTGTGAAGTGACAGGACTAACAACTAAGATGTGCGAATATTCAACAATTGACTGTATATTTTTATATTTAGCGAAGATATCTATATGAATAAACTGGAAAATAATATTTTTGATATATTCTAAGGATATTAGTCCACTTCCATTTAGATGTATCTTTTTTTATGTCTAAGACTATAGTGTCCAGATCATGTAATGAACATCGGTCTAATTTCGATCAAGTTTATAAAACTACTAATATTTTATTATGTGTATTGCATAAAATAAATATTTATTTTTATATGATTAAAACTCATAATAAATAAATATTTTTTAATATAAATTATATTTCAGATTTATAATAAACAATTTAAATCATTATATAAGATTTTTTAAATTATTGACAATTTTTAAAAATATTAAAATTTAATTTTGTAAACAAAAATAAAAAGTAAATTGAAATAAATATGCTGTTAAGCAGATGAAATTATAAGTAAATTATATATTTTAATTTATAATATTTATGATATAAAAATATACTATAAGCATAATTTTTTTTTTTTGTCCCAACCACAATTTTAAAAATGGAACTTGAAATCACTAATAAGTTAAAACACTGTGGTCTGTGGTAACGTTAAATCCACACTAGATCCCACGCAATCAATGGTAGTAACTGTGCACATGATCTAATTGATTATTAGAAAATATTAACTAAAGCTGAAAGAAAAAAAAAAAAAAAGAGTTAAAGTCAATCAACGGCTTTTTTTCACAAAACTGTTTTTCTTTTTACTTTTTTCATTATCTTTTTTGTTTTATGTTCCTCCACTCTATATATAAGCACCACCCACACTTTGTTTCTTCTAGTGAATATTCCGGTCGGTGGAGAGAAGAAGAACCTCGCCGGAGAATGGATGAGTCATGGAGAATGCGAATGGGCCTAACGCCGGGGCTCCCTCGCCGACGGTCCATGGAGGACCGCTCCTCCGCCAGAACTCGACGTTCCATCTTCGCCGGCGCCGACGAGCCAGAAGCCCTCGACCCCGACGACTTCGCCGACGTCTTCGGAGGCCCGCCGAGGAGCTTCCTCGCGCACAAATTCTCAAGGTCGAATTCGTTCTACGAGGAGATTTTCCGTCCGCCGGAGTTTGCGTCTATGGCGCCGGCGAAGGGCGGCCGGAGCTTGCCGGTGTTCCGGATTCCGGCGAAGAACGAGGCGTTCTACAGCGACATATTCGGGTCGGACGACGACCGGCGGTCTCGGGAGCGGTCGGGGCCGCAGTCGAAGGCAAAATCAAAGTCGAATTCGTCGTCGGCTCTGAGCTCCGAGGAGCTGAGCCCTCTCCGGACGGCGGTCGGTGATGACGTGGCATTGTCTGCCTTTGCTTCCAAGCTCAGGTACTGAAATGAAATCCCAACAAACTAACTGTTTTGAGATTCGGTCTGTTATCTTGTGAATTGACATTTTTGCCCTCTATGATTAGCTGTATTGCAGTTGTACTCTCTTACTGTGGAGTAGGAATCCCATATTTTTTTTTTCAGTAAAGCCTATAGCTAGGAACACAATCGTTTTTGTTTGTTAAAATTTATTTAAAATTATAAAATTATAAAATTACGATTTACTAGTGTGAAAGTTCATTAAATAAGAAGCAAAACTCATTCAATTTTGTGATATTCTTAATAAATTTCAGTCAATAATAAATAAAGGGTGTTAATTATACTTGTACCAAAAGAAAATCTATATTAAAAAAAAGTGTGTTAAATTATAGAATGTGACACTTTCAGTAAATTTGGGAGCTAATGTTTGAAATTATAAATATGATATCTACGACGTTGAATGTGTTAGTAGACAAACTAAACACCGAGGTAACTTATTTTTTTGTAGTCTTCACTCTTCACCTTTCCTTTTGGCGAAGGAATTAGCAATTAACAAAAGCATTCATGCATGTTTTGTTTGTCCTTGTTGGTTTCGTGTTGCTTTGTTCTCTTCTCCAGCTAGATAGATTTTTTACACAATTGGCAGGGTGTTTTAGCATAAGTGTATTCAAAGTTTAAAGCAAGATTTTAAATTGTGGATATGGTAACAATTGTCACAATCCTTAATTGTGAAAACTATCAATAAATGCGACTGATGTGGTTGTAATTGCGGACACAGAGACCCCAAAACCTTGATGTTGTGAACGGAATTGAATTTGCAGACCAATTTTTAAAACATTGATTTAATGCGTTTTAAACTCTAGTAGTCTGGTTATGGGAATTCTGAGGCTTCTTAGTGATTGTTGCAGGCCAATCAATGTCCCGTGCAGATGGAACTCAACCACTATGATGCCCGGGGAAAACCCAATTAAACAAGGGGGGCCACTTTTTCCATGCAATAGTCAGTCATTTGAAATTCAGTTTCAGGACAATGAGTACAAGGAGAGCTTCAAGAGTTCTCATTTGGGATTCTCAAGAAGAGTCTCCTCCCCCGAAACTATTAGTCTCGAATCCAATTCATATCAAAGCATGAAGGTATCTGCTGATGACTGGGAACTCAGTTCTCCGTTTTCTGCTGTCTCTGGACTCTGTCAAGAACCTGAGGCAAAATCTTCAGTCCATGATCACTTGTTTCCAGAACTGATTTTAGAGCAGGATGATGGCGACGACGAGGAAGTTATGAGCTCCTATGTCATAGAGGTCAACTCCAACCTCAGAGAGGAAAGTTGTGGAACAGCAGACATTGATGAAGCAATAGCATGGGCCAAGGAGAAGTTTCAATCACGAAATTCTGATGAAGAATCGAGCTCGAGAAATGAAGGCAATGAGCAAACTACTACAGGAGTGGAAGGTGATTGTCTTAACCAGACTAATAAAATTTTGTGCATGCTTTCTGCAACTTATCTTTAAGAGAATGCTTGCTTTTCTTTTTTTTTTTTTATATAGAAAAATCATCTCGGAAATAAACTAATTTAAGCATGCACAATATAATGCAGGAAGGTCTGATGCAGGTGAATGCAACGGTGATGGAACAGGAGAAGTTAAATCTTCCAAGGTGATTTATTGTATTGGATAAGCATTGCTGCATCAGTAACTAAAACATGTGCATCATCCTCCTCATACAAAGCTTGTAATGACACTGCCTCAACTTTTAGATTTGTCCGCAAGACCTTTTGAAGCTATTTTCAACAGTAATTTTAAATTAGAAGCCAATAAATACATGTAATGTTTCATGACACAACTAAAATTTAGAAAAGATAATTTCATAAGTTGTTAAAAATACTTGCTCAAGAAAAGAAATTACAAAAATTAGCTCAAGTTGTATGATATATGGATAGGATATAAGATAGGATGGGATTAAAACAGTCCATAATAAACTAAATGTAAGGAATAAAACCCAAAAAAAAATGTGATTAGAAATGAGTAAAAGTGTGATGGGGGTGCGATCTGGTTCCTGTCAAAAATAGATCCTGTCAAAATAGCATGTCAACTTTGTAAAGTTTGTTCGTACTTCATACTAGGATTTTCCTTTTTTTCCATTTCTGTTATCTGAGAATATAGATTTATATTGATTGTTCTGTTGTTTCTATAGGTACAAACAGAAACAGAGAAGTTGGACAGAGATATAAGATCGTGGTCATCTGGCAAGGAAACTAACATCCGGCTACTCCTTTCAACACTACATCATGTAACGTTTTCTTTGTTGTTCATCTCTTATTGACAATTTATTGAATCTTTTGTAGTTTTATACTCCTTCAAAAGTATGCTTATAATAGGAGAATTGACATAATTGTATGTTTTCGTAAACAGATTTTATGGCCTGAGAGTGGCTGGTACACTGTTCCTCTTCCGAACTTAATAGAAAGTTCACAAGTGAAGAAGGCCTATCAGAAAGCAAGATTATGCCTCCACCCTGACAAACTGCAGCAAAGAGGAGCAACGCTCCTACAAAAGTATATAGCAGAGAAGGCTTTCTCCATTCTTCAGGTATGTTAAATATGAGTCATATATACAAAAATCTACCATTATTTGTTTCAGAAGCAATAAATTATAGGCTAAGGATCGACACAGAAATTAAGTTCATATCTTCTTTGGAACAGGATGCATGGACTGCATTCATTTCTGAAGATGTTTCCTTCTAAACAGCAGCAGGTGGCTCCATTTCCTGATAACTCAGTTTTGGTTTAAAGCTCGAGGACAAACATCAAGATAGACATTTGGAATGACGAAAGAGATCATTTCCATGATGTACATGAAATTTGAAAACAGCGTGTCCTTTGTACAAACAGTTGACTGATGGATCCACTGTTTTGTGTTTGTACCATAAGTTGTTTGATGCTTTTGTAGGTATTATTTTGGAAGTAGTTAATAGGAAGTTATTTGGTTGGTTTCAGTACTTGATTTGTATATGATGACATGAAACCAAGAAATCAGCCTTTTGTTATTCTTTTGGAACTTTATTCCATTGAGATCCCATCAACTGCAGCCAATTTACATTTTGAACTCTTTCTGCTAGATAAGCTCATCAGTTATCACCACATACCCATCAACTGCTAGATAAGCTCTTTCTACACATGATGATCAAATTGTAAAATTGAAATATTTCAGATATCATGTATCAGTTACTGCTGTGAACGCCTGGGTCCAACTGCAACCTACATTTAAATTTTGATTCTATTATTCTAACACATATTGGCTACTCAAAGGAAAATATGAAACCTCTTGCACCTACATCATGTACACGTAATACTTTCTTTGTTGAACATCTCATATTTAAATTCCATTCTTGCAGAAATTGCTTTTCTAACTGCTAACCTAGATGACAAAATTTACAGGTGAGATTGATAAATATGAAATTAAAATTACTTAAAGAGTTATTTCACCTTTAGTTCCCAGAATCATCAGAATCAGTTCGTATGTGATGACATGAAACCAAGAAAACAGTTTTTTGTTATTCTTTTGGAACCTTGTTCCGTTCAGATCTTATCAACTGCGCCCATTTACATTTTGAACTCTTTCTGCTAGATAAGTTTATCCTTACTACTCTCAGTTTCCTTTATGAAGCATTTCAGGTATCTTGTATCAGTTATTACTGTGGACAAGGCCTCGGACTGCAACCTACACTTACATTTTCACCCTTACACCCACTGGCTATTGAAAGGAAAATATGAAACTTATTACACCTACATCATGTAATATTTTCTGTTGTCGATCTCTTGTCTCTGACAGTTTATTAAAATTTTATTCTTGCAGAAATTGCTTTTCTAACTGCTAACCTAGATGATATATTTCCAAGTTCCATTGATGAATATGAAATTACTTAAATCTTTGTTCACCTTTGCTTCACAGTATCATCAATATAGTTAATAGCATAAAAGGGCAGCCAGAGATTTGAAATAACAACTAGTATATATATCAGTAATTTCCCATAAACTCTGTACTGAGGAAGTAAAAAATACAAAGCATATAAACAATTTATCAAATATTTCAACTTCATTGGGAAACTATATGCGTCCACATAATAGAATGCTCCCCATTATAGTCAATCAACCACTCCCGTGCTTCACCAGCTCCCTAAACTCCTCATCAGTGCTCTTAAGCATCACTGGTAAAGCTAAAGCAATCCCACTTTGCACAACCTCCATGTGCCTAGGCTTTATCCTGTTCTCCAAACTGAAGGCAAAGTACTGAGGAAACTCCTTCAGCTCCTCCAACTTTCTCCCCATCTCCCCAGCAAAGTACTCATACTTTGGCTGAAAGTTATTCTCTATGCTGAAAGTGAGCAGTGCTGGACACCTCAGCACCATGCTCCTAACCTCATCCTTGGAAAGCCCTAGAGTCTCCAAAAACTTGAGTTTGGGAATGAGGGTGTTCTCCACATTGGAAACCAGCAAAACAGAATCTTGATAAGCCAATGCCCCCAAGTCCTTGAACCCAAGCCTTCTCAAGTAAACCAAACAAGGCCTAAGCTGGTCTTTGACACTTGATGTGAGCAATCTGGGGCACTTGTTAACAACCCTCCTGAAATTATTTTCAGGGACTTTAAGTTCATTCAAGATGAAATCAAAAACTGGGTTGAGATCAGTTATGATGTCAGAAGTTAGAATCTTGGGGCACATGCCAAAGATTCTGGGTAGGTCCTTTCCTTGGAGGCCTTTGGAGAGGAGGAAGGTGATGATGCAGTGGATGGATTCCATGGTGGCAGTGCGGAGGTCAGGGTTTTGAGACAGTGCTTTGCCTGCATCAACGCCCATTACCTCAAGGCAGAGGATTTTCTCTTTGAATTCAAGGGAGAGTTTTGTGTGGGTTGGGGTGTATAAGGGGTTGTTTTGGAAGAGGCTCTTGGGCTTTGGGGAGACGTGGATGGGGGGTGATCTTAGTGGAGAAGAGGGTTTGTCGGAAGAGATGTTGCAGAGGGAGGAGTGTAAGGCTACGGCTCCTGCGGCTGCTGGCATGGTGGAGAGAGAGAGAGAGAGGAAAATGATAGGGCATAGGATGTCTTGTGTCTGTTATGAGGATGTCATGCACTGTGGCATGACACGTGGGGACATGTTTGGAATTTGATTGGCTGTAAATGGATATTAGAGATTGTTATGTGATGTGATCCATTGTGCAGCGATTCTTATAATTTTTGCAGAGTCAAAATTTTAAAAAATGGGTTAAATATATTTCTAGTTTGAATAATTTAAGTATTTTTAAAAATAAAACAATTTAGTTATTTTAGGTCTTGTGAGGTGGTTTTGAGTTTCAAAATTTTTAAAACCAATAACCAGATTTTAGTTTTAATTTTAAAAAAATTTAAATCAATTTTTAAAAATATGATTAATTTTAAATAAATTTATTTTAAAAGTTTCATATAGTATTAAAATTAGTTCAAAAATATTTTTGTTTGATGATGACAACAATCGATGATGATAATGATGTTAGCAATAACAATAATGATAGGAATACCGGTGATAGTCGTGGTGGCAATGACTATAGTGGCAGTGACAATGACGGCGATGACAATGACGACATGGTAGTGGTAGTGGTGTTGGTGGTGGAAGCCAATAGTCGTAATGGTGGTGGTAGTAATGTCAGTGACGATAATGATGACAATGATGGTGGTGGTAACAAGTAGTGACAATAGTGGTTTTATATGTGAGAAATGTGTCTCTTTTAAACTAAAAAACAAATTTACAAAATATTTTTTCTTGATTTTGAAAATGAGTATAAAAGTATTTCGAAAATAATTTAAAAACCATTTCAACTCTATTTTTGTCAAACACATTTTGTTTTGAAAATTGTATTTGAAAACAAAAAAACACAAAAACTTGCAACCACCACAAACGAGACCTTAACTTTGAAATATTTTTGTTTTGTTTTTTTAATTATGTTAAAAGATGGTGCAAAAAATAGTGTCAACCAGTGGGTGGTGGATGTGTATAGACTATAGAAAACTAAATAAAGCCACCCGAAAGGACCACTCTCTTTTTCTTTTTGTTGATCAAATGCATGAAAAACTTTCTGGACATGGTTGATGTTTTGGATATTTACAAATTCCTGTGGCTAAGAAAAATCAACACAAAACCAATTTTACTTGCCCATATGAGACATTTGCATATAGACGAATGTCATTTGGGCTCTGTTATGCTCATGCTACTCATTAGAGGAGCATGATGGCCATATTTTCTAACTTAAAAATTGCATGATCTATCTACATAGCTTTAGATAAGCCTGGCTGGTCTTCAGGACCGGACAGAAAAGGGACTAGTTCTATTACCCGGACCTGGCTTTCCATTTAAGTAACTCGAATAACTCGCCCCCACTACCGTTGCTGGCGGAAATAGCTTAATGGTAGAGCATAGCCTTGCCAAGGCTGAGGTTGAGGGTTCAAGTCCCTCCAACTTTTCGATCTTCCCATTCGTTTTCATTGTCATAAGCTGCTCTTTCTCTAAGACATTTTGCATTTGTCCATCTCTAGCCTTTGAAAGCTGTCCTAATTAAATTTTTATGGATGATTTTTTCTATCTTTTGACCAATAATTTGATGCATGTTTGAAAATTTTAAATGTAGTTATGAAAAGATGAAAGGAGACAAAAATTGGTTTTATATTGGGAGAAATGCTAGTTCATGGTGCAAGAGTGTAACATGATGGGACACAAGGTGTCCCCAAGAGACACTGAAGTTGATCGTACAAAGGTTTAGGTAATTTCAAAATTGCCTCTACTAAATTGGTAGTGAGAAGTTTTGGGACATACTAGTTTTTACAGGAGGTTTGTAAGATTTTTTTTTTGTTGAAAATTGTTATGCCTATGTCGGACCTCTTGGTTAAAGATGTGAACTTTGAGTTTTTCTTAAAAGTGTTTGTTAGCTTTTAGTTTTATGAAAGAGTACTTAATTAGTGCTTTTCATGTTGTTGCCCCCTAATTGATCTTTACTATTTTGAGTTGAATACATGTGGGACGACACCTTTGGGGCATAGAAAGGACAAGGTGCTCCACACCATTTATTATGCTAACAAGGCGCTAGACGAGGTCTAGAGAAATTATACAACAACTGAAAAAAAGTTGTTAGTAGTTTTTGGTTGTTGTATAATTTATATGGGTCTCGTCTTAAGTGTTGTCAACATAATAGATGATGTGGAATACCTTCTCCTTTTTTTGGCTCAAAGTTCCCCCTTACTTGTATCACTAACATTACACATCATCTCATGGTCAACCACAATTGAAGCACTAATCAATGCTTATTCAGCATAATGCACTCTTGCACCATGAACTAAGGTTTCTCCCAATTTAAAACTAATTTTGTCTCCTTGCATCTTTTCATAACAACATTTAAAAATTTTAGAACATGCATGAAAAGATTGGCCAAAGACAAAAAAAAAATCATCCATAAAAATTTCAATGTAGTTTCAAGTAGGCTAAAAAATATAGCCATCATGCACCTCTGAAAGGTGGTAGAAGCATTACAAAGTCCAAATGACATTCACCTATATGGAAATGTCTCATAAGGGCAGGTAAAAGGGTTTTTTTTGTTGATCTTTCTTAGCCACAGGAATTTGCAAGTGTCAAGAATAATCATCCAAACAACATTAAAAAAACACTCAATTTTTTTTTCAGCATTTGATTAACAAAAAGAAGAGGAAATTGGTCCTTTCAAGTGGTTTCATTTATTCACATCTATAAAATAATGTTTTTTCATATTGCTATGAGTTCCTTGTGTTCATTCTCCATTATAGTGGTGCCCCCTTTTTAGGGACCCATTGCATTGGACTCATACATCGGATTTTAGAAATGGGGTAAATGATACTCACATCTAACAACTTGATCACTTCCCCTTTCTCAACCTTGAGGTAACTTTCTGGGCTCATGTCCTTCATCCATGTAAATCTAATGGGTACACATTATAGAGTCAATACTCTTAATGTCATGAATCATCCCCAATGTCTTCCTTGTTGTCCTGCAAAACCTGCAATAGTTTTTTCTCTTCAATTTCACTTAAACCTACAATAACCACAACTAGCAAAGTAGATGGAGGGTTAAGAAAACCATACTTCAAGTTGGATGGAAGAGGTGTCAAGTCCAAGGTAGGAGGTTCCTCAATAGAAACATTTTTTTTTTGGAATTTCTCGTAGGCTTGGCATCTTGCTAAACTTGAGGAGCATCAATATTTCCTCCTTATCCCTGCTCATTTCACAGTCCATGTCCTCCAAGGTGAGAACTTTTTTCTAGGGGATCCTATATCCCCAATTCTTGGGAATGAGGCCTCAACCAAAGTATCAAATATATTTTTAGCTTGCACAAAATTACAAGATGCAAAAAAGTTACGTTTTTCAACAAAATTTAGGAAATTAAAAATTACTTTATCCTTACCCAACCTAGATTAGTTATACGATGCAAGAGGTGCATAGGTCTTGCATCATGCAAGACTTAGATAATAAGAACGATAACAGTGCGATATTTCAAGGGAAGATTCTGTTAGATACAGGGGAAGCATGAAGATGGATCAAGATACATGTTGAAGATGAAAAATTGTTTTAGCTTTGTACATGCCATTCAATTGAAGGCATTCATGATTTAACAAAACAACATGGTTTGTGAAAAGGTTTAAGATTTCATGATTGCATCAAAGTAAAGTGCTCATGGTTTTAAGTTTTTGGAAAAACTATTTTTCACTATATTAATTGATTACCACATATTGGTAATCTATTACTTAAGCTTTGAAGAACAAAATAATCGATTATCAGCATTAAGTAATTGATTACTAAGTATAAACATAGAACATGACTTGACTGTGTTAATCGATTACCATTTATCAGTAATCAATTACTTAGTTCATTTATGGAACAATGAATCCCTGTAGTAATCAATTAGAGGTCGAAATAATCGATTACTTCGTTCATATAACCTTTCCAGAAAACTGTAAAACATTTTAAATTTGTTTTCAATCAATTACAAATGAAGTTTTAATCGATTACTTAAACGATTTAATCGATTACATTTAGTTACAACTATTTTTTTATAAATAACTTATGGGTTTTCTAAAATTTACAACACATTTACTCTGCGAAATTTCTAAACTTTTCATAAGTCTTATGACATTGAGAAAGGTTACTCTGAGTTTTAAAGTGCTTGACCCACAAATTCAAATCTTCATGGTTTTTTTAAAGATATCTTGGGCAAGACAACAATGAAGCTTTTTGGAGAGGAAGTTCTTAAATTGTTTTTCATTTCAATCCTGTTTGGTAACTCATATTCATTTATATTTAGTGGATCATCAGGTTGTCTCCCTTCATTAGCTTTGCTTGTAAATTCGTTTTTATATTTTTGGTTGTTTGTAACTATTACAAAGGGTTCTTGAAGTTTTTCTAGAGTGGATTTCTCTAGAGGGAAAGAGTAGAGAAGGGTTCTCTATGTCTTGATCACTAGGTGTCTAATAGGATTTTAGATTTCTATTCTTTATTTTGGTTTGATAAAGGGTGATTGTTGTAAAGCTTGTAAGAAATGAATTTTGTGAATAGTGAAACTCTAATATAGTTTTAATTACAAGAAACTGTATGTAGCTTCCCTTGTTGAGAGATGAACCAGTATAAGTTCTTGTGTTGATCTCTATCTTTTAATCTCTTCTTGTTATCTTGATCTGTGGTTCTTGGTGAATTCTTTATTACTCAACAAGTTAAGTTTTTGTAATTGTTTTCTTGGGCTGAGTGGTTTGATTGATTTTAGCATTCTTGGTTTAATTGTGATAAAGATCCATTAACTCTAATTTTTCTAAAGATTTTAAAAATGCAAGTTTAAACCAATTCACCCCCCTCTTGGTTATTGTGTGTTCATATTATTTTCAGATTCGTTGGTGGAGATTTCTGTGGTTTACAATGCACTTATGATCAAATGATCAATGTGTCATTTAAAAGGAAAATAAACCACGTGGATGTGTATTATCTTTATCTTTATTTTAAAATTTCAAATCCTCTTTTGATTGTTGGTTCACGGGTCGGGTTATCCCCTCACTTGTGGCATTTGGTAGCATCATTCATTCGATTAGAGATTTTTTGGAATCGTAATTGTGATGTTGATATTGTTGTCCTCCTCTCTTCCCCAAGTCGTTGTTGGCCTTTCATCATGACACTAACATGACTCTTCTTTGCTCTTCCCCAAGTCCTATTGTGCTTAATGATTTGCTTCCATTGTGGTGAGAATAAGGAGAATTTTTTGTTGTTGTCATAATTGATTCTTTAGTTTGATTTACATTACATTCATGTGGTCTTAATTTTGTAAGGACACAATCAATGGGTGTTGGTCATTCATTATGATGTCAATGCCGGTTTGCGTATCTCTTCCATAAGTTGTTGTTGGTCATTCATCGTGTCGTTGACATGGTTTTTCTCCACTCTTCCCCTAGCTCTGTTGCGCTTAACAATTGGATTCCATTGCGATGAGAATAAGAATTTTTTTTTGTTGTCTTAATTAATTCTTTAGTTTGATTTACATTAAATTCATGCGGGGTAGTTGTTCTTGATTAATTTTGCTTCAAATATAGTTGATTTTTTTTCCTAAAAATTTATGTATGATTCTACTTGTTGGTATGGTATGTATATATTGTTTGATATCATTGTGGTTGTTGGTGAAGTTGGAATTATTGTATATCCATTCATGGAGTTCAGGTCCCTGGTATAAAAAACCAGTGCATATGTTTTGTTTGATACTTTATACTTTTAGTTGAAAATGTTTTGATAAATATATAGAGGTTGTACAATATGCTATGTTGGTTGTTGGTTTGAACCAAGTAAATTTATGAGTTTTTTTTATTGGTTTGTGCCACTTTTAATTGTTATTTTCCCCTTTTGATTCTTCCAATAGTAGCTAGAAAATTTAGGAGGAGTCATGCAATGGCAGTTGAAACTAGGGTAGCTCGAAGCATCTAAGTGAAGGATGTGATTGCAATCTTAAGAAAGGAAGACCAAATGTCTAAATCTCCACTCATACATCACTTGTGCAAGATAATTCTTTCAACAAAGGTTAATCGAATTGTATTTTGATAGTCACTAGGTAAAATTGCAAATTGGTCCAATGAAAGGTTAGACTTGCAAGAAGGAGGGAGGGAAGAGAATATGAGGATAACATAAATTGTGGAAAAGTGAAGTTCTACAGTCGCAATGTATGTCCTGTAGCATAATTGAGCAAACTCGAGGGTAATTGAAAATGATAGTCCAATTTCTCAAATTTTGAAAGGTCAATGAGAAAATAGTTCAATCTTTGCAACTTGTTATAAGGGTGTTTTGAGAAGTTACTAATGATCATTGAAAGTTGTTGAAAGTGTATTTTTTTTCACTAATGATCATCGAAACAAGATTGGTGGTTTTGCATGCCGACTTAGTGCTCTCATAGTTGTCATGTCTACTTGAATGTATACATTTTGGCAACTATAATTTTTTTTTATTGAAATTTAATGCTATGGATTAAAAAACAAGTAGATACTAGCATTGTTTTGGATTAAATTTTAGCATATAATGTTGTGGCTTTAGAAAAGTGTTTGGAAGAGAACAAGGGATGCTTTCAAATAATGATGTTCACTTGATCATAAAATTGCCTTGCTTTTTGACATTTGGTACCTTCCTAAATAGCATTCCACTTTTGACAATAAATATGATTTAAATCTTTCTCTATGGTATATGTTTGAATATCAACATGTGATAAAAGTTCTTACAGTGAACCCGACACCAGAAGAATGAAATCCTCTAGTTTAAATTAAGATATAGGAAAAGGTTGTAAATGATTGATGATTGAACCTAATGGTTCTTTGTAGTTTCATTAGATATGAGGTTCTTAAGGTTGGATTTCATTTTTAGTTTTATAATACATATGTTGACGTGGTTAGAAATATTACACATTTGAGGATTATTGAAAGATTAAAAAAAGAAAAACACAATTAGGAAAAACAATTTATTTTTTATCGAGTAAAAAAATATTTATATTAATAAAGGTACTAGAAGTATCCAATGATATAATTAATGATGTAAGAGAATAGATTACATAAGTCAATACACAAACCGTTTATTGAGATTTTAAAGCACCATGTGCACATAAATGCTAGTTAACCAATTGATTTTAAAAAAATGATGCATGAGAATTTTGTTCAATAAAGTATCCACATCCATGTGAATTTCATAACTACTGACTACAATGCCACCAACCCAATTCCACCATTTAATAGCCTAAGACCTAATCAATGCATACTAACTGATTGAGGTCAACGCCCCACAAATCTTCTATGCAAATTCAAGCATGCAGAGTATCATTTGAATTATAAGGCTTATGTGTAAAGCCCAACACAAAGACTAAGAAATGTCTCATGCAAATGTAAGGTTCATGAAATTTAACCCTACACTATGAAGTCTTCAACAAAAATTAAGGATCTAAAATGATCCTAGTCTTCAAAAAATAAACCCGCTATTGTCAGTTTGTCCATGTTTGTGAGGATTAGTGGTCAGAAATTCTCACTCTTTATCTATATAAGCTATTACTTCATTCTTGCACAGGTTGTGGTCTACCAAAACCAATTGAGTTGTGATGGTCACCTGCACAGTTAACTTGAAAAATATTTAAAGGTCAACATAGACACTATAAATCTTTAAAGGTAGGCATATAATGATATAATTTGTAGCTAAAATGATCGATTATGAACACTATTACCTCTCTAACTAAATTATATTCAAAATAATTTTCCATCTTCATCCAATTCAAAACTGAAACTGCAGTGTTTTGCCTATAGCATAGTAACAAACACCTAATTAATCTAGTATAATATAGGAATTAAAGAAGGAATGTGTTTGTATATGGTGGGTTTAGTGGAAACCTTTTTTCACATTTTGTATCCCTAGTGGGTTGAGTCACATGCCATTTGTGAAAGCTTAGGGACATGTTCTCTATTAAGTGTAGGGATAAAAAGTTTCCATAATTCTTGATAGAGCTTTACACTGAACCATAAAAAAACAATTTGCTATATGTTGCACTTTATTATAAAATAGAAAGTAATGTGAAAATCGAATTTGTCATTGAAAATAATAGGAATACTTCACAATAACCAAGAAGGGGTGAATTGGTTAAACTTTGTATTTTAAAATCAAATTCAAATCAGAGTTTCAGGATCTTTATCACTTTCAAAACCAAGAAATCAATTTACTCAATCAAATGTCTCAGTCCAAGAATTCAATAGATCAAAAACTGAACTTGTTGAATAATGAATAGGACTCAAAGAATTAAAGATCAATGAATATGATGAGAATTGAGATATAGAAACAACACACAAATAATTTATAATGGTTCACTTCAAAACTTGAAGCTACATCCAGTTTCTTCCAACCAACACTAGGTTAGAGTTCCACTATTATAAAATTTCCAATTCTTACAAGCAATTACAACATCTCCCCTTTATCAACCCTAGATAAAGATCAGAAATCTAAAACACTATTAGATTCTAAGAGACAAAGAACCAGAGAACACTACTCTGTTCTTTACACTAGAGAACCCTTCTCTAGATACAAGCAAGAACCCACTTTACAATAGTAACTTTTCACAAAAATTCAAAACAAATTTTACACAAAACAATTAAGGAGAGAGATAACTTGATGATCCAATGAATGAATGCATATGAATTACCAAATCAGGTTGTGAAGAAATCAAACTCAAAACATACTTCTCCTTAATCTTGAAAACAATCTTGCTCAAGAATCATTCAAAGACCCATTGATGTATTGAATGAAGCAAGAAGTAAAAATACTCAGAAAATCACTTAGAAATTGCTTGAGAGGCTTGTGTATACTCAGAAGTATGAATTATCAAGTTGTGAAATAAGCTCAGCCTCTATTCCTATTTATAACAGAATTTGTAACTAACTGTAATCGATTAAACGCGCCTAATAATCGATTATTTTTCTTATGTAGTCGATTATAATTACTCTGTAATCGATTAAACCGTTCAAACAATGATTCTGGGATTTGCAACGAGCAAAATAATCGATTATCCCGATGTGTAATCGATTAAAACAGAAGTTCTAAAAGTTACAAATTACACTATGTAATCAATTAAACTATTTTGTAATCGATTAAAGCAGAAAACGTATATTTCCAAATTGAGTGTGTAATCGATCACAATCTTTGGTAATCGATTAAAACAACAAAATGATTTTCCATATAAAGCCTAAGTAATTGATTACGTTCTGTGGTAATCGACTATCACAGAAAGGCTTTAAATTATGTTTAACTATGTAATTGATTATGATCCTTAAGTAATCGATTAAATTCATTAACAAAACAGTTTCAATTCAAACAAGTATCAAATAATCAATTATCCTAATAGGTAATCGATTACAATGTTCATAAAATATTTTCCAGATTGAATAAAGAACATATTATTCGATTATTACCTTAAGTAATCGATTAATCCAGTCAAACTTAACATTTTTCCAAAAACCTTTCACTTGGATTGAAACCTTGGCCAAATTATCAAATCTTTCTTATTTACTTTCAAAAACTTTTAAGTGAATGAATGAATGAATGAGTGCATAATATGGATCACCAGATTAACCTTTCTCTTACACTTGAATCAATTATAACTTCAAGGCATCCAAGCATGTTGAAAAGCTCAAAACCAAACTTGAATCATATGCTTCCATTCTTCATAAAGTTCTCCCTATATCCAACAGTCATCATAGTTTTTATATTCACCATTTGTGATGCCTTGACAACTTCTTCATCATTTGTATCCAAGTAGTACACCCACTGCTCCTTTGTAGATATCACCATCATAAACCATGTCCCGTCTATATCTTGGATAAGAACATTAATTTGGATTAATTAAAATATATTACCAATATTAGCATACTATATATAAATATAGTTATCAAGGTTGTTTTGATAACTAAAATGAAGTAATGTCATAAAGTACTAGTGAAACTTAGTTATATGGCACTATCCATTCATCGGCATATGTTTCAGTCAACTTTTCAATGGTATTTCCATCTATAATGCCCCGTCGTTAAAGTTCATTTCATCAAATGTTAATGACTATCCACCTAAACGAGAATTATAAGAGATAGTTGTATTTGTTACATTTACCGTAATGAATGGGTTGAGGCAGGATATTATGTTGCTATTGTCTCCACATTGATTCAAATTTATAGTCAGAGTCATAAGGTGTACAATTTGAATGAATTAACAATTGACACACATGCCAGACATGAAATAAGCATTTTATTATAGAATATAGAAATATTTTTCTGTGTTAAAAAATTCATGAATCAACATAAATGAATATTCAAAATAATTAAAAAGATTACTATTGTACAAAATTAAAAATCGGATAATTCAATAGTGTTGATTCACCTGGGGGAGATTGGCTTTAATGAGGATAGACTATGCAATTCTGTCCTTGTACCACAATGGTTCCCATGATGGAAGAGGACTCACTGCACCAATTAGTCCATGTAATTTCAAAGTCATAATTTAATAATGTGAAATTTTATTAAAAAAAATAGCACATCGTGAACACGTACTACTTTGGATTAGCTGAGTTGAAGACAAATGTGCATACTTTCATTTGGACATTTGTTAGATTCATATCTCTTATTGGACAAAAGCAAGACCTTAGTGCCTAATTTTTGTACATACAAATGTAAGTACATGTTAGTAAAATAATGGTTTTATTTTTAAAATGAACTTTCATACACAGCTGGCATTTTTATTAAATTATTAGTTATAATTGTAAAATATAAATTTATCCTTAAATGCAATAAAATACCTCAGGAATGTCTTCCACATATTTTTTCTTAGGGTCACAATGAAACCAGGAATATCCCTTGTCGTTTGCATCACATAGGGACTGACTTTTTTGTGTTTCTTTTGCACTTCCAACGAAGGAGATGATGAGGCAGTTGTAGGTGACATGGAAGATGAATGGTTATGAGGTTGTAGCTCAATGTCTAATGATGGTGAATGGAATGATAATCTCCTTCGTAGTTCTCTCATCCTTGCACATAATTACTACCATGGGTAGGTTTCTATAACGAACACTTATGAAAATAACCAAGAGTGGGGGTGAATTGGTTTTACCTCAGAGTTTTTAAAATTTAAAACAAATTTTATACACAGCAGAAGACTTTGAAAGAAGGATTATATCTTAAGCAATTAGAATATCAAACTTTTAAGATCAACTTTTATCTCAATCAACCCACTCTTGAGCTTCACCCAATTTTGTGATGCTAACAAAAATAATACTTCAAGAACAATATGAATGTGAACAGGAAATTACAATTACACACAAGATTTATACTGGTTCACCTCTCAACCCCGGAGGCTACATCCAGTTTTACTTCTAATCAACCTTGATTAGAGTTTCCACTATAACAAAATGAATATCTTTACAAGCAAACACAGATCTCTTTTACCCACCCTAGGTAAAATTCAAAATCTAAACCTATAGACTTCTCAAAAGATCTTCCCACTAGATACCTATCTAGCAATGCTTTAAAGATACAAATTGTTATACCAACAACCAACCAACAAAACAATCAATTTCTAAACAATACAACAATGAAATTGATTAAAGAAAGATATTACCTGAACATCCTCAATGAAATGAATGAGTTTAAATGATCAAACCAAACTGAGAATGAATGCCATGATCTTTCTTGATGACTTCTTTTTTACAAATGAGGCTTTAACAAAAACTAATCATGAAAAGATGACTCAACACATGAGATTCTTCATGTTTCTTAAAACCATTAACAATGAATGTTTCTAGTGAGCCTTGGTGCTTTTGAAATCTTCAGAGAGTGTGTTTACCAGGCTTATTTCGTAAAACTAAAAGTCTCTCTTTTCTTAATGAGTTGCATCTATTTATAAAAAACAGAATTAACTGACTGTAATCGATTATTCCGTAATGGTAATCGATTATTTTAACAAATGTAATCGATTAAAGTTCCAAAATAATCGATTAAAGTGTTCATATGAAATCTGGAAAAAATCTCAGGAACAAATAATCGATTAACTCATGTCGTAATCGATTATTCCAGAGGATCTGAAATTTTTGAAGCACTGATGTAATCGATTAACACTCAAATAATCGATTAACACAGGGAGTGTGAAAAAAGTATTAATGCTCATTTAATCAATTACAATAATCTGGTAATCGATTAAACCAGATAAAAATCTTCTGAAAATTATGAAGATGGATATATAATCGATTAATCCATCAAGTAATCGATTATCACAGAATGACTTAACAAAGTCAGCTGAATATAATCGATTACAAGAATTTGGTAATTGATTAAAGTATTCATATCTTTATATGCAGTTCTGTAACCAAGCAATTAATCAATTAAGTATGATCAGTAATCGATTAAAATAGTGAAAAACACTTTTTATGAAAACTTTAATGCTTTAATGTCATGCAAAATGATTCATATAATGTTTGTGACCTAATCATGAATTAATGAACTAATGTATGCATGACTTAATCAAATTTATGTGAGGAATGAGGGATTTTATCTTTCTTGAACCAAGCTTTTAAACAAAGTACATATGCCATCAATTTGAGTGGGCATGTAAAATCAAAACTTAAGATTGTCTAAACTTGATTCTTCATGATCTTCCTCAACCTCTTCATCATATCTAACAATTTCTACATAATAAAGAAAATGGGTTTGATTAGTGGAATATTTTGCAGATAAGCATTAACTAAAACAAAGCATCTTCATAAGATTTGGTGGAAAGTTTACACTTTTCATGCAACAATGTAAGGCTCAAATGATATTTGTAGGAAATGTTTTTGAAGTGTTGCTTTTTTGAATGCTTACATTTGGTGGTTGTGGCATAATAGGAAACCTACTTCTTTCCAATGTGGAGTTTTGTTGTTGTGGGGTGTTGTTCAACTCTTTCAATTGAATTGTTGGGCACCATTTTCGCAAGTCGCTCACAACTAAGCCTATTACGGTCCTTAACAATGCAAATTCATGTTTCTCTATGGTTTCCATTTTATTTGTCAAAGCATCCACCTTACTCTTTAGTTTTTATTGAACGTACAAAATAGTTAATACAAACCATGCAAAGTTTATGAGCAGTAATAATATTAGTGCAAAATAATGGTGTTGTTGTGTTACAATTAAATTGGTCAACAATGGTGTTGTATTACATTACCTAGTGTGAAGAACATGTAATGCTATTTTCTAGCACTGATTCCTATGATGGAGAAATATCCACCAACATTGGCTATTAGAAACAAATATTGGTTACAACAAGGTTAATAAAAAAAATTATAGATCATATATAAACAACCAGAAGAGATGGTTGTGAAAAACCTATTATAATTTGTGTCACAGGGTGAGGTGCTTGTGAAGATGATTGTTTCTCATGTCTCCTGTGACAACACAACACAAACTCAATTTGTATTTGAAGTGTGAACTTATTTTAGTTATTCACAACAATGGAAATTTGAATCCATAGCTTGGGTGAAATTCATACCCACTGTCACGACGTGATTCATTGTACATTATTGGTGGGAATATGATGATTTTTCTCCATTTCATCAGGTAATGGAGGTGGAAAAGGAATAAATGGTCTAGTGTAAACTCCTAAGAGGACAAAGAAGGAAAGGACTATAGAAACCATGTATTTCATTAGGAGCAACGTAGATTCATTTTAAGTAACCAATTTCTAGCATTTTTAAAATGGAAAGTTATGCATTATTTTCCTTCATCAAAATAGAATGCATTATTTTCTTGCATCATTTCCCACGTACGATTCCCTCCACCCCTCCCTCAAAGGGTTGTGCATTAATTTTTTGCAATGCAAGAAGCAACCTATCATTTGACGAGAGGGTGATGGATTACTTTTTCTAAGGAACACATCTACTCAAGCTTGCTCATCGTGTGGTTTTGAACAAAACATTTACAAAATAAATTTAAGGAATGTGGGATATTAAACCTTCAAATTTTTATATTTCTCATTTTTCATAAGTAAGCCTTATATTTATTGTGATTTTTATTATAAGATAGTGCTTGAGATATGTAAATGTTAAATACAGAAAATAAAAAAAATAAAATTATTTGATATAAATTAGACCATTTAACCCTACACCGAGTAGGGTAAGGGATAATGTTGACACTCAACGGACATGGCATCTAAGAAGATGCATAATAAGAGATTCGCCGTTCTACACACTATCTATATTAATGATTAGTTAATGAACAATTAACTCTGTAGCATAGAATTATAAATTGGACCATGTAACACTACACTAACTAGGGTTAGGGTCAGGGTTGACACTAAAAAAACATGGCATCTTCCAAGATGCACAATAAGAGATTTATCGTTCTACACACAATCCGCATTAGTGATTAGTGAATGAAGGATTGACTCTCTAACATAGAATTATAAATTAGACCATGTAATCCTACATTGACTAGGGTTAGTGTTAGGGTTGGCTAGGGATGGCAATGGGTACTATGTAGGTAAGGTTCTATAGTATTTGTTCTCATACCCCGTGCCTAAATTATCAATACCCGTGCAGGTAGAAATTTTAATTCCCATCCTTGTACCTGCTAGGTACTTATATACTCATACTCATACCCACTCCCACAACCCACACTTTACTTATGTATAAAGTTAATAAATCAATAAAAATATATTAGTAAGAAAAATTACACTCAAGAGTAGATTGAAAGTTTACTCTTAAGTAATTCAAACATAACATTAAAAGCATCCACACATAATACTACATATGGACTAATATATAAGAAATAATTACCTAATTCATGAAGACCAATATATGTGGTTAGATTAGTTAATTTGTCATAAATTTTAATTTTATTTCAAGACTACCCATGATAGTAAATGGTTTAAGAGGTGATTATTTTCAAAGATAATTTTTTAACCAATGAGTGTATATTATTTTGTTGATAGCTCAATCAATACACTCACTTTCATGTAGAAATACGTGCATACTAGTAGTAAATTTAGCAATAAAATAGTTTTATATTTCTTATAATTAGAACCAATAAAATGTTGTCTTTTATTTCTTATATACAGCACCAGAGGTAGTATTAAAAACAAGCAAACATGATATTGATTTGTCCAAACTTAAGTCATAAATAAACAACATTACAAAGATAAGTCATCAAATAGGTACAAATCTATATTGCTAATTTGAAGCACCAAACTATACAAAATATCAATTCACAATGGGAAGACAATCATAAAAGAATTTGTCAACAAATTTATAAATTTATATATTATATGAACTCGTTATATATGAACTAACCATATCCATATATATTATATAAAATAACTAATATTTTATATCTAAAATTGCCCCGCTACTACTGTAAATTTCGATAGGGATTAAAAAACAAAGCCCTTCCGTTTCATCTCGAATTGTGAATTGAATATTCAATGACTAAAAAAATGGAATAAAAAAACGAAGAATTCAAAGAATGATTCCAAATTGAAGGTAATCCGTGAGATATTATTTGTAAAATAGCCCCGTTGAGACCTGTATTGCTTATCGAACCAATTCCTAAAATTAAGAAACCCATATGAGATACTGAGGAATAAGCTATTCTTTTTTTAAAATTGCGTTGACCAAGAGATGTTAAAGCTGCATAGATTATTTGAATTGAACCTAATAGCATTAACCAGGGAGAAAATATAGAATGAGCGCGAGATAATAATTCCATATTAATTCGAACCAATCCATATGCTCCCATTTTTAATAATATTCCGGCTAAAAGCATACAAGTGCTATAATGTGCCTCTCCGTGGGTGTCTG
>PYAF01000092.1:78933-97169 GCA_007407185.1 Glycine tomentella | reverse complement strand
TTGAATTAATCAGTATATAACAACATATATTAAAAAAATAACAACATATATTAAAAAAGAAAAGTCAGAATAAAAAAACAAATCCTTTATTGTATTTTTTGTAATAAATGTGATTTTTGGAATAGGGATAAATAAACCATGGAAAAATCTAAGCGACTCTTTATTAAATCCAAGCGATCTTTTCGTAGGCGTTTGCCCCGAACTTTTGAAGTCGTGTTTCTGTAGTATACCAATTCGTTAACATACCGCCGAGCCACTTTTTATTAACATAATGACACCGAGCTCTTATTGCAGCCCGTGCTACTGAATCAGCTGTTTTTTTTTTTTGTACCAACAATTAAGAATTGTTTTCCCCCACTTGCTGCATCAAAAACTAAATCACTGTATAATATAAATTATTTACTAAAGTAACATATTTTAATTACATTAGTATTTAATATATACACATATATGTGCAGGGCGAGGCAGGATGGATACTATAGTACTTGTACATGCCTCCATCTCCGCAAAAAAATGCGAGTAAATACCCATCCTCATCCCTAACCCCAATAAGCGGGTAATTATCCTCCCCACTTGTAGATACTTTTGCCGATAATTGTGGGGCTTGGATCCATTTTTCCATCCTTAGGGTTGACAATCAACAAACGTGCCATCTTGAAAGATGCAAAATAAGAGATTTGTCGTTCTACACACTATCCACATTAGTGATTACTTAATCAACAATTGACTCGCTAGCATAGACTTATAAATTGGATCACCTAACTCTACACCAACTAGGGTTAGGGTTAGGGTTGACACTCAAAGAACATGGAATCTCGGAAGATAATAATAAGAGATTCATCATTCTACACATTATTCACATTAGTGATTACTTAATCAAGGATTGACTCTCTAGCATAGAATTATAAATTGGACCATGTAACCCTACACAGACTAGGGTAAGGGTTGACACTCAACGAACATGGCATCTCAAAAGATGCAAATAAAAGATTCTTCGTTCTACACATTATCCACATTAGTGATTACTTAATCAAGGAAATATATAGGAAATATATCTAACATTATCAAATAAATTAGCTTAAAGGTTGTCTCAGAAAAAAGGAACAGTAAAGTATTAGTCATATTGACACTTTGTGTCTTCTACAACATAGTGCAAAAGTGATATGTGTTAGACACAGGGGGAGCTTGAAGAAGGATCAAGATGTATGCTGACGCTTGGATGAGTTTTTGCTTTTAACATGTCATTCAATTGAAGGCATTTGTAATATTTATATGTATGAGAGTTACATCCTATGATCCATAGCATTTCATAAACATCATTTATTGGCTTGCATTCATGATCTAACAAAACAACATGGTTTGTGAAAAGGTTTAAGATTTCATGATTACATCAAAGTAAAGTGCTCATGGTTTTAAGTTTTTGGAAAAACTATTTTTCACTGTATTAATTGATTACCACATATTAGTAATCTATTACCTGAGCTTTGAAGAACAAAATAATTGATTACCAGCATTATGTAATCGATTACTCAGTATAAACGCAAAACATGACTTGACTGTGTTAATCGATTACCATTTATCAGTAATTAATTACTTAGTTCATTTATGGAACAATGAATTCCTGTAGTAATCGATTACATGTTGAAATAATCGATTACTTTGTTCATATAACCTTTCCAAAAATTGATGAACATTTTAGTCGATTAAATTTGTTTTCAATTAATTACATATGAAGTTTTAATTGATTGCTTAGGCGATTTAATTGATTACATTCAGTTACATTAGTTTGTTATAAATGGGTAGTGGGTTTTTTGAAACTAATAGATGACAACTCACTACATTAGGAATTTTCATAGTTTTCAAAAGCCTTCTGAAGTAAGAAGAGATTCTTTGAGTAACAAAGCTCTTGTCCACATATTCATATCTTCATGGTGTATTGAAAGATTTATTTGGCAAGATTTCAAAGAAGCTTTTGGAGAGTATGGTCTGAAACTTGTTTGCTTTCAACCTTGATCAAGATTAGTAATCATATGCATTCACATACTGTAGATCATCAGGTTGTTTCTCTTCATTAGTTTTTGTGTGTAATTTTTTTTTACATTTCATCTTGTAAGTTGCTATTACAAAGAGGTTCTTTAAAGCTTTTATAGAGTAGGGTTCTCTAATGGGAAGAGTAGAGAAGGTTTCTCTATGTCTTGATCATTAGAAGTCTAATAGGATTTTAGATTTCAATTCTTTATCTAGGGTTGATAAAGGGTGATCTTTTGTAAGCTTGTAAAGAACAAATTTTGTTAATAGTGGAACTCTAGCCAAGGTTTGGTTAGAAGAAACTGGATGCAGCTTCTCTTGTAGAGAGGTGAACCAGTCTAAGTTCTTGTATTGATCTCTATCTTTTAATCTCTTCTTGTTATCTTGATTTGTGATTCTTTGTGAATTCTTTATTACTAAACAAGTTAAGTTTTTGTAATTGTTTTCTTGAGCTGAGTGATTTGATTGATTGAAGCATTCTTGGTTAATTGTGATAAAGATCATAAATTCACTGCTTGTTTTAAAGAAATTTTAAAGACTCCATTTTAACCAATTCATCCCTCTCTTGGTTATTGTGTGTGTTCATATTGTTTTTCAATATGGACAAAATGAGACGTTACTTTTGAATGATAGTCTATCAACTTACATGGATAGTAAGAGTAGTCAATTTTCAAGCATAGGGTCTACATCTATGTTATATTTGTCAAATCAAATTTACTTAACTGTGTATTGGTCTAATTGTCAATTTGGGGGTAGGCAGGGCCATGGACACCAAATTTAATCAAATTGATTCTAAATTAATTATCCTCAAATTAACAATTTTTTTTTATTAATGAAGATCTAAATCAAAAGTATCATATTAATTGAGAAGTAAAAAAATTAATGATAATTGTTAGGTTTAATAAAGAATTTTTCATGTGGACATATTTTCATATAATTTAAATCTTAATATAGGTATAGTGTAGCAAAGTCTCGGAGCCCGTCAGGAGTAGCAAAGTGAGCCTCATCACAACATTCACATCCTCCTTCTTAGGATTAACTTCAGTCTGAAAAGAAATGTACTAGAAGCTCTTTGAGACATTAGAGTGTGAGGTTAAAAATCTTGGCCATGTACTGCATCACAACATCCTACACATTTTAAACTCTACCTCTTCCTATGACTTAGTTCTTCTAGTGTCTCCAACAATAGTTAGGATGATCCCTCCATCCTTGGTTGTATGTGTAAAAATATGGATCATATCCTAAACTCTTTCATATGTCTGACATAATTCACCTCCTCCATGGCTTGAGCAAGTACACTTCTCATAGGACATTCTCCCCCCCCCCCCATGAACTTTCAGACACTTATCACAAGTAGGGGTTGGAAGAAATGTAATCAAAAGTTGTGCATATGCCTTCATTATGGTCTTCATCTTCTTAGTCAATATCTTAAGCTTCTGATCAATGCCCAAGCTAGATGAGCTAGCCTTCACCTTATTCACTTTAGTTGACCTCTTTGAAATTCACTATCTCTAGTATTATTATAGGCATTAGAGGCCATGTCTTCAATAATCTCGATTGCTTCTGAAGGTAGCTTCTTAGTGACCCCCCACAAGCAGCTTCGAGACTTGTCCTATTATGTGAAGACACAGCTCCCTAGAAAATTTGAATAGTCCTCTATAGGCTAAAGCCATAATATAAGTAGCTCCAGAGCAATTCCTAAAATCTCTCCCATGCTTTTGATTGATTCTTCTAATCCTTCTAAGCAAAATTACCAATCTCTCTCTATATTTGCTCATCTTTGCCACAAAAAAGTATATTTCTGAGAAAGTTGTTGGCACACATCTCCTAGGTGAAAACAATAGGAATACCCACAATTACCAAGAAGGGGGTGAATTGGTTTAAACTTGGTCTTTTAAATTTATTTATCAAATCAGAGTTAAGGATCTTAATCACTTTTAAAACCAAGAATGTTTTTACTCAATCAAATTATTCAGCTCAAGAAATCAATAGCTCAAAACAGAACTTGTTGGGCAATGATAATGAAACCAAGAACAAATGAACAAGATGACTTATAGAGATAGAGATAAAGAAAATCAACACAAATAATTTATACTGATTCACTTCACAATAGAAGCTACATCTAGTTTCTTCTAATCAACATTAGATTAGAGTTCCACTATTATAAATTTCTGTTCTTACAAGCTTTACAACAACCTCCCTTTATCAACACTAGATAAAGAATAGAAATCTAAAACCCTATTAGACTTCTAAAGAGTAAGAACCAGAGAACACTACTCTGTTCTTTCCTAGAGAACACTATTCTAGCCAAAGCTTCAAGAACCCACTTACAATAACATCAAATAACAGAAATTCCAAAGCAAAATTACAATCAAAGATTATGGAGAGAAACAACCTGATGATCCAATGAATGTGAATGTATATGAATTACCAATTAAGGTTGAATAGCAAAAAACATAATTTTAGAACATGCTCTCCATTAAACTCTTGAAGTTTCTTGCCCAAAAATCATTCAATATCTCATGATGATTAAAAAGTAGGACAAGAAGTTAGAGAACCCAGAAAATCACTTTCAAACACTTAGAAGGCTGGCGTATGCTCAGAAAATACGAAGTGTTCAAATTAGAAAACAAGCCAAGCCTTCCATCTATTTATAACAAAATTTTGTAACAACCTATAATCGATTACATGTGCCAAATAATCGATTAAAACGCTTATATAATCGATTAAATTGTCACTTAATCGATTAAAGTGTTCAAGGCACATTCTGGGTTTCAACAACGAACAAAATAATCAATTAAACTGAGCTGTAATAATTTAGTCAAAAAAGAGTTGTTTCAAAAAATAGCCTGTGTAATCGATTACGAATAATGGTAATCGATTAAAGCAGCAAAACAACCTTTTTCAAATGGCCTATATAATCGATTACGAATGGTGGTAATCGATTATCACAGCAAGGCACAAAATACATTTTACACCATGTAATTGATTACAATAAGTGTGTTATCGATTAAAACATTCACCAAAGCTTTCCAATTTCAAATACGAGCCAAATAATCGATTAATCTGATAGGTAATCGATTAAAATGTTCATAACTGCTTTTTCCAGTTTTAAACATGAACTGAATAATCGATTAATCTGCTATGTAATAGATTAAAATAGTAAAATTATATTTTTCCAAAAATATTATTCAATTAAATCATTTTTCAAATAGTGAGTAACTTTGATGTTTTAATGAAAATCATTTAAGCATGTTAATGAGTATGTGAATGTAATGCAAGGATCAAAAGGTTGCTTTCTCCTACACTTCATTTGAATTACAATCTTCAAGGCATATGAAAAACTCAAAACAATCTTCTAAGTCACAGGCTTCATTCTTCAAGTTGCTCCCCCTATATCCAACACTAGGTGGTGATGTTGTGCTCCAAAAGTGAACAAATCCAATCCAAGACTTTCTCGCTCAGTGAAAATAAGAAAGTTGTCAATCTAATGTACTCCATAGGTACCCGAGGATACTTAACGATATTAGTAATTCTCATAAGCCTCTTCAAATGCCCAATAATATATTCAATAGGCAACCTGTAATGCCTCAATTTTTAAACAAAAAATATTGCTTCAAAACGCTTTAATTTAATTTATTTAAGAAATACACATCACTTTTTTTACCGTTATTTATAAATAATAACACATCTTCTTATACTATTTTTCTTTTTGAAAACAAACTGTGATAGTCAGAAAATGCTAAATAGTTGCATCGAATTAAAATAAATGTAGATGTAGAGTAATTCAGTTTTCATACATAACTAAAATAAAACTTGTAGTGTCATAGATAAATATACAGATACAACCCATAATAGAGTGATAATAAACAAAATACATTTTTCATCCTTGTTACAACAAAATACATGTCTATGAAGAAAATATTTCTCAAAATACATCAAAACAGTAAAGCAACTAAGACCAGAGCAAACCGCTTACACACTAGAAGTACAGAACTAACTAAGATGTGTCCTCAGAAGAATCGTCACACTCTTCCTCAGACATCGGTTCCAACTGCCTCAGTAGCTCTTGGTACTCTTCCATCTCCTCGGACGACATGTCTGAATGGTCACCTCAATCCTCTGTAACCTCCATTGGGTGTGTAACGACCCGCCTCGTCGCTACGATATCACTAACTCTTAATCGTGCAAATTTTGAATTTGAATGGAAACTTCATTAATTTGATTATAAAAAAAATAATTTTTTTTCGTGATAATACAACTATCATACACACGATACAATCACATAATTGAATATATACATATATATAGATATATCGAATCAGGGCATATCATTCACATATCAGTACTTAATTCAGTTTTACATGTAATTACACCTGAAATCTTACATATCTAACAAAAGAATTCAAGGACTAACTAAGAAAGAGTTGATTAACAAAACACAATTTTTTCCCAAAAAGAACTCCAATGTCATCACGTCGGCTTGGAGGCTCCAACCAAAACGAATCTCCTCTAGAGTCACATAATGCTGCTCATCTGCTCACACGAACGAAGGTTCGCAATCATCATAGGTACCGACTACATGGTACAACAAATGCAATGGTGAGTTTATTATATAAAACCAACAAGCATCAAATAACAACAACTAGAAAGGAACAACAATAACAACCACAATTATTATCAGAACTCCATTAGTCCAATGCACACTCGACAAAACCAATCATGCAATTCATTTCACAAATCAAACAATCACGATCAGAATGATGCATGCTCCTGATTGCACTCTCACCATGCAATGTGGTACCATATCCAGGAAAATAGCCTCTCACATGAAAATGATTGATCGCCTATCAAGGTCACCCTATCGTGCACTGGCCATTTCCCCCATGGTGATCAACCAGTGGCGCACGAGAATTCCAAACCTAATGGTCCCTTAGTACCTGCGTTTTCAGCCCATAGAAACCCAGAGGTATGCGGATGCCTTCATTCTATTTCCATCAATGTAATATGAAGTATGAAACATGGGCACCATCAATGCATGACCTGACTAGAAACACATTCTTCCTCGCAAGGGTAACCCGTCATGCACCCCCATGTACATACATAACACAACAATATAGGCTCATCGATGCACTGACCGTGGCTAGGAACACATCCTTCCTCGCAAGGGTAACCATCCCCGGTCACTGCATCCCACGTGGACATATACAACATACAATCATGCGCACCATCAATGCATGACCTGGCTAGGAACACATCCTTCCTCGAAAGGGTAACCCGTCATGTGCCCCCATGGGTATCCATGTATATCCACATCACACAATGACATTGTTCACATCAAAATTATCTCTCAACAATGTCATTATCAACATCAACTTCATATCATCTCAATATCATTATCATACATATCAAAGTCACCTCATTTCAACATCATCAACCACATTAACATTATTTCATTTGTACATCATTAAACACATCATCTTTATCTCATTCAATCATCACCAACACATCAATAACATCTCAATTTCCATATCATCAACAACATCTATAATAGATACACCACATCCCATTAGTTAAAAACATCATTTATCTTGAAAATGAGTGCACACAAGAACAAACACACATAAATCATAAATTCATCGCATCCCATTAATTAAAAACTTAGTTTTTCCTTGAAAACCAACACACAACAGGGACAAGTAGATATCCTTATAGTTGGACTCCTTGGCCCCAACTATGGTACCAAAACTATAACCAAATAATAAACTCCTCTTACCTAACTAGGGGTTCTCCCTGTTACAGCCTAGCGGTGTTGTTTCGCGATCCTCTGAATATGCGTGCTTGTATGAACGCAGAGCTCTATATACTAAATCGAAGACAACTCAGTATAGATTTCGAAGACAAGGTCAAAGTTAACAGTTGGGGTCAAATACCCATTCAAATAAAAAAAAATCTAAAGTGGTGTTTTGGGAGTCCTCATCAAAAGACATCATTTTGAAATTCCAATCACAACAATGTGATCGGGGTTTAACAAGGATCACAGAAATGACATTAATTTCATAAAAAAGAGATTTTTACAACATTTCATTTTCAAAGGGTTTTCAAAGGAAGTGTAAAACCCTAACAACGGTACCCAAAACACAAGAAACACTAAGAAAGGCTTAAACTAGCTAGGAGAAGACAAAGGAAACCAAGATTAACTTAAGGAAACCAAGAAGAAGGATTTGGAGGCTCCGTTCTCTACCGAGACTTCGAGAGGAGTTTCAAAGATTACGCTCCTATTAAGAGGTTCTTCTCTGCGTCGTGGTCTCGTGGCAAGCAACGACGGCCCGTGGTGGTTGATGGTGCTCGTGGGTGGTGGAAGAGGGAGTTTCTAGGGTTTTGGGTGAGTTTAGAGAGAGAAGGAGAGAGAAAATCGTATTTTTGTGCTACTCGTACGTATTTATAACCCGAGTGTCTCGCTCAGCGCGCCCTTCCTCACTCAACGTGACTGCAAGTCTCGCTCAACACGCCCTTCCTCGCTCAGCGCAATTTCCTTTTTGTCTGGAAATATCTTGGAATTGCGCCCATCGCGACTTGTCTCGCTCAGTGCGATAACATGTCTCGCTCAGTGACCAATCTAAATTAATCAAACAATCAAACAACACAACAATTACATCAAACATCTATTTTCAGTTATCGAAATTTCATGGTGTACTCGATGCATGTTGTATTCGGTCTATCAGCTGACACTACCTGAACTCGAGTATGATAATTGTAACGTGTAGTTCGTGTTACAATGCAAGGTATTCCTGCTCTCTTTGCGAGTTACACTAAGCCCGCAACGCCTCAGTGTACTCGACATCGTCAGTACTTGAAAGTTATTGGTTATAGGGGTGAGTCCACCGCTTCTCGAACGCCACAAACAACAGGCAATTGTAAAACAAAATTAAAACATACAATCTGTGTAACCACTGCGTATAGTTTTCTAAACAAACAACACTCTCGCATCCTAAGCGCGTAACTATCACACTTAATTCACCATTGGGCCCAATCATTGCCACCAATCCTACAGTCGAAAGCGATCACTACATACGGATACATCGTACACTGACCCCTCATCTCCCAACTCAAAAAACATAGTCTTGGAGCCCGTCAAGAGTAGAACCAAATGTCAGGTAGTCACCCCTTGTTAATTCCCCTAGGTTCTTCGAACCTCTCCACCCACTATACCCGAGTGTATCTTTGTGCATCATCCACTTCTTCAACGTAACCCCAACTTGTCACAGAAGGAAATAGAACCAATGGTTCCTCAATCTCTATCCAATCCTCTTGAACGTTGTCGCTGCATCGTGTGCATATCCCTCGTGCCACATGCATCAACGAATGCGTACAAACAAACAAGAAAGAAAGACGCGACTCAGGCCTACATACTACTCTCAGGGAACCAGTCGTGGCCCCTTAAGCGGTAAAACCACTCTTCACACAAAATAATCGGACAGCATAATGGCTCTAATTATGGCTATCTAACCAGACATAACAAAAAATTTGCCGAAGGTCGAACACCCCCATACCTAAACCACAACTCATACAGACAAAAATAACAATATGCAGACACTATATATTATAAAATAAATTTTCATGCCACATATATAATTGCCGGAGTTCATACACTGTCGATCTTATCATTTAATAATCATAATAAAATATAAGCATGCATTTTAGTAATTTTATTAGTAGAGAAATATCACACTTTCAAAAATACATCAGACATCAGATTTTGCATTTATCTCAGAAATATAGAGTAAATAAATCCGCGGTTCCAAGAAATAAATAATTTTAAGATAATTTATACAAGTGCACGGATTCCAAAACTTTAATAAAGATAGTCCATACTATTGTAACTCTCAGTTCAAATCCGTGACAAATTTTTCATTTTACTAAAAGTCTTTAAACTTGTTTTATTTGTAACTTTTGTTAGGAAACTCCGATTTGGGTGAAATTTCAGTCTAACTCTATGTTTTAACATTCAAAGAACTCATTTTTGGCATAAAAACTCAAGGAAAATACCTCCGCATAGAGATTCAAGACATGATAGCAAGCTCAAAAATTTCAAAGCAACATGTTCAAGGAAGTTCAACAACAAGCACATGGTTCAAGAGTTAGAGAGACCCCCTTACCTATAGAATAACTCACTATATCTTGAAGGAGAATGTAGAATATTCAAGTTTCTTAAAGTTTTCCTTCATGAGTAAAACAAATGACAGTTTCAAGTTATTAGAGAAACTAGAACAAAAGAATGAAGAGGAATCAAGTCTAGATGAAGAATGAAGCTCATTTACCTAAACTTGGTGATTCAAGGGCTCAATAACACAAAGGACCAGCTGGGAAGAAGAAGAAGAATAGCTGAACTCCAAATGTTTTTTTCTTCAAAAAGGCCAATAAGCTATGGTGTAGGCTCTCTTTGACAAGGCTTTGTGACACTTTGAATGACCCCCTTGGCAGCCAATTTGAATGTGCCAAGCCATACCGAAAATGGGTAGTTTTGCAAAAAGCAAAACTACCAAAAATGGAAGGATAAGATTTGCCAAAAATGGTTTTTTTTTTGTTTATTTATATCAAAACTAGTAAATATTATCTTAATCGCCTAGGTTATTATGCTAATCTCCCTAGGAATACGTGTACCTAGAGTGATCCTCACACAGAGTTAAATTACATTGCCACTCAGTGTGCAGTGCAATTTGGCTACTAATGGAAATTTTTATTTAGGCAACTTCCAATTTCTGTCATCTAACTAAATAAATTATTTCCACTAAAAATAAATAAAACTAATTCTAAACTTATACGATTAATATCATACAGAGCATAAATTAAATCACACAATCATATAATTAAATTACACAGTACAAAATTTTCATTGTCTAGTGTTTAACAATGAAATTTTTTACACGTGTAGAATATAAATGTGGAAGAAAATTTCAGGGTGTTACGCAACCCATTGAACCGATTTATTTCTATCATTTGGAGGAATTCATGTGTTTAGCTCAACATTGATGCCCCCAAGTATAGAAACAAATGATGTTTGCTAATCCCCCTTAAGAGTAATATAGTCCAATAATGTTTGTTCAGTCGATGGATCATTATTAATTAACAACTCTACTGTCATTGCCTCCACCGCTTATAGCAACCATTTCCATTTTTTTGTTCAACTCTATTTCTCATGTTCTTCACAAGTGTTGGTCTCTTAGATCGAGGTAGCATAAACTATCAACACAAGAGGAAGGATTAAAATGCAACAGGAAAAGGAAAATTAATAAATTAGAAATAAATTCAACTTAAAAATCTTAAAAACTAAACAAACACAATTGAAAAAAAAAAGAAGTAAAACATAAAATTTAAGAAAAATAAAAAACGATGTACAGTATAAACAAAAATTTATCGGTTCATACAAAACCAATTATCCAAGAATTATTCAACTAGTCTCAAGGAACGACACCAAAAACTTGATGTGTAAAATATGTTTGCTAAGGGCAAGTATACCCTATATGACACTTACAGTGGACCTAAATTTGGTTATCGTACCCAAAGGACTAATGGAAATTCCCAAAATAATTCAATTTTGTAATAAACAAAACAATTTTTATTTAATAAACAATTTGAAAAGTTGTCATCAATTATTTGTGGAAAAAGTAAGCACACAATATCAATGCAAGAATAATAATCCTAGAGTAAACTTAGGAGAACCCTAATCCATACTATAATTGCTAGCTACCTCTTAAATTCATTGATTAGCCCTTGATCATGGTCTAATAATGCACTTTTCCTAATTCAATTTTCAATTGGCCATAGAAAAATTAAATTAGGGAAAAGGTAAATTCACAGAGAGGTAATAAACATATTAATAACAGGTTTGGTCATACAAGTTATACGAATTCAACTTCTTCACAAGTCAATTAATCACATGCAGATGGTTACTAATAAGCAATTAACTAAAATTTAGAGTGACCAATTCCAAAATAACAATCAAAATAGTGAAGAAAAAATAATTGACTTAATAACATCAAGATTTTCATGAAAAATAAGAATTGGGGTACAAGACTATAGTTACATCATAATCCAAACCCTAAGAATTTAACCACTCATGGTCATAATGAAGTAGAAATTTCCAATAACAGACATAAAGATTATAGAAAGGGAAGAAACTTTAAAATGTCGAACCTGAATGATGGCCTCTATATCCTCCCTCAATTAAGAGTTCCTTACACAAAAGCCTTCTCACACATAACTCTCAAATTCGAAAACAAAATCAAAGATCAGGTAACTGAGGGTTCATATTTTCTATTTAGGCTTAAATGCAATTTTGTTCCCTCTATTTTACTTAATATGTAATTTTGATCTCTCTATTTAAAATTGAGACATTTGATCCTTCTATTTTAAAGAATCCACAATTTGGTCCCCCTATTTCAAAATACAAACATTTGGTCTCCATATTTTAGAAAATTCACAATTCTTGTTCCCGTATTTTAGAAAATCTATAATTTTGGTTTAATGTTTAATTTTTCCTGCATTTATTTATTTTATTTCTTATTTTGTAATTAATTAAATCATTTCTAGATGATACATTAAATGAATGTGTTAGGTTTAGGATTCAATTAGACCAAAAGAAAAGAAATAAAATATAGATAAAATTGAGAATTTGACCAAAATTACAATTTTTCTCAAATAAGAGGACCAAAAGTTTCTATTTTAAAATGGAAGAACTAAAATCACATATTTTTAAAAATAAGATGATCAAACGTCTCAACTTTAAAATGGAGGGATCAAAATTACGGATCAAACAAAATAGGGAGACCATAATTGCATTTAAGCCATCTATTTATAATGGCTAAAATGTAATTGTCTTTGTAGCATCATGATAGAGTGCTTTTAGTTGAATATTTTTCTATCCTTCTTAACTTATTTGACCTCTCTTGGACCTTTATTTTCCTATTCTAATTCAGTTTTTGGCCTAGGCAAGTAAGTGGGCTTAATTGCTAATTGTTGCGTATTTTTGGATTTTTGCTCACTTGACGTATCTGACTTGTGTAGGACCTATAGAGTGCTACCGATCTCCAAATGGAGTGTTCTAGGAGTCCCTGGAAAGATAACGAAAAGATATACAGGTTTGATAGAAATAGTCAAAGGCCAATTCTGTCATTTAGAGGGTCATTTTAAGCTTCGAAGTTAGCACATCTGCACTTGTAATTTTGGGCTGCGAATTTGACTTTCATGGTTGTAAATAGTAAATAATTAGATTGTTGGGTTTGTTTATGGCCTATTTTATTTTCAGAACTCAGTCACTACATATATTAGTGACTTTAGTGAAACTTGGATAACACACTTTACAATTCAATAAACAAGTTTTATATTTCTTTCTTTAGTTTTTAGAATCAAAAGCTTGTTCTTCATTTTCTCTCATTTGTTCTTCATTGTTCTTCATCTTCTTCATTTCCATTTTGTTATTCTTCCATTTTTCTGCACTCATTTCATGGGGCTTTCCTTGGTGATCATTATGGAAGGCTAAATCATTAATCAATCCAAGGATCTAACTCAAGCAAGAGCAGAATTGAAGTTCCAGTTCAGTATTTCAAATTCTACTTGAATATTCACATTCTTCTTCAATTTCTATTATGTTTTCATGATTATGGATGCATTTAGGATTGAAAGTGAATTATGATTATGAATTCATGTCTTAATTTCAAATGATAATCACAAGATTAATTGAATGATATTTCAGTTAGGGTTGTGGTTTCAATTAATTTAGGAGTAGAATCGATTGAACTGCTTCTATTGAGATTGAATGGATGTTCATGTTAGAATCAACTTATGGGAATGATGATGATTCAAATAGCTTGGGTTGGTGAATTCGATTGATGCTTTCTAATCTGTTTTACTTTACTCCTTGATAATTTTGTTAATTTCTGCATTGTTCTTTAATTTTATTTTGTGTTCTTGCATGTTTTACTTTACGCACACCAACTGTTCGACAAAAATCCCCCCTTATTATTACCAATGATTTAAAGTTAGAACCATATTGATCGTGTCTCTGAGTCGACCAAGGTTAGCTCTGTGCTGTAGAATTAGCTTAATAAAATTGTTTTTAATGCGTCTCGACAAAGCAATATCACATCAACACAACCTTACTAGTACCCGCACGACTGTGGTCTTTTGGTGGTTAGTTCAAGTTTTAAATTTTGCTTTTGAGTTCCGTGGATCAACATCATTATCATGCTTGGTGATGATGACATTAATTCTCTTTTTGTGGGAATTGTACCACAGTTGGCTTGCTCTCAACACAGTTGTGGTGGACTCAACACAACTGTGTTGGATCCACCACAGTCGTGATTTTTAGCACAATTGTGATTTTCAACAAAGTGACAAATTTGAATCCAAAACTTGAACTTTGTAGCTCTTTAGCTACTTAGAATACCTGCATAACACTAACTTGGACCAAACCATGAGTTTTGCTAACAAAAATATTCTCAAAATCTCATTGCAAAATATATTCAAAACTCGATTTTATCAAAATTTACTATGAAGTATGTATTATCTATAAGGTGATTCACTTCAAACTCAAACTTAAATATTTATAGAGTACAACTACACAATAAGTGGAGATAAAATCTTGAAGAAAATATAGCAATTATTTATTTTTATCACAATTCAATGATCCAAACCAAATCAAACCGATCTTAATTAAATTGGTTGAATTTTTTTTTGTCCAAAATCCAAATCAAACCAATTCAATTAAATGTAACTAATTCAACTTTCATTTACCCTAAGACAATTGTTAAATGGAAAAAAATTAGATATAATTCTTATGCATTTTTAGTATTGTTCTCCCATCAGAGTTAAAGTTTCATATTAGTAATCAACATAATAAATGTTTGTATGCATGCAAATTATCGACATTCTAATTATAATTGGAGAACAATATCAAAAGTACCTAAATAATTGTATCTAAGTTTTTTCCTTGTTAAATTCACCTCCCTAAATTACTAACATTTTTTTCCTTCCAAATTACCCTTTTTGAAAATTAATTTCCAAAACTAAATTTTTCAGAATGTATTCGTTCGCTCCTTTCTCTCTCTCATGGCTTCCATGTCCGTTCCCACCCTCACCTTCCCAAAATAGAAGCTTCTTGTTTCTTTTCCCAGGCAAACGCCCTGCCCTCACTTCTTCCTTTCCCAAATATATTTTTACAACAAAAATTATGTTTACATAATTCCGCTGCAGTTAAATTATGTTAAATTATTGTGTATTTGTGTAATTTTATACTCTATTTCGGTCTTGATTATAAGTAGAAAACTATGTTTTACACATTAAAAAATTAATTAACTTTATTAAATTATATTATTTTTAATTAAAAATATTTTTTTTAAATTATTCCTCATTGGAACTTGATATCAAGTATAAAAAAAATTTACCTTATTAAATGAAGATATTTTAAAAATATTTTAATTAAATAAGAATTCATTAATTAAAATTTATTTATATTTTAAATAAAAAATAAGAAAATATTGTTACTTGTATTCAAGACAGACAGAAATATATAAGAGTAAAAAATACTACTAGAGTAATATTTTAAAGGGTAAAATGCTTATTACCTTTATTTCTTCAAAGTTTCTGAAAACATCAATCTCTACACAAACTACGTACTAACTTAAATCATTTGGTTTTTTAAAATTAGTTGGCGGGGCATAATTTGAATTTTACACATCTATGTATGCTCTTTAAGAAAGGACCTAACTTACTACTTAGATTAAATTTTATATTTCCTAATCATCAAGTTTTCAAATTAAATGATAAATATTTTTAAAAGATTCTTTTAAATCTGCGTTATTTACTTAATGGAGGCTATTTAACGATGAAAAAACTTCACATCACCATTTTATTTAAAAACTTTATGATAAGAATATAAGAAACTTTGATCTAAATTTTATCTTTTAAGAATAAATTATTATATGATTGACTTTGTTTCTAATAGGGAAAAAATAAAAATAAAATCGATTAAAACTACCCAAGTCGTTTACACAAGAAACTGGTCATGTAAACAAATTCTAGAAATCTTTTGCTAGCCTGATTTTCACTTTTGCATTTGTTAAGTTTTTGACAGCACAGAAATGAAAAAGTTATTGACATACATTTCAAATAAAAGGAAACTTTCATAACCAACTAGTCATACAAACAAATGCTAGAAATCTTTAGCTAGCCTAGTTTTCCCTTTTGCATCTGTAAAGTTTGTTACAGCACAAAAATTAAAGCTATTGATATACAGTTCAAATAAAGGCAAATTTTCATAGATGGACGAGGAAAAAAGTCCATGACAATCCTCCAATGCCCACTCTTTTTCCTTTTACTGCTCCAATGCCACTCTTAATTACACAAGTACTAGTAACTGTAATTCGTACGAATATGAAAATTAGGATAACAATTATTTTGATGGATTGGCACCTGTACATAGAAATTGAAAACATATTACATTACATCTCCAAATTAATGGGAAAATCATTACTGAAAACAACTACTATAAAGCCATAGTTGTATAACTCCCAATCAGTGATTCAACTGTAGGTTAATATGTTGAACCCAAAAACACAAGAATTTTTTTTTTTAGTATATTTTAAAATTCACTAATCTATTATTTTTTTTTCAGTATGACATTGGTGTAAAGAATGATTAATTTTCGCTCGAGAATTTGATTGATCGCCTCTAATGAAGTCTCTCATTCCAATTATATTTTTTTCATCAACAAAACTTGAAACCGAAACATTGTTTAAGAAATCTGAATCCAGTTTCACTCATATCAACGACATATTAGTCCCTTCATCTATTTTAATCAACCAAAACAATTCTGTAATTTTCTTAATGTTCCAAAACCTTCTCGGAACCTTCATTTGGACACCAGCATGGGTCCAAGCCTATTAGTTATTGGATCCTGATGGTCCATTTCAAATAGGGATCCAACCTCAACAAAAACATTGTTGAAAATTTTAAAAATATTTGAGTGAAGCTTCATACACCATTCCACTTTTCTACTACACCATTAAAAAACAGTGGATTTCCCAAAATACCCCTGACCTTTAAAATTTAAAAAACTATTCATTTCCTTCTCTCTCCGCTCAGTGCTTCTTCTTCTTTCGGATTCGGCTTCTCTTCTCTTCTCTTGTCATCGCATTCAGCAACAGCTTGGGCGTGCATTTGGTGGTTGGTTGTTTGGTGGTGGTCGGACTGAAGGTGGTCGGTGAAGTCGACGGAAAGAGGTTAGTTTCGGTGTTTTTGGGGTGGAAAGGGGGATGTTTGAGTGGTGCGGATTCGAGGATCCGTATAAGCTATACGGATTGGTTGATCCGTATAGCCTATACGGATTAGGTAATCCGTATAAGCTATATGGATCACCCAATCTGTATAGGTTATACGGATTAGGTAATCCGTAAAGGCTATACGGATTGGTTGATCCGTTTACACCATACGGATTAGGTAATCCGTATAGGCTATACGGATCAACCAATCCGTATGGATTATACGGATTACGTAATCCGTATAAGCTATACAGATCACCCAATCCGTATAGCCTATACGGATTACCTAATCCGTATGGTGTAATTTAAAAAAAAAAAAAGAGTTTTAATATACATTTGAGGCATGCTTTTTCAATTTGTATCCAATTATTGATGATGGGATGTTTTTTAAATAATTAGGAACAACATTTTTGACTTGTTATTCATATGATGATATGGTATTGATTGAATTTGCTTCTTAACATGTGATTTTGAACAAGAATCATGTGAATAAAACTTTATAAGTTATAATGGTTGTGAATGATACTTGTTGAACCCGGCATGGGATTGTTTTGCTATAATTATTGTTGGTTGGTTTGTATGGCTGTGAATCGAACCTTGTCAACACGAAATAGGATGATTTTGTTAGAATTGGTGTTTATAGGTCACTAAGGCTTTGAATCATAATTGTGGAACCCGGTATTAGATTGTTTTGCTATAATTGTTGTTGATTGGTTTCTATGGCTGTGAATCGAACCTTTGATTAGAATTGGACATGTGAATCATAATCGTGGAACCCGGTATGAGATTGTTTTGCTATAATTGTTGTTGATTGGTTGCTATGGCTGTGAATCGAACCTTTTCAACCCAAAATGGGATGATTTTGTTAGAATTGGTGTTTATAGGTCA
>PYAF01000092.1:48743-74540 GCA_007407185.1 Glycine tomentella | reverse complement strand
CTTTTCAAAAAAATTCCTCTAAACCGTTCAAGGGCCCAAACAACATTGTTGATGCGTTCAGCCTCTAAATAGGCAAATGCAGCTGAAAATGTGAGCCCAGTAGGAGTGACACCAACAATGTCAAGTAAAGGAAGTCTGTACCTGTTTGTTTTGTAGGTACTATCTATGAGGAACACCATATGATATGCATTACTCAACTATACTGCATCTGGATGTGCCCAAAACAAATCACGTACAACATTGTCATCCTTTACTAGATGCCAATGAATATACATGTCGCGTTCAAGAAGTTTCATTAGCTGTTGCATTTCAGTATTATCGCCTCTTATACGCGTCCGATATGCATATCTTGCATTGTAAACTTGCTTCAAACTTGTTACATTATCAGCATTATGTTCCTTCAAAGTCAACAAAATATTTCTTGGTTTAACCATTGACCTTGTCATATCAGCAACAATCACTTTTTCCTCCTCAGTTATTCGACCAGCATATGGGTGTCCACAAAATGACTTGGCCAACACATGATTATGACTGCCACATATTAGGTTCACAATCCACCCTTGTCCTCCCGCGGTTGGTTTACCCCGCAGCTTAAAAGGACACTCATATTTTCTGGTGCTGGTCATAGAAGGTGTGAAACCTTTTTTCCATGCTCTATATTTTCCACTTCTCTCACAACCAATTAACACAAATGAACTTCTTCCCACCTTTCCAGTTTTTGTGTCACTCCGCATTATAACCGCTACAAAACCATTCTCAAATGCAACGGTACGAGCCCATTTCAATATTGCATCGCGTGATTCAAACACCTACACATATGGATAATTATTTTTTAATATGCTAAAAACAATCATGTAACAACTTTACATACATTTAAATACGTTTAAATACACATCATTACCTCATTCGTTTGGAATGCTGCAGAACAATCATTTAAACAAGCATTATCAGCAAACAAATTGGGGTCTACACCATTGTCTTCATTACACTGAAACGCATCAGTGTCTGCTCCAATGTCTTCTTCCATATTTACTTCTTCTGACATTATACTGTCATACATCCAATCATCGTTGTCCATCCTAACAAATAACAAATTAATTTAACATAAAAAACTGCATGTAAAACCAAATATAATTACACAGCTATTACACGGTACAACATGCATGCCTGACACGCATGCAATGACAATTTGTGGTCCTATAATCGGTGGCCAACAAATTTTGTCAGAACGCATGCCTGATACATCATGTCAAAGGGTACAATGACAATGACAACACGATCACGAATGCTACAAATTTCATACAACCCATGTGAAATTATAAAACCTCAGTGATATTGACAATACCATCAACCATATCGATCAAAGACTAAAAATTTATAATGCCATGTCTCACTCAACGCTTTCACACAAACACAATCACACAACTATAAGTAACACAGAAAACCATTAACTCAACCACACGCTTTCACACAACAGACCTCCACAACCAAAAATTTCATGTCAGTACTATGGCATTCTTAGGAGAAACAAGGAGTCAAACCATTTCTAACTCCAAATTAGCATTCATTTTTCCAAATGGATCAATCAACCACAACCAAACTGGTGTTTCTTTCGAATGTCCCACTCTAATACCAATGCGCGTTCCTAATGAGTGTTCTTTTCAGTCACTCAAAACTAGAATGCACAACACCCTTCTCCTAACAAATAACCAATATGTGAATGAAATCTACTACAGAAAGCCTTCCCTAGATGTAAGTCAACAATATTTCTTTCATTCTCTGCAACTCCGAAATGATGACGATGTTTGCACAATTTTAATGTGCAGCGACCAATACTCGTCTGTTGGCCCTATAGAACTATTGTGTACCATCAACAGAACTCCCGATGGTATACTCAACCTACTTTGATCCACCATGGTCCTTACACATGATGCAATCTTATATTACAACGGCAAATGGAACATACCACGACAATCAAATTTTGTGGGTTATTCCTTCACTGGAACAAATCCAATCAAATTTGAAATTCCTTCAGGATGCAACATTCAAACACTCAAGGATCTCGTCAAGCAAGTTGCTCCTATAGGGGTCCCCCCTAATGGAATTCACGACTCACAAGTGGTAAGAAAATTATTTTTTCGAAAGCCATGTCATGCAAAATATTCACAGAACACAATCGAATATCATATAGTAGAGTTGATGACCGATGAAGACGTGTTAAAGATATTAACTGAATCCAACTATTGGAAACATTTTTGTTCAATCGAAATTTTAGCTATTTTTAACAGAGCGGCTACCCAAAAACCCCTGATAACAGATGCAGATGTTGGCCGTGATTGAAACAGAACAACAACACCATCCATCGTTGTTTTCATTTTATTAGTTATTGTTGTTTCGTATTCTTGTCTATGTGTCATGTGATGCAAACATATTGAAGGTGTTTCCTTATTATTATTATATGCAACTATCCGAATTTTCTATCATTCATGTTTAATACTCATTTATGCTGTTTCATTTATCAAAATAAACACAAAATAATATGCGCAACAACTCGACGAATCCTAAAAATCCCAAAAATCAGCAATCTAAGCCCATACGGATTGAGCAATCCGTATGGGTCATACGGATTGAGCAATCCGTATGGGTCATACGGATTGAGCAATCCGTATGGGTCATACGAATTGACCAATCCGTATGGATCATACGAATTGGTTGATCCGTATGGATCATACGGATTGGTTGATCCATATGGATCATACGGATTGGTTGATCCGTATAGGTCATACGGATCAACTAATCCGTATGAGTCATACGGATTGACCAATCCGTACCACCCATACAGATTAGTTGATCCGTATGACTCATACGGATTGGTTGATCCATATGAGTCATACGGATTGGTCAATCCATATGAGTCATACGGATTGACCAATCCGTATGACCCATATGGATCAACTAATCCGTATAAGTCATACGGATCAACTAATCCGTATGGGTGGTACAGATTGGTTAATCCGTGCAATTCATATGGATTGCCGAATCCGTAAACAATCAAAAACTGAACTTACCTCTGCACTACGACAGCAACCGCTCGTCGGCCTCCGACAACCACAGCACCTCCGACGAAATGAACCAAATCCCACCGATATCACCAACCAAAATACCAACAACAGCTCAGCCGATCCAAATGAGTAGCGGAAATGAAAGTGAATGCGGATATTCGAAAGAGGAACTCCCATAACAGCCATATATCACAGCTGGTGCTTAGGGGTACTTTTGGAATTTTAAAAAAAATTATGGTGTAGTAGAAATAACATATAGTATATGAAGAAGCACTCAAAATATTTTCGGCAGCCACTGTCCATTATTTACTTATCCTTTAATCTAATGTATCTAGCTCCTTGTATAATTAAATTCTTAAAGAATACTATTGTTTTATAAGTAATGCCAAATGAAACCTTTTTAGAAACTCTAGTACCAAAGATACTTCATACTACCCTTTTGGCAACTCTAACAAGTTATTAGCAAGACAAAAAAAATCATTGATCAGAATTAAACTCCTCCTACCATTTGGAACATACTAATTAATTAATAGTATTTATGAAACCAGAAATAACGAAATATTAGCGAAAGTTGTTAAAAGTTAAAATCATCGAGAAGGGTACAAAAATGTACAAATCAACATGCCCACACCAATAATAAATTGTTAAATTGCTAAAATCCTTATTTTGCCAATTCAAATATCAGGATTCATAGAAAACTAACCATCTTTTTCTTCATCTATAGGCTCGGCTCTCCAAACAATATCTTTCTGCCCAGTAGCAAGATTTTTGTAGAACTGCAAAGAAAGAAAACTTAGTCCAAGCAAGCTAATGAAAAGGAAAAAATGTTTTGCAAGAACACGTGCGGGAAAGGAGATTCTTTTTTACCAGTTCAGCTAAGTTGAATGGAGTTTTATATTGTATTGGTTTTATTGCTATAATAAGAGTGCTAGCAACACGCACCCTGATACACTATTACCACAAGTTAAAAATTTATTGAAAACTAAAAAATTATGAAAGACTCGTTAAATAAGAAATAGGACTCAATTTTTTTATAATTTTCAATAAACTTTAACCAATAGTATACCAAAAGTACAGAATATTTAAAAGAGTATGTTGCCAACATTTCTCTTGCTATAGTAGCTGACAGCATTCACTAACTGGAGGAAGCAGGTGACATAATTCATATGGGAAACTAGGATAGTCCATGGCTGGCTACTCTGAAACCACTAGACAAGTAGTGATAATGCAGAGGTATTAATTTCAGTTTCATATAAATACATACATATTAATTTGTGCATTAAACTTACCTTGTGAAATTCGAGAGTATCTCCTTCAGACTTACGCAGCTCAACCATGTCTAGTGAAGGGGCCACCTCTAAGATCTGGAAAGCAACACTTCAAGCATTAGAAATAGTCCGGAATCCTGAATATAAATTAATGTGAAGGACACCCCTGATCATGAAAGCAAACTTTGAGAACATATACCTCAGTGGCTACAGATAGATGACCTTTGCGTCCAGTCTTTTCGCCTTGAATCTTTAACTGAAGTGCAAAATAAGAGATTGCCAAGTTATTATTGCTGGAAATTAGCCCCAATATGTATATTGAGTTATTAACTAAATAGATAAGTTATGTAGTATAGATTCTTTTACCTTACAGTTGTTCTTCTTAACATCAAAACCCAGGGGTCCTGCAGCTTTCTCAATTTTTGAAATTATTTCATCTGCTGAACATTTGGATGTGAACCGTGTTTCCCTTTTAACTAGTTCCTAGTTGTCAAAAAATACAACTAACCTTAAGCATTATATTCAAGAAGTGCATTCTTGATTCATGCAACTTGTAATTGTAATCAACAAATAGCAAAACATGATTGTGTGAAAAGGGAAAATGAAAGGAAAATAGTACTTGTGATCTGATCACAATGTAATTTGATAAGTTTCTCACAAGGATTTTTTTTTTTTTTTTCACATTTCCTCCACCCATTCCATGTTAAATTTCTAGGATGACAAGCTCTAACAAGAGAAAAGTATACAACTCATTTTCTTATAAAGAGACACATACCATTTGCTTCTCAAAAAGACTACTAAGATTGAGGCCCTGAGATTTAGAGATAAGCTCAAAGGCATTCATAGTCACAGGTGCCACAGGTGCCATAGCGCCTCTCTATAACAAGATTTTGTGAATCCTGTGTACCACAGTGACATTGAGTAGAGGTTAGAATCCAAAGCTTTGATGAACAAAATTAGCCAATATTAACAGATAAATCAAATACTTACCGTAGAATCACTGAAAATAGAATCTACATCATCAACACTAACATTAGCCTGGTCAAATACGGGTGGCTTATATCCCTTCTTGAACCAGTCATTCTCAATGACCTCAGCAAATGTAATCCGCTGTTTCATATTATTAAAAGAAAAACAGATACAGGTTGTTTATATATTTGGTGAAATGGAGTGAAAAATAAGAGTATTTGTTAAACACTAGATTAGTACTAGAGTAGAATAAAATTAAACAAAGAAAACCCAAGGTCATACAGTGGCAGGATTTGGATCAAGGATTTTGTTGATTAGCTTCTTTGCACTTGAAGAGAACCATGGAGGACACATGAACTCGGCCTTGAAAATCTGTCAACCAAAATGGGGAAAAGAAAATAAAAGAAAAAGAAACACACAAGCCAGCACCTATCATGAAACAGAAAATATGGACCGCACTGAAGGAAAAAATGCACCAATTACTTCAATTTTGTCATATCAGGCTTCAACTTAGAAATTTCCACAGAAACATGTAACTTAACTCCTCTCCACAGGGAGTAGGGTATCATAGTGGCAGTACTAGTTGGTGTTAACAAAATACAATGCATTGTGAGAAGAAAATATGTTAAAGGTCCTTCTGATTCACAAAAGTCAATATGCTGAGTTTTGTAGACAGATTCAGTTATGCTTATTATCATCTAATTAATAAAAGGTACCCCATTTAACAAAGAAAAATAAATAAAAGTACAAGAATGATATATCTGAATGTTGTGTGTAATACCCACACACGTGCTCTCTATTTATAATCAAATAAGGGAGCAATTAGGGTACAAAAACTCAATTAAATCTTAATTTTTAGTAATGGAATATTTCAATTTAATCCACTGATTATAAGTAACTATAATAAATGTTTGAGAAGATCAAGTTTTGATGCTCTCCAACAGCAACATCAGAATAATGTGAACCGAGTTCACTCAGGTGAACAGAAAGAAATAGATATCGGGTGAAAATCACCTTTTTATATAAAGCTGATAGATTGGTTTCTTCAAAGGGCAAATAGCCAGCCATTAAAACAAAGAGAATAACACCACATGACCATAGATCTGCCTTTGCCCCATCATAACCTTTGTTGTGAATCACCTAGATGATAAGGAAGTAGTGATAAAAGAAAAATAAAAGGTTCATGAGATAAAAAGTTTTAGTAACAAGCAGCAAAAGCTAATATACATACCTCTGGAACAACATAATTTGGCGTACCGCATGTTGTGTGAAGTAGCCCATCTGCCTATTAGCAACAGGAAAATCAGTTACCAATTGAACATGATTATATTTTTCAAAATATAGTCAACATACTCACCCGAACTTGTTGAGGCAATGCACTCAATCCAAAATCTGATACTTTAAGCACTCCTTTAGCATCCAGCAACAAATTCTCAGGCTTTGGTAGATAAAACAAAGGAACACATTAATTTTTTATTCTTTTTTCCTTCTCTCTCGGTCGCTCACTACCTGTGGTTAAGTATATACATTCCCTCTTTAAAAATATATTTTTTCACTGAGAATGCATTATTAAATGTTCAGAAACCTTTAATTTGAGCCCCACACCAGCATTCTCTCTTTGAAAAGGGAAACAAAGGAAAAATGTCAATGGTGCAAGTGGTACAACCTTTAGGTCTCTATGGAAAACACCTCTACTATGACAGTAATCCACAGCACATATAAGTTGTTGAAAATATTTTCTTGCTTTATCTTCTTTCCACCTCCCACTGCATGCCTGGCTCAATTTAATAGCAACAAAAGCACCAAAATAAAAGAATTATATAAATACCAAGCTAATAAACAGGTCTTTGACCTTCAGAAGCACACAGAGAAGATAAAAACTGCCTTACAATTTTATCAAACAGCTCCCTACCAGTCACAATTTCCAACACAATGTATATCTTTGTTTTGCTAGCCATTACCTACACCAGGAATAGACATTTGCAATGCAATTAGGAAAGACTAAAATATAAAAGAAAACATTGGAAAATATAAAAACAGAAATAAATGATACAAAATGTAAAGTACTTGGATGCAATCATTTGCAGCCTTCTAACCTCATACATACGTATGACATATGGATGTCTAATCAGTTTCATTGTTGATATTTCTCGTTTTATCTGCATATCAGTGAACAACAGAAAATATCAGAAAAGACTAGAGTATCTCTAAAGAAAACACTACAAAATATAGCAGAAGATATTTGTTCACACCAGGATCTATGATGGTCATGCTACCAATGCCTAAATGTGGAGAGACTCACCAGTATAAAACTTATATATTGAGTCTTGCTCATGATTTTGTAGTTTCCCATAAATTTTAACTAATAACAAACAGTGTGTTAGAAAGAGTGTATTGCTAGCACTAAATAACCTCTTCATGCCTAAAACAACAGTTTTGATTCAGTTTGAATTTGGAATAGAAAATTTTTTGAGAGTTTTCCTTTCATTCTTAGGGAACTAGTTCTGCACTGAACAAAGAATCATCTTTGTGAAGTATAACCTGCACTTGAGTTCTTAATCCTCTATAATAATGTCCACATCTCTCAAATCTGTTTTGGAAGATCAATGGCCAAGTTTATCGAATTCATTTGTAGCTTTTGAGGTCGAATACCTCTTGGGTTCAGATCAAGACCACACTCTTACAATGCAAGTGACGTGACTTAAATCAAGTTTAGGAAGATGTTTTAGTGGGGAATGTTCCTTTCTTAGACGCCTTTCCTCTACTCTGGAACCTCTCTATCTGGCCCATTAATTTTTTATTTATTCACAGCTATATTTGAACTTTGGTTTCACCTTAGTAAAAGTTTGAGTTATTAGACACTAGTGAGCTACTGTGCCTTTTCTCACTACCTAATTCTACTTTACTCTGTAAGCCAACCTCGATAGGAGAGTTTGGACTTTGGAAATTCTTCTTTCAGTTTCTAGCATACTTTTGAAACCATCAAATGTTCCTTATTTTCAATTTACAACAGCACATTAAAAATCCAAAGCTCCTTCTAAGATTGAATCCACTGTATGGAAATTGGTCTTACTGAATTATTGCAAATGACTTGTTGCAGAAAGCAAATTTCTAGGCCTCACACCAATCTTACTACCGACATGTGATATATGTACTGAGGTTATGTTTGGATTGAAGTTTAAAAAGTACCTTTGTGAATTCTAATGCACAAATGAAGAAGGGACAATATGTTATTTTGAGAGTGAAAGTACTTTTGAACTCTCAACTTTAATCTAAATATGCTCTGTGTAGAAGTAGTTCAGAAACAGTGAACTGTTTATATTGTGCTTTATAACGGATCGGTGGATGTTTGGAAGAACCTTATTTTTGGATTTACAAAGGTCTTATAATAATTAAGAACACTAAATTTGGTGGCTATGTGCAGTTTATGCATGCTTTGGTGCCTGTGATTGGAGCACAATGCTTCATTCACATTTTTAGGGTGCCGTTTTAGTGGTTTTACTCCTAAACCTGTTTTTGACACACCTTATTCTTTCTATTTTTTTCTTCTTATCACATATCATTTCTAATTATATCAATTACTTATCTCGTTTTTCTTTATATCTATGACACACTCATGTGTCCAAGGACTTTTTACCTTTCTATAGTGACCTACTCAAGAATCAAGCCTTGGTTGTTATTTCCCATACGTAACGACTGATTAAACAGCTTTGCTGCGGTTTTCGCTTTTTCATGTGCTTTGTTGTTCACAGATTTTTTCCCTCAAATTGTTCTTTCCCCCACTTTCATAAAATTTCTTTGTTTGCACAAAAATAAACAGAATCCAATAAAATTGATTACTAGTACCTCCATTCCTATTTATAAAACTCAATTACATAATTCATCAAAATTAAGAAAAATAGTTATTTTTTGATAGCAATGATGAACGGTGTATCTTAGAATGAAATTAAAAAAAAAGTTATAGGTTTAGTACAGGATTAGACTCATTGTTATCTCTATGTTCCAAATGTTTTTTTTTATAGTTTTTTTTCCTTTTCATCTCTCTTCCTTTTTTCCCTTCCCCTTCCATTTCCACTTTCATTTCAATCTCTTCGTATTTATCATTGAATTCATCTACCACCGACCTCAATTAGTTTGAGTTAAATGTATTTTTTATGTTATAGTTGATAGCAATAAATTTATTCTAAATTTATATATTTTTTCAAAAATATCATTGTCATAATATTTCTTTCACTTCTAAATGCATGTTAATACAAAATTTCTCTTATTTAATTAGGAGTATTTTTAGTGAAAATAATTACTGCATAAAACAATATGAATTGAGTCTTATACAAAGAAATAAACAAATTTAAGAAATTGGGTCTTATAAATAAGGATAAAAGTAGTATGATTTTTTTATTCGTAGAAGTCGAAGACAATGTCAAAAAGAATTTTCAATAACTCACACATCCTTTCTTAATCAAGGAAGTTAGACCCGCTTGACAAACAAAGATAATATATAACATCCTTGTTTATTTTCACATTAGAAAATTAACTCCTACTTTACAATAAAATCATTTCAATGTAAATCTCATTAATTTAGACACATGTCCCATAATATCCTTGTTTATTTTCACATTAGAAAATTAACTCCTACATTACAAGTTAAAATCATTTATTTAAATGTAAATCCCACTCATTAATTTAGACACATGTCCCAAATTTATTTCATTATTCAAAAGTAATTTCAAAAATCAATTCTACCCATTTTTAAAACAAATAAACTCAAATTGGTGTATGTATAGTGTTTGTTTGGTTCTCCATATAGTATTTTCAATGACAGAACACTGTATCAATAAAAAAAGAAGAAAAAGACAGAACACTCTAAATAAGCCAAAGCATAGAAACTATAACGCGCTCAGAAGACGACAAATTTTACACACAAGCTTGCAAACTCAACATCCCACACAAACTCCAGAACAAAACAACAAACTAATAAAAACCCAGAAAAAGACAATTCATAATTTCATATTCCACCAAATGACCTCATCCATATTATATTGGTACGCACCAGTGTTGTGAAAATCGATTCGATCATTGAACTGATCGAGGTAGTGAGTTAGTGGTTCAGTGGTCCAATCAGTGGATCAGTAATTGAATCGATTTGAACCGATATATATATTAAAATTTTAAAATTATATTATATATAAATATATAGCTAGTATTATTTAATTAAAAAAAGTATAATAAAAAATTTAAAATAACAATTGAAGTATTAAAGTTGATAAGTAAAATGTACTAATAATGAAAAAGAATGTAAATAGAAACTAATTAAATTAAAACACAAGTCCAATTTTTAATTAAAAAATGAGCAAAAAGAGTGTAGAAAGTAATAAGAGGTGTACAAGAAGCAAATGAATGGATTGGAGGCCCAAAGGTAAAACCTAATCTTAAAATATATATACCGTACTTTGCTTGCGCTTCCTCCTCTTATTTCTTCGTGTAGTGGCTGCACATCTTCTTGTTTCTTCATCTTATTTCTTTCTTTGTGCAACTGCACCTCCATACCGTCCACACCTCTTCTTCTCATTTTCTACACCTCACCTCATCTTCTGCACCTCATTTAGGATTTGCGCTTCATTTTCTCTGCGACGAACTTCTCCATGAAGAAGAGAACGAAGAAGAGGATGATGATGGTGGTTTGAAGACCCGACAATGGCACGACTCCGTGAAGGAGACCAACAAATATGACGCCGTTTTGGAGTCCATTTTTTTGGGCACAATCCGATCCGGGTTTTGAAAACTGTCCAATTTTGGTCGGTTTTAGCCAATTTTTATCTTTTCTCTTTTTATTATTGGGTGGAAAAAATAGAGACACCTATCACATATTTTCCTCTAATAATATCAAAGGTCTTGTCAAGTTTTAACTAATACCTTACATTAGAGCAAAGATAAGGTCTTGTCAAGTTTTAACTAATACCTTAAGAGTAAAGATACTGGTCATGGTTAAGGAATTATACCCTCCATAATATAAGATGTTTAAAGATTTTATATAAGTATAAAAGAATATAATTAATTTTTTAAATTTTAAAAAATAATTAATTTTCTATTATATCATTTATCTCTTTTAAATAAGACTCATATATTTTTTTTATGTATTTCTTTCATTGAATATTTATTAACGATAATATTAAGAAAAAGTGTTTAATGTAATATTAATTTTATAAAATAGCATATATTTTGGAATAAAAATCATATATTTTAAAAGAAAAGAAATAAAAGAAGTAAAATTTTATTAAAAATTATGTGAAATCATTTAAAATATAGGGGAACACATTTTTTTCCCTTCAAACAAAAATCTTTACTCATTTACTTTCTACTCAAGACACTGAGATAGCGTTTGCTTAATCTATCATTATTATTAATAAAAAATAGATGAGAAAAGAGAGAAATTAATAACCTGGGCAATCATTTTGTGTTTGAAAAGTTTCTCCTTGTCGAGAATCTTAATGGCGACGTTCTCTCTAGTCTCCACGTGCCTCGCGAACTTCACCTTCGCAAAATTGCCCTCGCCAAGGGTCCGACCCAGCTCGTCTTCCCCACACGAGTCTTGCTGCTCCCCTGCCCCGACCGTGATGTCATCCTCTTCTCTCTTCAAACCCCCTTCTCTTTCTCTCTCTACAACAACCCCATTCTCTCTCTCTCTCTATATATATATATATATATATATATGTTATGGAAATAATAGTTGGGCTTAATGTTGAGGCCCAGTTATTATAATCGTGCACCCAACTGATTCATCGAACGTGGACCATGAATAAGTCAACATCTAATTAAGATGTGGGAGTAGAAGCTGATATACCCGGAATCACTACGTGAAGTAACTGTAAGGTATATCGCCTATAAATACATGGTGATTACAGTAAAAAAGGTACACACATTCTGACTCTATCTCTTTCAATTACACAGAGCACACACCCCACGTCAATTGGTGATTTCTCTCTGTGATCATCTGCTTCAAGATATTTCGTCTCCATAGATATCTTTGAAGCAGAAGAGTCGGAACCTAATCCTACAACAATCTTTCAGCATATTTTGTTGTACAGTTGTGTTCTGGAAACATACAGAACATTGGCGCCGTCTGTGGGAAGAGATAAATTTCAAGTCCCACGATTCAACAATGGTGAATACAAGAAACAGTCAGTTAAGACCACGTTCCGAGATGCTAAACAGGGAGATCTTGATACGAGAGAATCGAAATATGGTGCAGCATGAAGATGTGCACGTGACGGAAGCAGTTTCTGATGCGACTTCTTCACCTGTCCCGACCAAGCAGCGGAGGGAGATTCCAGTGCAGAGGAGGATACAGGAGGAGGAGTTGGGAGAGCGTTTCGTCAGCAATGCTTTTAATTCGATCCTAAGCCAGATTGAGAGCATGGAAAGAAGACAAGCTCTTCAGAGACAGGAGGATATGCGGATGATAACTCGTCAAATGGAGGAGCGCAATGAAGAGTGGAAACGTGTCGAAACTCAACGCATGGCACGGTTGGAACGGAGGTTACAAAGTATGGTCGAACAGGTTGACGGTTTAGACCACGAAGAGGAGTCAATGCCGACAAGGCTAGCTCCGGAAACACCAGCTAACCAGCCCGACAATGCCGAGCAGTCAGGTGCCCAGATGAGGAATGGAATCCAACCCCGAGAACGGATCCGAGTTAGGGAACCATCACGGGAGGAGGTCAGGAGTGATGAAAATGTTCAGAACCGGGTTGACAACCCGGAAGTGCAACAAGTTGATTGACTATCAACAGATCACGGTCGAGAGGAGGAATTGGTCCTCGTGGAAGAAATGAGGGACCGATCTATCGAAGGAAGTATAGTCGGGGACAGCAAAATAACAGCCCTTTTGTGGACGAAATAGTGAATGCCCGGTATTTAGACGACTTCGATGGGTCATTTCTGTCCAAATATGATGGGACCCAGGACCCACAGGTGCATATTGACGAGTTTGATTTGCAGATGTGTGTTCGAGGCATTGACGAGCCCATTATTTCAAGGATTTTTGTTACTACGTTGACAGGACCAGCACAGACTTGGTTCCATACGTTGTCGCCGAGATCAATTCGGAACTTTGAGGACTTTGGGCATAGATTCTTGTTGAATTTTGCAACCAGCAAAAAACAGCCAAAGTCCGAGTTCGCCTTGGGAAAAATAAAGCAGTTATCCGGAGAAACGTTGCAAAGTTATTTGGACCGGTTTAAAGAAGCTGCGTTGCAAGTGCAGGGGTTGGAGGAGAAAGTCCATGTGTACTTAATCTCTGCCGGGTTGAATGGATCGTCTAGATTCGCAAAGTCCATTTATAAAGACCCAGTAAAGTCCTTGATGGAATTTCGAGCCTGGTCAAAGAAGTACTTGGAATTAGAGCAGATGGAGATAGCAAACGCTCCAGGACGAGAAAAGGAGCAGAGTCCTAGAAGAAGGAGCCCACCCCAAAAAAATAAGGGACATTCCGAGAATCGAACTCGGAATAATGACATGAAGTTTAGGCCAGGGAGATATGAGAATAAGTATGGGAAGTACACTCCTCTGAATGTCTCCCGTTCTCAGATTTGGAAGGAGGTAGCGTTAATTGATATGAAGAAGGTGGAACGACCCCATCCTATGTTTAATAAGGCCGGGTTGGATAAGTCACGATTTTGTGAGTTCCATAATGGACCTGGGCACACCACGGACCAATGTTGGGACTTACGAGATGCAATTGAGAAGTTCATCCGAGAAGGAAGATTAAGACAATATGTGATCAAAACTCAAGGACGGAAGAATAAACGCAAGGGAGATGAGGTCCAACCTGGAAAAACGGAGGGAAAAAAGAAGTCACGAGAAGAGGATGATACGTTCTCGGAACCCGAGTTCGAATGCAATGTTATCTCGGGAGCCATGGGGGGTGGAGGTGATATCGCCAATCAGAGGAAGAAGTATCTGAAGAAGGTGTTATCAATCAGAGCGCAGCCAAAGTTTAAAGACAGAGAAGGAGACAGGGAACCACCACTATTATATTTCACGAAGCAGGACATGGAGGGAGTGATGCCGGGACACGAAGACGGACTCGTTATTACCGGAACGGTGGGTAATTGCTGAGTTCAGAAAATGTTCGTAGATAATGGAAGTTCGGCCGATATTATTTTATGGAGCGCATTCAAAAAGATGAATTTGGACGTGGAAGATTTGAGATCATGCAAAACCATGTTAATTGGTTTCAATGGCGGGAATACAATCGTCAAAGGAGCCATTTACTTACGGTTGACTTTAGGCACGAAGGAAGCGTTCAAGTCGGAAAGAGTAAGGTTCGTGGTAGCAGACTTCCACTCCCAGTACAATATGATATTGGGAAGGACGACTATCCACAGATGGGATATCTTGATGTCTACAAAACATCAAAAGCTTAAGTTTGTGAGCGGTAATGGTCAGGTGGTGACCATATGCGGTGATCAGAAGGAGTCTCGACAGTGTTATTACGGCACAGTCCGAGAAAACGAAAGCAAGCCAGCACCAGTACCCCGAGAGTTGGACAGGGGCAGGCATACCCGGGATAACAATAATAGCCCGGTACAACCAGTAAATATGGTTGAGCTGGATATGAGAGAAGCACCAGATGAATGGAGACCGGAGCTGGTGGAAGACGTCGACTGTATCCGGATTGGCGATCAAGCTGGTCAGACCACCAAGATCGGACGAACGATGAAAGCCGGTCAAAGGGAGGCGCTTATCCAGTGCCTTAGAAGAAATCAAGACGTGTTTGCGTGGAAGGCGTCTGAGATTGTAGGAATAGATCCTGAGTTTTGTTGCCATAAATTATCCATGTATCCGGGATCGAAGCTAGTTCAATAGAAGAAACGAAAGCTGGGACCAGAGAGGACTCAGGCCCTGCGGGCCCATATTGAGGAATTGCTACAGGCCGGGTTCATATGGGAAATTCAGTACACAACCTGGTTATCAAATGTTGTTACGGTACGTAAATCGAATGGGAAATGGAGAGTATGCACCGATTATACAGATTTGAATAAGATGTGCCCGAAGGACGCTTACCCAATGTCGAACATAGATCAGTTGGTAGATAACTCTTCTGGGTTCAAGGTATTGTCTTTCATGGATGCATTTTTCAGGTACAATCAGATTGCGATGCACCCTAACGATCAGGACAAAACGACATTTATTGGTGACAAGGCCAATTACTGCTATAATGTAATGTCGTTCGGGTTGAAGAATGCAGGGGCGACGTACCAAAGAATGATGAACAGGGTGTTCGAACCACAACTCGGCCGCAACATCGAAGTATATATTGATGATATGATTGTTAAAACAGCCGAGGTCGCTAGCATGTCGAAGATCTAGAGGAAAGGTTTAAGCGGTTAAGAGAATATAACATCCGTTTAAATCCTCTGAAATGTACTTTTGGAGTAGGAGCTGGAAAGTTCTTGGGGTTCATGTTGACCCATAGAGGAATAGAGGCGAACCCGGACAAATGCCGGGTCGTGTTGGAAATGCAGTTCCCGAAAAGCAAGAAGGAGGTACAACAGTTGACAGGGAGGATTGCTGCATTGACACGCTTTATGCCAAAGTCGGCTGAAAAAGCTCTCTTTTTCTTTAAGATGCTGAAGAAGCAGGCCATAATAAATGGAACCAGGAGTGCGACGAAGCGTTTGCCGCAATGAAGAAGGCTTTGGCATCTCCCCCAGTTCTATCGAAACAGGAACCGGGAGAAGTGTTAGTTTTATATTTATCGGTGGGAGAAGAGGCTGTTAGTGCCGTGCTGGTCAGGGAAGTTGATGCAGTTCAAAAGCCGGTATATTTCGTAAGCCGGGCTCTACGTGACTCCGAACTGCGATATCAGAAGCTGGAAAAGGTGGCATTTGCATTGATCACGGTCGCGAAGAAATTACGACCATATTTCCAAAGTCACACCGTTACCATAAGAACGAATCAACCAATCTGGCAAGTACTCCATAAGCCAGATTTAGCAGGGAAAATGATTAACTGGGCAATTCAGTTATCCGAGTTCGATTTGAAATTCGAAGCTCGGCACGCTATCAAGTCCCAGGCATTGGCAGATTTCGTGATGGAGCTCACTTCCCACACCTCGGGATCAGACGTTCGGTGGAAATTATATGTAGACGGCTCATCTAATAGGAAAGGAAGCGGTGTCGGAATCATAATTGAGAATCCGGACGGGGTAGCAACTGAGTTCTCATTACAGCTCAATTTCCCAACGTCGAATAACCAGGCCGAGTATGAAGCATTAATCGCCGGATTGATGCAGGAGAAAGAACAGGAGGCCCGAAGAGTGAAGGTGTTCACAGATTCACAGCTGGTGGAGGCCCAAGTAGATGGTCGTTATCAAGTAAAGGGGCCTTTACTGTCAAAGTACTTATATAGAGTGAAGGAAATTATAGCCGGGTTCGACGAAGTGGAAGTCAATCATATCCCAAGAGAGGACAACGCTAGGGCTGACATTTTGTCAAAATTAGCCAGTACAAAGAGCCCTGGCAATAATCGAACAGTGGTCCAACAGCAGGTTCTACAGTCGACTTGCATAATGATGATCACGGCGGAACAAGATTGGAGGCGCCCGATAATTGAGTACTTGGAGAGGGGCACGTTGCCAGATAACGGGATGGAAGCCAGAAAGTTGGTACGGATTGCTGCTATGTATACAATCGTCAACAATGAGTTGTATCGAAGAGGACTCAATAGCCCTCTGCTAGTTTGTGTGAAGTCGGACCGGGTTGAATATGTTTTGGCCGAGATACACGAAGGTATTAACGGCCAACACATGGGGGCGAGAGCATTGACAAGGAAAGCGCTTCGGGCCGGATACTATTGGCTGACTATGGGAGCGAATGCAATAGCACATGTGAAAAGGTGTGAGAGTTGTCAGAAGCATGCAGCGAGAGTATTATCTTTGCCAGAAGAGTTACAATGCATCTCAGCACCTTGGCCATTTTTCAAATGGAGAATGGACTTATTGGGTCTGTTCAAGCCGGCTGAAAGGCAGTTGAAGTGGTTGGTGGTCGCAGTGGATTATTTCACCAAATGGATCGAGGTCGCACCATTGGCCTCGATTACGTCAGCACGAGTCCAGCGATTTTTTGAAAGAAACATTGTAGCCAGATTTGGAATCCCGTGGGAGGTCATTACAGATAATGGTACCCAGTTCACAGACAAGGGATTTCAGGAGATGATGGCTGGGTTCCATACCCAGCACAAGTTTGCTTCAGTAGAGCATCCTCAATCCAACGACCAAGCAGAGGCCGCAAACAAGACAATATTGGAAGCACTACGAAAAAGGATGTTTGACGCCGGATCTAATTGGGTGGAGTAGTTACATTATGCAATCTGGGGAATCCGGACCATCGTCCAAACATCAACAGGCGAAACACCATTCCGCATGAGTTATGGGTGCGAGGCCATGATACCAGTGGAAGTCGGACAACCGTCATGGCGACGGGAACAGGTGCTACAAGAAGGTGAGGAATCAAATAATGAATCGTTGGCGGTAGAATCAGCACTGGTGGATGAAGTCTGGGTTGCTGTCCATGCCCAGGATCTTAGGGCCAAACGACAGGTAGCACTTTCTTACGACAAGAAGGTGGTCCCACGTCAATTTGAGCTAGCCGAGCTGGTATTACGGAGAGCGGACATCGGGAATAAAAACGCTCGGGATGGAAAATTTGCAGCTAACTGGGAAGTGAAAATGAAAGGAACACTTCAAAACAACCAAGAACGAGGGTGAATTGGTTGAACCTTGGTAAATTAAAATTTAAATCAGAGTTGCCACAGGATCTTTATCACTTTAAAATGTTTTGAAACTAAGAATCATTTATTCAATCAAATTGCACTGCCAAGAAACCAATAAGATGTAACAACTTTCTATGCAAATAATTTGAATCACAACCAAAACAATTTAGAGATGAAGAGAAGAGAAGAAAGATTAGCCACAGATTTTTATACTGGTTCACTTCAAACACTATAAAGCTACATCCAGTTCTTCCACTCAACACTAGAGTAGAGTTCCACTATTGCAAAAATATTCCTACAAGATATTACAAGCCTCTTTTTATCAACCCTAGATAAAGTTCAGAAGTCTAAAACACTATTAGACCCTTAGAGACCAAATCCAAACTGAGAACACTACTTAGCTTCCCTTAGAGAAACACTATCTCTAAACATCAAGCAAGAAACCCATTTACAATAGACTAATCTTTACAAAATTCAATCAAAAGAATTACACCTTCAAAGACTAAGGAAAGATTTCACCTGATAATCCAAAGAACATATGCATATGAATGATTCAATCAGGTTGAAAGAGAGATTACAAACTCAATGCATTCCTTCCTTATGCTTTGACACAATGATGATGCTTCACTTCATTAATTCAGAGACCCATACGAATTTGTGAAGCCTATTCGATGTTAGAAACTCAGAAAACTCACTAAAGAAAGCTTATGAACGTTTGTAAATGCTCAGTGTACGAATTTCTCAAAATCTCAAAAAACAGAGCAAGAGGTTTCTATTTATAACAGCTTTCTAACTGAAAATAATCGATTAAACACGCTCCTGTAATCGATTATTTCGCATATGTAATCGATTAATCCAAGAATGTAATCGATTAAAATGCTCCTGAAATGTTCTGGATTTGAGCTATGAACAATGTAATCGATTATTCCGTGAAGTAATCGATTAAACCAGACATACATGTTTTTCTAAATGCATTGAGTAATTGATTACGAAATATGGTAATCGATTAAGACAGTCAATCATATATTTTCAAATGTACTGTGTAATCGATTAAAATGATATGTAATCGATTAAATCAGCAGAACATGTAATTCATAGGCATAGATGTAATCGATTACGAATTTCTGTAATCGATTAAGGCAGTCAGCATGATTTTCTTATTTAAGCCTATATAATCGATTAATTCGATATGTAATCGATTACAATGTTCTTGATTTGTTTTCAAGAAGGCACAAAGAACAAAATAATCGATTCTATCAATGCTGTAATCGATTAATGCAGTAAAACTTCATTTTTCCAAAAACTCAGCTTTTTAAATGCCTTACTTATGAATATTTTTGCTTAGACCTTCAATCTAACAATCTTTAATGAATGATTATGCATGATATGCTTTTGGATTATCAGATTGCACAATTTTCCTCTTACATAAATCAAATTGGTCTTCAATAGCTTTCTTTGACATTTTCCATTGAGGCATGTTGAAAGCACAAAACACTTAAGGCTTGATTCCAGTTCATTCATGCATGGCTTCTCTTGAATCAACAGGAAGGACCATACCAGATCACAAAGAAACTCGGGCAGGGAGCCTACATGCTGGAAAGGTTAGAAGGCAAAGCAATCAAACAAACATGGAATGCGGACAAACTCAAGAAGTATTATAGTTGATGTGTCAACAATGTTCGTTTTTATTTTATTAAAGGGTGTGGGTTTCTCTTTTATTGAGAGTATGAACTCGGTGGTTATTTCCTCGGGTACATATGGTTATCTTTCATTGAGATCACACCGTTCTTATAAATCTGGTGGGTTTCTCTTTAACTGAGAGTATGGATTCGGTGGTCATTTCCCGGGTACATATGGTTATCTTTCATCGAGATCACCAGTACGAATAATGTAATATGGACGTAGGAGTTAAGTGGTTTGTTTCTTTTTGAGAGTATGAGCCGAGAACGATTATTCGCTATCTCGGAACATGTGGTTCTCATTTAAAGAGGGCCATAAATTTATTGTAATGCGGCGGTATTAATTTGAATAAAGTATGTTTGTTCAGTATCATTACATAGGTTTTATGTAGAGTATGGATCCCGGTACACAAAGATCCATATGGTTCTCTTAAAACTTGATATGTAACAAATTCTTCAAGCGGATTTTTAGAGCAATGAATGATACGCTGGTCAGTTCTGATCAAATTGGTATAAGGGATCATCTTTTAGCGAGTTTTTCATTGTGAAAATTTAAGTCTCGGAAATAAATTTGAATATTGGTTCGATTGGAACTAAAATTACGTGCGTGGAATAGTAATCAACCGGGTAGCGAAACTCGGATATTGAATAATAAATGAGCATTGTTAAAGCATGAAGAATATGTTCCGGGCTCAAATCCCAACATAACATTCTAATTGTAAAGATGTTCTGGGCTCAGCCCAATATGTTAAAAAAAAAAAAGTTTACAAGTTAAACCGGCATCTTGGCCCTTCACTCTGTTGTGGGAGGCAGCTGGTTGTCAGTTGGAATGCTGGAGGCTGGAAGAGCAGAGGTGGTTTCGACCCCGGGAACGGGATCCTTGCTTGCCGGCACTGAGGAATCTTCAGGTGCAGGGGGAGGAATTAGGTTACCTTCTTCAACATACGCCAGGAAATGCATCCCAGTTGTAGCAAGTGCCACACCTGGGTTTAAACACTTAATCTGCTCCAGGGCGTTGTTGAAGGCCTCCTTGGCAGCGGTAGCGAGGGTATTTCCCATGGATGTTATTTACGCTTCATGAGCCCGAATTTTCTAATCATAGGCGGACTTAATGCTGTCAATGGAAGAGAATACTTGAGCCACCTGTTGCTGGGCAGCTTCAAGAGAGCCTTGAGCCTGACCCATATCATTCCGCAGAGAAGTGGCGGCGTGCTGGGAAGTGAGCAGCTCTTTTTTTAGCTTCCCGGTCTCTGAGAGTAAGTTTTCTCGGAGTTGTCGGTTCTCTGCAACAAGCCTCTCCCGAGCTCTCTCGTGTCTGGCTTTGGTGGAGAGAAACTCTTCATAAATCTTCTTCTTTTCCTCAACCGAGGCCGCATACCTGCAACATGAATTATTTAAAAGATTTGCCTCATACTTAAGAGCATAAACATAGAAGAACCATGTAAAGGCACATACCTCTTGCGCAGGATAGCAAAAGACTTAACTAAAGACGCGCATTTGAGGGCGTTCTCCTCGATGCGCACCAGCTCGGCAAGTTCCTCATTCACAGGAGGACGAGCTTCGAGAAGACGGGAAGGGGCCTTAATCAATTTAAATAGTTCATCCGACACCCCCCCCCTTTCCCAAAGATTCCCGGAAGGAGTGCGAGCTTCAGCATGTCTGGGGGTGAAAGAAGAAGGGGCTGGTGCTGGGGAAGTCACCATGGTAAGATCCACGGCAGAAGTAGTGGAGGGCGGGATGCCCATGGTCGAATTCGGCCCAGAGGTAATGGCAACGGCCGAGATCGGGACCCCGGGGGCCGCAGGTGCCTCCAACACCACCTTGGGTTTCTTATTCAAGCCCTCTAAAGCAGTTCGATAGGAAGGAGGCGGACGCTTTCGTGACTTGGGTGGTGCAGGCCGAGCCTAAGGCTTCTCGGAAGCCGGCCATTTGCCCTTGGCCTCAGCCGATTTGGGTTGGGCGGTCGCATCCGACGCCGACTTGGAGGTGGAGGATGGTTGTGGTCCCATATCGTCAGCTGCAACGAAGATAAAGTGGTTATACATGACTATAATAAACATAGTAAAGCAATAATTGAGAAGAAAGTTATTGTACAATGTGCATGCAAGTCGGCCCGGAGACCACGCAAGTAATCAGCCACATTAGGCAACCCATGAGTATCCATATATTCAGAGATCAAGAAAATTGAGGAAGCGTCGGAATCTGACAATTCCTCCTTGGTAAACCGGTAGGATGACCAGTCTTGTCTATAATGATCTTGCGACCAGTAGAGGGGGAAGGCCCAATCCACTTCGGATGACTTGGGGCCGAAAAGAAAAAGTGGTTGTTGTCCGGGTTCAGCAACAACTTTAAAATATTTGTCCTTGAAGCCTTTAAAGGAGTCAGTATAGGGGGCAAAGAGTTTACGCTTGGTTTGACTCCGGAGGGATACCCATCCTTTGCGGTTAGGCGGCTCCTTACCCGTCCGCCTGGTGTGGGGGAAATAATAATAAAAGAATAAAGGGACGGTGCAAGGGATCCCAAGGTCTTCACAGAACATTTCAAAGGTTTTGACAAACCCCCAGCTATTCGGATGAAGTTGAGAGGGGGCTATCCAGAGATGAGTAAGGACTTCGGTCTCAAAAGAAGAAAAGGGGAACCGAATGCCAAGTTTAGTAACTACATCTTGGTAAAAGAAGAAAAGGTTAGGGTCATTTCCTTCCCGGCGAGCACAGACAGGCTCGCCTGAGAGGGGAGCTTGGATGGCGAACCCATCTTGCCTGCCCACGGGGGTAACTACTATTGAGGAAAGGTCAAGAGAAGAGAAGGTTCGAAGAACTTCGTGTGTGACCCAGGGGAATTTAGACGCCAAGACCGGAGGAACATCCGATTGAGACTCGGCAGAGAGTGATTCGTCTACAATTTTCAAAGTGGGATCCATATATACCTACGTGAATAAAAATGAGAAAGGTTAGTAAAGCATACCTGAAGGCAAAAAACTAGGGGTATAGGAGGCTAAGGTTAGAAACTAGTCGTCATCTAACTGAGTAGACGACCTCGGCTGTGGTTTTTTGGTAGAAGGAAGTAGCACGGGATTATGCCGACAGGATCCCAGTATTGACTCGGCAATATCGTCAGAACCAAGATCAATATAATACATAGCCTCCGAGACACAGTCCATACATGCATCATATTGGACTTCAACCACCTCATCCGAAGAGGATGGGGAGATTTTGGAAGGCGGACTGGTAGGCCGAGAAGAAAGTCCAATAGAAGAACCCTTGGGCGATTTCGAGGCAATTGAGGGTTAGGCCCAGGGGGTTTGGGGCCCAAAAGACCCGAAAGAGCACTCGGTGCGGGTTCGAACCCGCTGATGCCCCGGAGAGATGGTTCAGATGGAAGCGGCGGTTTAGGTATGTGTTGGGTGGCGGAAACCTTTGGTTTCTTTGAAGAGGAAGAACCTCCGGTATGGCCACGAAGGAGGTCTTTCTGTATCTCCTCATCAGAAAGAGGCCAACTAAACAGCCACCACCCAGTTTTGGGGGTGACCGTTTTTCGTAAATGCGCCTCCTCTTCAAGGGTAAGTTTCATGATAATAAGGGAGGATGAATAAAAGAAGAAAATGAAGAAGAAGGAGAAAACCTGGTTTAAAACCTTAGATGTTTTCGAATGCAAAACTGAATACTCAAAATGTCAGAACAGCAGATGATTTCAGAAAGTAAAGTAAAAGAAAACGATTCAAGAAAGTAGAAGGTAGAAGAAGGTAAAGAGAATACCTGATGGGTGAAGTAGTCAATAACTGGGTAAAGAAGAATGAAAGGGAGATTGCAGAGAGAATGCAAAGAAGATGTGAGGATACTGCAAAGGAATCGCAAGAGGATGAAAGAATGAAATGGCGTAGGAAAGGAAGTAGGGGAAGCGATATTTTAGGCAGAAATTTCAAATATAAAGATAAAATAAGTAACCGCAAAAGAAAATGAAACGGTTCAGAGGACAGCTGGCGATTTTCGAAACGACACGAGGGTATGTTAGTAAAATACTAAACGTTATTGAGGGCAGGATAGGAAAAGCCTAATAATGACAATGATTACTAAAGAGAATGAAACAACAGGTGCTTTGTTACATTGATGGCAGGAATAGTAACTGATGTCATTATGAGGAGTTATGGGGTCGAGTCGTTTCTAATTCTTAATATTAAAGGTGGACGTTGAGTCTACCCTGATTAATATATACCCGGATCATTGTCCTATCGTCTCATTTGTATGGTGAACCCGGGGAAGATGCAGATTGAGACCTCGGCGAAGGAAGGGAGACATCTTGCAATTTAGTCATCAAGGTTGTGTCATACCCGGTCACCATGATTACGTGGTGCCCGGACATTAAGGGCACATTGTACCTAGCAAACAAAATGGTTGGATACTCGGACAGGAAGATCATGATGTAATCGGTCACCATTATTGTTTAACAGCCGAGTTCGAAATGTGTCTTACTTCGGCTAATGATATATTGCACCCCGGCTACCAAGGTTACTTGATAACCGGACTGGGAGACAATTGTCATGGAAATAATTGTTGGGCTTAATGTTGAGGCACAGTTATTATAATCGTGCACCCAACTGATTCATCGAACGTGGACCTTGAATAAGTCAACAGAGGCAGTTAAGATGTGGGAGTAGAAGTCGATATTCCCGGAATCACTATGTGAAGTAACTGTAAGGTATATCGCCTATAAATACATGGTGATTACAGTAAAAAAGGTACACACATTCTGACTTTATCTCTTTCAATTACACAGAGCACACACCCCACGTCAATTGGTGGTTTCTCTCTGTGATCATCTGCTTCAAGATATTTCGTCTCCATAGATATCTCCTACAATAATCTTTTAACATATTTTGCTGTACAGTTGTGTTCTGGAAACATACAGAACAATATATAATAATAATGATTAAATATTAGCTCCTCTTCTTCTTCAGTGGCTGCCACACCCGCGACTTTGCTACCTTCATTTCCTTTCTCTTTTCGAATCTAACCGCAACTAAGAAGAGACCGTTGGCCGTCGGATCTCGCCGATTCAATCGCGGCCGTTGAAGAGGAGGGAAAGTTTTGGTGCGTCGCTGACCGTTGGATCGAAGAAGAAGGACTCCATCATCAATTCTGGTTGATGAATAATCAGAGGAACGAACGCGAAGAGAAAAGAGGAAAATAAAATGAAATGAAATGATGACCTTTTAATTTAAGTTTTTTTCACTCTTGCTGATAAGGAAATGAAGTAAAACTGTGGATTTTGGGATTTTTTTTTTTCTTCTCTTATTTCCTTTTCTGGATGCTCTGGTTTGGTTTGAATCTGAAGAAGAAAAACGAAACGGAACGAAACGGAAAGTGTCTGGAAAAGTAGAGGCGAACCAATGCTGCGAATGTGTTTGTTTTTACGTTATTGTTGTTGTGAGTTTTTTTCTCTTTTATATAATAAAACGACCGAAACTCGGTCGTCGTAATAAAATAATGTTTTTTTATAGGATTCATTTTATTGATTATATGAAATCGTTCTTCTTCTCATCTCTAGCGTGTGTAGCGTCATGAAGCATGTTAATTACCTGCCTTTGAAACAGTAAGTCAATTGACTATCTCAACTTGTATTTCATTGTGACTATAGATAATATGATATCAGCACGTAATATTTCTAAATTTTTAAATGAAAATAAATAATCTATATAAAAAATTTAATTCAGTTCTACGGGGCCAAGAAAAAAATATTTATAAAAATATAAAAAATGTAATATTATATATATATAATATTTCTTATAAAGAAAAAATATATAACTATATTGAATACAAAAACATTATTATAACTAATTTGATCATTTATATAATTATAAGAAACAAATAGATACATTTTTTGTTGTAATTTTAAGAAATATAAACTCATTTTTAAATATATTAATTATACATTTATATAAAAAAACAATTAGATAAAAAAAATTAATTATAAGAAACATAGACTTGTTTTTAATTAAGAAAAATCTTCTATCCAAAATGAAGGAAAGACTTTAGTACTTCCACATTT
>PYAF01000092.1:8703-37211 GCA_007407185.1 Glycine tomentella | reverse complement strand
CATCAGCAGCAGGAGGAGCCATCTGTGGTTGTCCAGCCATTACCCAGCCTTGGGGAGTCTTCTGCATTCCCAACTTTGTAAGGTGTTTTTCCTTTATGAGCTGTTGCTGGAATTGGTATGGTCCACAACCTCATTTTCCACATCAATGTTGAAGTGGTCAATGAACCTAGATACTAAAACAGGATATGGGAAAAGGTAGTTGACTAGCCTTTTAGACTTGAGCATAATTTCTTCAAAGATAAGAACCCAATTCATGGGTATAGAGTTCTTTAGACCATACACCAATTGTAGGTCTTCATCTGTGGCTAGGGCATGATTAGTAGCCCTTGGGGTTAGCACATAGGTGATGATATAATGGAGTAGCCTATCCTCAGGGTTCATAGGGCCAGTACCTAATCTGTTCCTAAGACGCATATGTGGGTCATGAAGCATCTCTCTATAGGTATCTAATTTGTTGTGCCCCTCAGGTTCTTCATCAAATTTCCTAGCTCCCTCACATATAACCCCAGCAACTGTCTCCCAAACTTCATGGGTAATTTCCATTGTGACACCCTTAACCTTGGAAATCATGGTCCCATTCATAAACCCTTTGGCACAGGTATAAAATACCTTTACCAAATCAGGGTAAAAAGTACCCTTCATTTCTAGAAATCTTCTAAGACCTTGGGCCTCTAGGTATGCAGGGAATTGGAATCCTTCCCTTATAAACCAATTCAAGTCTACGTATTTGGGTGAGGCTACAGGTTTTGTGGCATTGAACTGTAAATAGTTCATCTTGTTGGACTCATTTGAAAACCATAAGTCTAGCCTATTTGGGGGTGGAGGAGGAGGAGGATTGGATGATGATTCTCCAACCTTTCTCTTTGAGGATCTAGCACGTTTAGGTGTAGGGTTAGACATGTTTTTAGAGAGGTTTAGTCATAGGAAAAACTCAGCAAAACTCAGAAATATTAGAAAGAGAAGAGACTAAGGTGCAAAGCTTTTCATTGATGCAAGGCACTATTTATAGGCTTGATTGATGCTCTTAACGTTCATATTTTTGAAAATATAGTTGTTGGTGATAGTTAAGGCACTTCAGTGGCCTTGGATTTCCTTTAGATTTGGTTCGGCAGTTACATTTTCAGAGAAAATCTGTCAGAAAACCCACAACAAACTAAATAATCTATTATTTACTAATGGTAATCGATTATTTTCCACATTTTGAACACTAAAATTACACGTGGTAATCGATTATCCCATAAGGTAATCAATTATTTGCTAACCATTCTGAGGTAGAAGACGATTTGTAATCGATTATATGCTAATGTAATTGATTATATCATGATTTTGGGAATTTAATCAAGTATCAGAGCTTATGTAATTGATTACTCTAGAAGAGTTTAAAATTCTAACCATATGTGTAATCGATTACCAATTGGTCGTAATCGATTACTCCAGTGAAACATTTAAACTGAAAAACACATTTTGTTCATGGTAATCGATTATCCTGATACGTAATCGATTATTCCAGGAAGAATAAGTTTTTCAAAACAGAGAATAATCGATTACAAGATTACTGTAATCGATTACTTAAGCTCAATTAGCACAAATAATGCGGGTTTTAATGAATTTAATCGATTAACCCGTAGTGTAATTGATTATTACATGACATTTATCAGAATACAGAGCATTTAGCATATCAACACGAATTTTTGGTTATTTTAGTGATGAAGGCAGCAATGAAGTTCAATTTTGCATGGAAAGGCACACTTTAAACAGGCTAGCATATATTGGATTCATCAAGAATACCTAGCATGTTTCTAAGTGCATAAAATCTATCTCTTGCCAATGGTTTGGTGAATATATCAGCTAGTTGGTTATGGGTATCAATGAACTCAACTTTGATATTACCTTTTTGAACATGATCTCTAAGGAAATGATGCCTTATCTCAATGTGCTTGGTCCTTGAATGCATTATTGGATTCTTTTATATGTTAATAGCACTTGTGTTGTCACATAGCAGAGGTATTTCATTCAGTTCAACTCCAAAATCTTGCATTTGTTGCTTCAACATAGGCTTTGTGCACAACAACTTCTAGCTGAGATATATTCAGCTTCAACAGTTGACAAAGCAACACAAGATTGTTTCTTGCAATTCCATGAGATCAATGAACTTCCAAGAAGATGACAAGTGCCACTTGTACTTTTTCTATCTAACTTGCAACCTGCAAAGTCAGAATCAGAATATCCAACAATATTAATTGAAGCACCTTTGGGATACCAAAGACCAACTTTTGGTGTAGCCTTGAGATATTTGAGGATCCTCTTGACTACTGTAAGATGAGACTCTTTGGGATTTGCTTGATATCTTGCACACAAGCAAACACTTAGCATTATATCAGGTCTACTAGCTGTCAAGTATAACAAAGATCCAATCATTCCTCTGAACTTTGACTCATCAACCTTCTTTCCATTTACATCTGAATCAAGATATGTTGATATAGCCATTGGAGTTGCAGCATCTTTGCTTTTCTCCATTTCAAACTTCTTAATAACTTCAAGGCAATATTTGGATTGATTGAGAAATGTTCCATTCTTCATTTGCTTCACTTGAAGTCCAAGAAAGAATGTTAATTCTCCCATCATTGACATTTAAATTCTTTCTGCATAGTTGAGGAAAATTCCTTACATAGCAAATGATTAGTAGAACCAAAATTTATGTCATCAACATAAACTTGAACCAATAAGATATCATTCTCATGCCTTTTGATGAACAAGGTTTTGTCAACATGGTCCCTTGTGAAAGGTTGTTCAAGCAGAAATTTGCTTAGTCTTTCATACCATGATCTAGGAGCTTGTTTCAAACCATAAAGGGCCTTTTTGAGTTTAAAAACATAGTTAGGATGTTTGAAATCAGTAAAACTAGGAGGTTACTCAACATATATATCCTCCTCAATGTATCCATTTAAAAAGACAATTTTAACATCCATTTGAAAAAGTTTGAAATCCATTAGACATGCATGTACAAGCAATAACCTGATTGCTTCCAATCTTGCAACTAGAGCATAAGTTTCTTCATAGTCTATGCCTTCTTCTTGGTTGTAACCTTTAACTAACCAATCTAGCTTTATTTTCTGACTATGATTCCACTTTCATCAAGTTTATTTCTAAAAACCCATTTTGTACCAATGGGTTTAAGAGATGATGGTCTAGGAACAAGTTCCCAAACTTCATTTCTCTTAAACTGATTTAACTCATCATGCATGGCAGGCATCCAATGTTCTTCATTCAAGGCTTGATCAATATTCTTAGGTTCAATTTGAGAAACAAAAGCCATATTACAACATAGGTTTCTTAATGAAGATCTAGTAGATACTCCCTTTGAAACTTCACCTATGATGTTGTCAAGTGATAGGTCTCTTGTTGTTCTCCAATCTTTAGGCTCTTGAACAGGGGTTGATGGTTATACTTCATAACTTGGTTCTTCTTTCTCTTTATTTAAGGAATCATCTAGCTGAATAAATTCTTCCATTGGACCTGCATCTACATCACACTTCTTTTCCTCTTTAGAGGGATTAGACTCATCACAAATTACATGTACAGACTCTTCCATGCACATTGTTCTTTTATTGAATACTCTATAAGCTTTACTATGTAATGAATATCCAAGAAAAATTGCTTCATCAGCCTTAGCATCAAATTTTCCAAGTGATTCTTTCCCATTGTTTAATACAAAACACTTGCAGCCAAAAACTCTCAAATGAGAAATGTTGGATTTTCTACCTTTATATAGCTCATAAGGGGTTTTCTTTAAAATAGGCCTTATAAGTAATCTATTCAAAGTGTATCATACTATACTTACAGCATCAGTTCAAAAATATTTACGCAAATTTGTCTCATTAAGAAGTGTTCTTGCTCCTTCTTCAAGAGATCTGTTTTTCCTCTCCACAACACCATTTTGTTGAGGTGTTCTTGGAGCTGAAAAATTGTGGTTAATTCCATTTTCTTCATAGAATTTTTCAAAATGTTCATTTTGGAATTCACCACCATGATCACTTCTTATTGAGATAATTTTGCTACCTTTTTCATTTTGTGCAAGCTTAGCCATTTTTCTAAATGCAAGGAAAGCATCACTTTTGGATTTCAAAAATAGAGTCCAAGTGAATCTAGAGTAATCATCCATAATGACAAGCCCATAATAATTGCCACCTAAATTCATTGTTCTAGAAGGACCAAACAAGTCAATGTGCAGTAATTCAAGCGGTCTAGAGGTGGAAACAATGTTTTTACTTTGAAAAGAGTTCTTGGTTTGTTTCCCCTTTTGACAAACATCACAAAGTTTGTCCTTCTCAAACTTGAGTTTGGGCAACCCAATTACTAAATCTTTTCTAATAAGCTTGTTCATGTGATGCATGTTTATGTGACTAGCCCTTCTATGCCATAGCCAAGATTCATCCATCTTGCTTATAAGACAAGAAGTGTTGTGGAAGAATGCATGACCAATTGAAAGTAAATGTTACCTTTCCTTTTACCTATATGAATTACTTCACCACTTTTCCCATCACAAATCATGCAACAGTTTTCATTGAAGGTGACTTTAAATCCTTTGTCACAAAGTTGGCTTATGCTTAAGAGATTGTGCTTCAAACCTTCTACATAAAGAACATTCTTGATCTTTGTTTTGAAGCTGTCTGCAATGTTGCCTTCTCCAATGATCTTGCCTTTATTATTATCCCCATAAGTGACATATCCTTCATCTTTAAGTGTCAAGTTTGTAAGCATGGACATGTCTCCAGTCATATGTCTAGAGCATCCACTGTCAAGGTACCATGTTGAGGATCTAGCTCTTAGACATACCTGCAAAAATCAAATCAATTTACAAAGGAAGGTACCCAATTAAGGTTGGGTCCATAGGGGTTAGCATTTTTCTTTTTCTTTGGAATCCAAATGCAATCTCCATTTGGCACATAGAATCTCCTAGCATAGCATTTGTATGAAGTGTGTCCCTTTTCCATACAATAGTTGCAAATGACAAATTTTGATGTTTTTCTAAAAACTGCATTTTGATTGATCCTTGAGTTTTTATACCACTTTTGATTCTTCTATTTTGGAGGCACAAATACTGTTTTTCCAAATGATTTTGAGCCTTATTTGTACCCCAAACCAGAAGTATCTCCAGCATATTTTTGCACACTCAACATTTCAGCCAAGTTGCATTTTTCTTTGTAAAGCTTTCTCAAGAAATCAATTAAATCACTGTTTTTGGATAAAAGTAACATATACTTTTCTCCTTGACTCTTTTTGTAATCATCAAAATCTTTTTGAAGCAAGTTATACTTGTCAACATTTGTAGAGGAAGAGGCACACACACATCCATTCAAATTGTAACTTGAAACAAGTTTTTCATCTTCTTCTTTCAAGTTGCAAATCTCAGTTTGCAATTTAGTTATTTTTGCAACATGCCATCTAAGATTTCCTCTGAGCTTGTTATTGGATTTTGCAAGCTTTTGGGCTTCCTCATTCATTTCTTGGAAAGCACTAATAGCTTGTTCAAGTTCAGAATTTACCTCATCTCCATCACTTGATAGATCATCATCATCTTCATTGATAGTGGAGGTGAGACACATGTTGGCTTTTTCATTTTCAGTTGAAGATTTTGAGGTAGTTGACTCATTATCTTCCCAAGCTATGTAGACTCTTTTAGCTTTCCCTTCCGTCCTCATCTTGTTCTCTCCTTGTTGCTTTTTCAAGTAGATTGAACATTCAGATTTGATGTGGCTAGGGTTACCACATTCAAAGCATGTAAAATTGTTGTCAATCTTCTTGTTGATGTTGTTGTTCTTGCTAGTTTTAGTGAACCTTTTGTTCTTGTTTTTCCTCAAGAATTTGTTGAACTTTCTAACAACTAAGTTCATGTTGTCCTCTTCATCCTCATCACTTGTTTCCTCCTCTTTTTTAGCTTTTGAAGTTGTAGCTTTTAATGCAATGCTTCTATTTTTCTTTTCTGCATCTTCAATACATGTTAGTTGAGACATTTCAAGCTCATATTTAAGTAGCTTACCAAATAGTGCAACCATGGATATCTTTGATAGATCCTTGGATTCCTTAATTGATGTCACCTTTGATTGCCAAGGCCTTGTTAGACACTTCAAAATCTTGATGTTTAACTCTTTAGTATCAAAGATCTTCCCAAGACCCAATAGATGGTTGACAATATGAGTGAATCTTATCTGTAATTGAGAAATGCTTTCATTGGTGTTCATCTTGAACATCTCATACTCATGGATCAAAGCATGCTTCCTTGATCTCTTAACTTCTTCAGTTCCTTCATGAATAATTTCCATCATCTCCCACATTTGTTTTGCACTCTTACAACTCACTATCCTGAAAAATTCATCAGAGGAAAGTGCAGAGGTGATCATATTTTTGGCTTTAAAATCATATTGTGCAGCCTTTTGTTCAGCTTTTGTCATCTCATCCCATTCTATGGGAATCAATTCATTGGCAACAATTTTCTTTGGAATGAAAGGACCCTTTTCTATAGCATTCCAAGCACCTAGGTCATTTGATTGAATAAAGATTTTCATTCTATTTTTCCAAAAACTGAAATGTTCCTCTTCAAACATAGGAGGTCTGTTTAAAGAAGCACCTTCCTTGAAGGTTATTTGTGAGGTATTCATTTTTCTTTTTGAAGAAAACTAGTGATCTTGAATAACTCTCAAGAACCAGCTCTTGATGCCAATTGAAAATAATAGGAATACTTCACAACAACCAAGAGGGGGGTGAATTGGTTGAACCTTGGTGTTTTAAAATCAAATTCAAATAAGAGTTTCAGGATCTTTATCACTTTTAAAACCAAGAAACCTTTTATTCAATCAAATGTCTCAAAATTGAACTTGTTGAACAATGAATATGATTTAAAGAATTAAAGACAATGAATATGATGAGAATAGACATATAGAAATAAGAACACAAGCAATTTATACTGGTTCACTTCAAATCATGAAGCTACATCCAGTTTCTTCTAATTCACATTAAATTAGAGTTCCACTATTATAAAATATTCTTACAAGCTTTTACAAGAACCTCCCATTTATCAACCCTAGATAAAGAACAGAAATCCAAAATCCTATTAGACTTCTAAGGAGAAAGATCCAGAGAACACTACTCTGATCTTCTCCAGTCTCAAGCTTTAAGAACCCAATTACAATAGTCAAATACAACACAATTTGTAAACAAAATTACAATCAATGAGTTAAGGAAAGAAACAACCTGATGATCCAGTGAATAACATGCATATGAATGAACAATTCAGGTTGAAAGACAAAAATAATCTCAGAACATCTTCTTCCTTAACCTTTGAAAGAGACTTCTTGCTTTAAAGAATCACTCAAAAACCCATGAATGTTTTAGTGTAAGCAAGAACTCATAGAACCCAGAAAAATCACTTATAACGTGTTTAGAAAGCTTGTGTGTGCTCAGAATACGAATTGATCATGTTACAAAACAAGCTGAGCCAAGGTTCTATTTATAACAAACTTTTGTAACTATCAGTAATCGATTAAACGCGCCATATAATCGGTTATTTAACTCATGTAATTGATTAAATCAATCTGTTAATCGATTAAAGTGTTCAACACAATTTCTGGACATGATCAACGAACAAAATAATCGATTATTCCGTCTTGTAATTGATTAAGACAGGAAGCTTCAAAATATCAAAATACACTATGTATCACTTGAAGATCCATAAGAAACTGCTTCAACCATGTGACTTCTTTTGCAGCTTCAGATGTAGCTACATACTCAACCTCTGTGGTAGAGTCAGCCACACATGTCTGTTTGATACTTCAACAGATGCCCCTGCCATTAAGAGTGAACACATAACCTTAAGTGGATTTTCTTAAGTCAATGTCTCCTTGGAAATTTGAGTTTGTGTAACCAATGGTTTCAAGATTCCCACTAGAATAAACCAACATATAATCTCTCGTTCTCCGAAGATACTTGAGTATATGCTTAAATTCTATCCAATGTTCCTCTCTAGGATTAGATTGGCATTGACTAACAACTCACACTACATGGTAGATGTCTGACTTGGTGCACAACATAGCATACATTAGACTACCTACAGCCGAAGCATAAGGTATCCTACTCATGCGTTCTCTCTGCTAAGGAGTCTTAAGAGAATGCTCTTTACAGAGATGAATCCCATGCCTGATGGGTAAAATTCCCCTCTTAGAATTCTCCATGATGAACCTGGCAAGGACCTTGTCAATGTAGGAGGCCTGGGACAATGCCAATAACCTATTCTTTCGATTTCGTAAGAGTTTAATACCAAGAATATAATTTTCCTCTCCCAGGTCCTTTATATCAAAATGCTTGTTCAACCAGGTCTTTATGCTTAACAATACCTCTGTGTCATTTCCAATGAGGAGTATATCATCTATACAAAGCACCATAAAAGATATTGCTTCCCCTTGGATTCTTTTATATACACATGGATCATCAGGACTTTTCTCAAAACCATAAGATTTAACGGCTTTATCAAACCTAATGTTCCATGACCTAGATGCTTGCTTAAGTCCATAGATAGACCTTTGCAACTTGCACACCATGTGTTCCTGCCCTTTGACTATGAACCATTTTGGTTGCTACATATAGATGTCCTCTTCTAAATTTCCATTAAGAAAAGCAGTCTTGACATCCATTTGCCAAATCTCATAATTGAGACTTTCCGCAATAGCTAAGAGAATCTGAATAGACTTAAGCACGACTACTGGCAAAAAGGTTTCTTCATAGTTTACACCTTCTATTTGGGTGTACCCTTTTGCCACCAATCTAGCTTTGAAAGTTTCAACCTTTCTGTCTGATCCTCTCTTTCTGTCATAGATCCATTTACACCAAATGAGTTTTATCCTTTTAGGTGCTTCTACAAGAGACAAAACTGAGTTAGATTGCATAGATTCCATCTCACAATTCATAGCCCCAAACCATTCCTGAGCATCAACATCTTCAAGTGCATCGACGTAACTAGTGGGGTCGTCATCTCTTTCAATTGTGACAACCTGGTATGATTCTCCCAAAAAGAGATATCTTGCGGGTTTATGAATCACTCTCCCACTACGACTTTGCCTAACTTGTTGTTGTGCATTTATAGGAGGATCTAAGTTAGGTGGATCAATAATTTCTTGAAGATCCTCATTAGGTGGGTTAACTAATTCTTGATTTTGTTCTTCAACAAGTGGTACTTGCATTTCTATAGGTTCCACTTGTAGATCATTATGCTGAACTTCTGGTTTTGTATGTAGTTCATGTATATGTTCACCTTCAAGTATATTTTTCTCTCTTTGAACAACCATAGGAACATAAGATGAACCCACCTGAGGTTGAGATAAAACTTAGCCTGAGCAAGCTCATCAAGAACAATCAAACTCTTTGGAAAGTCGCGTGAGTGCTTACTAAGACCTTCTTACCTTTTGGACTATAAATATCCAACCTCTAGTTCCTTTATGGGTGCCTACAAACATGCACACTTCTGTATGTGAGTCCACTTTATTTGGCTTCTATTGTAAGACATGTGTTGGAGCACCCCAAATCCGAATATGGTTCAACCTGGGTGTGCTCCCATTCCATAGTTCTATGGATGTCTTTGAAACAGATTTAGATGGAACTAAATTTAATAAGTGTATGGCAGTTTCTAAGGCATATCCCCAGAATTATTCAGACAGAGACGAATAACTAAGCATGGACCTTACCATTTCTAAAAGGGTTCTGTTTCTCCTTTCAGTAACTCCATTATGCTTGGGTTCCCTGGAGAAGATAGTTGTGAAACTATCCCCTCCTTAGTCAGGTAAGACCTGAACTCTCCAGATAGGTATTCACCTCCTCGGTCAGACCTAAGAGTCTTGATTTGAACACAAAGATGATTTTCTGCCTCAGCCTTAAACTCTTGGAAGTTTCCAAAAGCTTCAGACTTATGACGCATCAAGTATATGTATCCAAATCTTGAGTAATCATCAGTGAATGTGATGAAGTACCCATACCCGCCTTTGGCCTAGATATTTATTGGTCCATATACATCAGTATGTACCAATTTCAACTAAGGTGTGTCACGATTTCCTTTGGCCTTGAAAGGCCGCTTTGTCATTTTACCCTCTAAGCATGATTCATATACTGGTATTGGTTCAAAAACTAGGGATTTTAAAATCCCACTCTTGACCAAACCTTGTATCCTGTTAGAGTTAATATGACCTAATCACAAATGCCAAAGATAAGTTTCATTGGAAACCTTTCTTTTCTTAGATAGATGAACATGCTCTTCGTCTCCTAATTCAACATGATTAATTTCATAGGGTATAAGACTAAGGAGATAAAGACCATTAAACAAAGTAACGGAACATATAAAAGGAGATGAACTCCTTATAGAAACTGAGGAATTAAACTGAACTCTCAAACCATGTTTAATCAAACAACTAACAAAAATTAAATTCCTCTTAAAATCTGGAATAAATAAACAGCCATCTAAAACCAAAGTTCTACAATTATCAAATGACAAAATAACTTGTCCTACTGCTAGTGCAAATACAAGCTCCCCATTTCCAAGTCTCAAAACTCTTTATCCTTGACTGATAGTCAAGCTATGTTTGAACCACTGCAAAAAGTAACAAACATGGTTAGTGGCTCCTGAATCAATGATCCATTTATCACTGTAATTCTCCACTAAGCAAGCCTCAATCACAAGTAAATTGCCCATACCTGGTTGGTTCACGCGTGGGCAATTCTTCTTCCAATGCCCTTTTTGACCGCACTTGAAGCACTTGCCAGTTGGCTACTTCTTTGCAATTTGTTTGGCAACTAGAATATCTGACTTCTTCTTCTTCTTCTTCTTCTTCTTACCTCCCTTGGGTTTCCCCTTAGGTTTAATAGAACCTTTAGCAAAAAATGCACTTCCTTGCTTGACCAGAGACTGTTCAACACTATTAAGCTCGTGCATTAGCTAAGTAAGATCCAATTTTAGTTTGTTCATATTATAATTCATTATGAACTGGTTGAAGTAATCAGGTAGTGACTTCAGGAGGAGGTCAACCTTTACCTCTTGATCAAACTTAATCCCATGGTCATCTGCTCGTTTAAAGTTTGCTATCATTGTTAAACAATGATCTCGCACACTTCCACCAGTCATCACGATTTTGGTGACTGCAGTCAGCACATTCTGCCTAACTGAATTGCTAGGAGTAGCAAACATGCCATCAAGAGTCCGGAGCATTTCTGCTCCACTCTCAAGCATGTTTACTTGCTCCTGCAAGTGATTAACGAGACTGACCAAAATGTAGTAGCCAACTGCAACATTCGAATTCTCCCAATCATAAAATTTCTTCTTTGTTTCTTCAGAAGCATTTTCTTTAGGTTGTAGGCTTAGGGGTAGTAAGGACAAAGTTGAGTTTCTCATATTGCAGAACAATATCCAAATTAGTTTTTCATTGTTTGTAGTTTGTACCATCCATAGGCTTTTGACTCAAGATAGTAGCTAACAGATTGAAAGACAACATTTTCTGGAAAAATAAAGCACACGATTTACAATCATGCAATAAACATACTAGTTGCAAGTAGATTCCTTACCTACTTTTGTTCATTGTTACAATTCTTTAGTTATCCTTAGAAGACTTACATTGGATAAGTTACTTGTAAAAAATTGAAATTGTTATTTGGGCCTTTGGTGCCATTACCAGAGCCTCGATGGGAGGGTTAATAATTTTACCAAAATTTGAATGTAATTAATCATTGTTTAATTTCAAAAAATATCCGTAATATCCAAGCATTGTCGACGTTGGGTCATACATTTTTACTAAAAAATGTTTCTAAACATAATTTCCTGAGTTCTATCATTATTGCCATAATGATTATTAATCTAGTCATTGGGACATAATAACCATTAATAAAATAATTTAAATTCAAAATCAATAATAATTAAACAACGATCATAAACATTAATTTCCTAAATTTTCTCATTATTTTCATAATTATCATCAATCAAATAATTTGAATTCAAAATCAATCAAAATTACCATTAACATAACATAATTTATGCATGATCAAGTAATCACCAATATTGTGATATGACACAAATGTTTTATATATGGCATGTTATCACACAAATCATGTTATCACATATAATCCATCTATTCATAAAAATGGTAATTATAAAACTTTAATCCATGGTTTTCTAAAAAAAATAAAATTTTCTTCTTCTCCCTTTGCTGTTTTTCGAGCCAATTCGTCATGGACATCCGATCACCTAGCCCATCATATGGACAGAACAGCCATGGAGAGAGGAGCACTCGACAGTTTGAACCATCGAAAAAGGACGTCGAACATGCTCTCACACGCCGCATTTATACCGGAGTGTGAGTACCCCTCACAGCCACTTATGGTGGTGTGTGTGGCACATTGGGCAAAAGCTCCAGTTCTGCTTCCTATTTTTTTTATGTCCTCTTTCACGCTATGGCCTCAGATGTTCCATAAAAGCTTCAGATAGTCACAAATAGACTCAAATAGTGACATATATATATATATATATATATATATATATCTTTTTGATACAAATATTGAACCTTTGTCTCTTCCAACAATAAAATTGCTAAACAAAATAAAAAATCAAGGAGGAAACCTGATCATAAGGGACCAACCTCCTTATTACATATCCAAAAGAAATACATTCAAATGTTCTACCATGGATTAAAGCACATATTTTATAAAAATCATACATCTTATGAAAAATTATAAAAAACATAGCATATGTGTAATCCAACAAACATAGAACCCTATGTGTCATATCACATAAAAGACTAGATCAACATCAAACGTACAACCTAGGCTCTGATACCAATTGCAGATTCCATAGAATCTGTGGAAGCGTAATGGACCTAGTACATTTGAATGTTATAAGATCATCCTCGTCTTTATAATCAAAAGGAAAGAATTACCTCTTGAAACGTGAATACAATATCCTCTTTTATCTTTGGTGAGTCCTCTCTTAGCTCCTCAATCGACAATATTCAGCGGCTTGATTAAACCAAGACTCCACAACTTCCGAGTCTCCCTATCGAATGGCCTGTTCTCCTAGGTCAGAATAGGTGAGTAAATTCCTTTCCTTAGAACTGTACTTGAGAATTTCCTGACTCATACGGCTCAGCACTAAATTATTTTTTTGTTCTATTATATAACCCCATTTTGGTCGGGTCCGGTATGGAATGAACATATAATCATGGAATTGACTCGATCATCAGATTTTCGATTATAAGTTCATAACCCTAGCCCATTCCCATTTTGGGTGGAGCAGATCTACTAATTCTTTGATTCCAGTTAGTAAGGTAAGAGTTGAACTAAGAAATAGATTCTAGAAGCTAAAAAAGGGTAAACAGAACAAGAAGAAAGAAGGAGTCGCCATCAGATCAAACAAGGGAAAGCCAGCCAGCAGTGTCAACAAAGGCTAGGGCTGTGGATGGAATTACACTAAAGGGACTAGAGCTCTGCCATTACACTCCAAAGTAGTCTTGCTTATTTTTCATAATTATAGTTTATTTAATATCTCTTTATCTCTGCAATGATAGTAAAAAGGTTCTTTCTTGGAATGAAATAATTCGAACAATCAAATGGGTAGGGTTTTCCTGTTGAAGTGGCGGTTAGAGTCCGTCCTTGTTTCTTTCACAAATGGAAAATCTTCTGTGCTATTCTCGAATAAGGGAGAGGAAAAGTGTGTGGACACTTTTCTATTTCAGAGAGATGATGACAACTCTTTTTCTTTGTCTAGAGCAAATAAGATTGTTATATAGGAGAGTAAGAAACCTAAACCAAGGTTTTTACCATACACTTAAGTCCAATAGCTTTTGTATAAAGAGCATTCACAACAACATGATACAATATGAGAGGAGTAGGATTCAAATGTCATTTCTTAAAGCAACTAAAGCTCACACTTTAGGCTACAAACAAAACAATTATTTGTCATGAGATTTTATAAAGAAAACGGTCTCATGCATGTGAGAAAAAGACCTACTATGTAACTATCTCATTTAAAATAAAATATTTTTCTTTAAATTTGTTTTAGATTCCACTCAGGATTAGACAAATGGTGAATTGACACAACTTCTCAAAAAGAAAGATTGAAAGCCCAACCATTGTGGTGGCGTTGGTAAGGACAAACTCGATAATTGTTTAATATCTTTATTTTAAAATTGTTAAAGGGCAATTTCAATCCAAGATCTTCAAAAAATGTATGATACATTGAGAAGAAGTTGGCATACTGCAAGGTAGACTTCTCATTTCTCGAAGTTGAACAATTGTTATATAAAGAACCATATTCGTCACTCTTAGGAGAAAATCCTTCAAGAGGATTTATTCTCACAATTTTTGTTGTTCATCTAAAAGTTGACCAACAAATTTTCCCTGAGGGCCTTGAAAACAAATCCTACCATCTAACTCGAGTTCCACCAACATTCACACTTTGGTCATTACAATCTTTAGGTTAAATGCAAATCCGTGCATAATTTCTTCATCATGATAAGATTGCAAACTGACCTGATTCCTCTGGTTTCGTTGTCAATCTATTCCATTCCTTTATGGTTTAGGAAAATATAAAGCATTCCAAAGGACTTCACAAATGTCTTTAACATTTTTTCCCATGTCCTCGTTAGAATCCCTGTTAGAGTAATCACATAAAGTATCTTTAGATCTATTTTTAGGCTCTCAATAAGACAAAAATTTGACGGGCCGCCATAACGTGTTCCATGGCTAATCGTTGACCCGCGTATGAACCTATAGCTTGCAAGTTGACATGAAATTTCTTAATTTCTTTTTTCGATAATTTTGCATAGTTTTATTCTCCCCTCTCCAACTAAATCACTACCACAAAAGCTGCATTCTACGACACGCATTTCAAGATGGTTGTAATAAAACCGTTTTAGAATGGTGACCGGTGGCAAGTTCGTAAATAAGAACAATTATACAAAGACGGTTATCGAAAAATCGTCTTTGAAAGCAAATATTCAAAGACGGTTTTGGATTAACCGTTGTAAATCTCATTCTCGGATTGTCTCTTCCTTTTCTCCCAATTTCTTCCACAAAATCCCTAATTCCCCCTAGATTTAGCAATTTCTTCGCGCTTTCATGCCTTTCCCGTGACCAAATCCATGACTTTCCATGGTATTTGAGGTGCTTCCACCGCCTTGTAATCGGCCTGTCCAACACCGTCCATGGCCACTCCTAGCTCACCGCGTGCTTCCCACTCCCGTCTCTCCTGGTCTTCTGCGGCACCTCCGATGAAGACCTATGCCTCGTGGACATGCTCCCTCAGTCCGCCAAGATCGCCGAGCTGCTTTGCCACACCAATGTGTCGTGCTTGTAAGCTTATTATATCATAATCACTTGAGACATATCATATATACCTTACCATGGACCTTATCGTCTCTTAATTTTTGCTACCAATCTACTATGAGCTATATGTAGCCCATTCATTTTTTATTTATTGTTTTTCCCCCTAATTTGGTTTCCAGGATCAAATCACGAAATCTAATTGTCTTTAATAAGTCTGTAGTGTTTGAACTTCAGGTAATGCTTTGTGTGGTTAATAATTAGTACTTTAGTTTGTAATGGCTTTGCTCTCTTAACTTCATCAGTATGTAGGGAGTAAGACGATATCCTATATTCTTTGCCATTTTGGAGGCACAAAGCCTTGGAAAAGTTCTTCTTGGAGTTGAAAGTAGTGAAGAAGGTACCAGATACCCTAATTATAGACAAAGAAGTGGAATGAGCTTGCATAACTATACAAATAACCATTCAGAGAGTTATTCTATTCCAAATGAACAAACAAAATAAGTACTCCAAGTGGTAATTTGTCCTCATATTGTATTTATACATAATAAAAAATTGAAATGAAAGAACCACCATTTAATCTATGCCTAAATCAATTCCAGATTTTATAATGATTTTTTCAGAGTAACACTTGCATAGATTACAAGTGTAAAAGTTTACTGGAGATCTTACACAGAGGAGAAGGAACAAGCAAATGGTGTCCTTGCAATCGTTGTCTCAAAATTCACCCTTCAACCATACGATTCTTTGGCTAGATTATTCTGTGTGGGTTCATTTTCCTGTGATACCATAATCTCTTACTGGATTTTAAAATCATCTATAACTCTCTTAAAAGACTGCTTCCATCTTGTCCAAATATTAATGCCATTTTATGCTTTTGTGTTTGCAGCATGTGAGTGTGCATATGCAATTTTACTCCAATGCCTTCTATGCTTTTGTGTTTCAAATATTAATGCCATTTTATGTCCTTGCAATTTCTGAATATGTGTTTCTTTAATCAATCATGACTCATCATTATTACTTACATGAGTTGTTTGAGTAGTTTCTTTGCAATGATTTGTAATCAGTCTTTATTTTTTATTTCTATAGCATCAATTTACATAGCCTTTCAAATTATTCTTGTAAAGATCAAGATAGAACTTGATTTTTGTGGCTCTAAGTTGTCATTCTATACTTTCATCATTTTCTGTAATTTGACTTCCTTCTAATCTTTTGCAGAGAGAACAAGAATTTGACCGGAACTGCTAGGTATGCCAGTACGAATACTCATCTAGGAATTGGTATGCTCGTATGTCTCTTTTGATCAATACCCTTTGTTATTTTTTTGTCGAATACCATTGATATGGAACTAAAAATGTCATTTCATGCTTTGATAGAGCAAAGCCGTTGGGATGATTTAGAGTCACTTGGATATGTTCTTATGTACTTTATAAGAGGAAGGTAATTAGCCTCTCTCCTTTGTTATTTAATTTATAATTAGCCTGAAATACCTGTTACTAATTTACTATTTAATTATAAGATGTTTATTTGTGGACCTAGTTTTCTAGATGACAAATTCAACAGGATGTGGCAACCATACAAAGACAATAATCCTGTTGTGGAAAGCAATTCAAATGTGACTTCTTCAGACTTTTGGAATCAACCTCCAATGAAAGCATTCAGTTCTGCAGTTACAACAAGTAGGGGGAAGACACTTGAGATTCAGTGGCCTTCTATGTCCCTTCCCATCACCTTCGCCATCAACTATGTCCCTTACAGTTGGAGAGTTTTTAACGTTTCTATTAATGGCCACACCTTCTTTTCCAGCCTCAATGTCACAACTAATGGTGTCACTGTTTATGCTACAAAATGGCCACTCTTAGGGTAGACTAAAATTACATTGACCCCTGGTAGTGGAATACCTGTTGGACCACTGATCAATGCTGGGGAAATTTATCAAGTTCTACCTCTTGGTGGTCGAACTCATACTAGAGATGGTAACTTACTAATCTAACTATTTTGCAATGTCTTTGACTAAGGTCATGTTTTAATAAAGTTTGTTATAAGCATTTTGAGAAGAAAATAAAAATATAAAATGAATTGAAGTGAATTTTACTTAAGTTTAAATCAATTTACTTGCTTAACTTTTATAGAAATTCTTGTCTAACTTCTCCAAACTCTAAAATGCATAAATTAGTTTTTCATTTATAAGAGACGTTCAATTTTTTTTACTTCTTCTTCTTCTATAAATACTTAATTGTGGAGAAATTTATGCAAACGTAACCTATATTACAATCATGAAGCTAGTTGTTAAATAATTTAGTTGTTGCGGTTATCCTTAGTAATTGCAATGGAAGATTTGGCAAGAAGCATTCAGAATCCACCTGTTGATTGGCATGGTGATCCTTGCCTACCTAAGGGAAATTCTTGGACTGGGGTTACATGCTCTAATGGTTTCCTTGCACGAGTCACGACACTGTAAGTTCACCAATAGGCTACAAATATAATAATTAAATTCCACTGAAATCTTCTTAATTTATACTGTTCATTGGACTTAATTCATAAGTAGTAAATGAGAGTGGAAAAATGCATCTAGTTATAGTTGTCATCTTGTGCCTTTCATATGTTTAATGGTGGATTCACTTGTTTTGTTTTTTTGTCAATGTGAAGGAATTTGACAAATGTCGGGGTGTCAGGGTCACTTCCTCCAACTCTTGGCCATCTAAGTGCACTAGAGCACTTGTATGGAATGTTTCCTTTATACTTCAAATATTCCAAGCCAATTGATTTTTTTTCTCTTAACAACTGAATCATGTCACTTTTTGAATATTTGTTTATAGGTGGCTTGGGGAAAACAAACTCTCAGGCAAAGTCCCTGATTTGAGTAGACTGAAGGAGTTAGAAACTTTGTATGTGGCACAAAAAGATGCATTATTATTAGGCCTCGTTTGAGCGTAAATTTCTCTAAAAATATTTATATGAGAAGAAAAATAAAAATAAAAATATGAAATGAGTTTCGTTTCAGAGTAATTAACTTGATCCTATGTAATTAAATTGTCCTATGTAATTAACTTGATCTTTAACTCCCTAGATTTTTCTTTGTTAAATCTAAGGAATTTGAAGAAGAACAACTTTGAAGGAACACTTCCTCCATCAATAAAGAAACTCCCCAAACTGCGTGATATGTAAGATTTTAATATTTCAGAACAAAACCACTAAAATGTTTTTTTTCTTTGTCTCTATGATGCCTTAGCTAACTTGTGTGTGCTCTGTGACAAATGGTGACTGTAAAACCAGAAGATTCAGATTTTGAGAATAAGTCACCAAACACTAATCAAAGCGAAGAGACGCAAAAGTAGTACAAGTAAGCGCAACACTATACTTTTGTACCTATGCTAATTATAACTAACATTAATAGAGATCCTCTGAAGTTCAGAAATTCCTTTCTCGTAGGAATTACTTTTTCTGTTTCAATTTGATATTGACTAGGTTACTTTTCTTTTCCAAACATTTCCACTACTTCTCTTGGCAGTTGGCACTAGATCTTATTCTTTCCCCAAATCAATAAAAACCACATGCAAGTCTTTTTCTTTGCTTTTGTACTTGTACCTTTCCATTAGCTCATATAGAAGATAAATAATTTCTATTGCAGACCTTCTTGCCAAAAAACCAAATTGATTCTCTGCAATTCCAATCTTTGTTCTTAATCTATGCTTAATTCCCTTTATATTTTGACTAACAATGTTGTCCATGATTCATTTTCTGAACTGTTATTATTGTTAGTACATGATTCATGCTTTTTGTGAATGTATGGTTGGGTTCTTGCGATGGAGCACCCTGTTGTCTTTCTTGATAGCAGGTGCATTGATCACTATAAATCAACTTCAACCTACTATGTCAATTTTAGACTATGTATATGTTGCTCCCACTAAGACAGCGCTAATAAAACACCAATTTCATATTTGAAAACTCAATACTTATAACAATGCTTAAGCATAAAAGATAGTGCTAATCAATTCCTGAGCAAAAATAATTCAAGTTAAAGAAAAAAACATGTTGTGTTGATATGCAACTTCAATTGATAAAAGAGAAAGAGAAAATTATTGAGAATAACTAGGGAAGGGGTTATATATCATTATTCAATCCAATGGTTAAACATATGACAAGTCAAAAAATTTATACCCTATATGAAACCATATTGGCATCCATTTCAGCCCCACTTGCAGATACAAGGTCATTGCTACCTTTGATGTTTAACTCAAACTCTTGTGTAAGTTATCATAACAATAACGGTGCTTTAAAAATGGCGTATATACGGTTTAAATGACATTATGTGAAATACATGCTTTTTCCATCATAAATTGAGCATGCTATGCTTGCAGTTTCAAAGCTATTAATGTATGAGTTTTTTTGTACCATGGAGTAAATTTGGTTAGTGTTCTACAAGTTTCATCACCAAGAATGAATATAAATTTATATGAATGTTATGTGTTGCTCTAAGATTCCGATATTGTTTTGGAGAAAAAATTTGAATTGATTAATGATGTACTAACACCACTCTAACTGCTAATGCTTAGATCAGCAGAAACATTGCTTGTGTAGGGTTATGAATTTAATGCCTAGAGTATCCTAGTACAATTTTCCATTAGCTAATTTAAAAAATTAGACAACTAGATTTCTTACGCCCTTTACTTCCATTGTGAAATTAATATCTACAGGGTTAGTAAAATGACCAATATTATAAATAGGGACCAATGAACAAAAAGAAATAAGCTTTGTAATTATCTGGATTCTGGGATAAAGAGCTTGTGAACTATGATTGAATTGGTGTCCATTTTGTTGTGGCTTATGATTGGAGTGTGATGAAATGTAGAATAAATATGCAAAAGTGAATAGTACATTGGGAAACAAAATTGTTAATAACTACCGGATCTAAATTACAGTGTTTTCTTTTATAAAAATTCAAATTGAAATTCATATGTTGTTATACCAGTTTTAACATGTCTATTGATTCAGAACAGATTTCTTTCTATACACCTTTTTGCTTTTGTCTTTGCATGGGACTCACATTTAACAAATCAAGTTTGTTGATCGTTTTTGATAAAACACCAATTCTGTGTTGACCTACTTTGAAACTATGAGATAAATGCTGCCTCCACTACTCTTTGATTTTTCTACCCTTTCATATCTTTGTTCTTTTTAGGTTATGCACATTGTGGAATGGTTGCTGCTGCTCGATGGATTAAAGCTCGCAACTCCTTGTCTCCTTGAAACACTTGGCCACTACCCTGACTATAAAGTTAAGGTAAAAATGTTTCTTTTTATAATATCCCCTGCCCTTTGACTAATAATCCTTTGAAACACTTCCCTATTAGACCATAATATCAATTTTTTTTAAAATATTGTGATCAAGCATGCATAGCTAGTAGATTGTAGTCATCATGGTTTTCTTATTTTTGTTAATCTTGAATTTGACAACAAAAGTTCTATTAGATCTGGAAATCATTTAATTTGTAATATGTTGTTTGGCTACTTAATTTCTCTTTTCTGGCTTTTGTTATTCTATATTGAATGATAAGGTTTAAATAAATAATAAGTTGAAGTTTCTGTACTCTTCTGGACTACTTTTTAAAAGTCCTTTATATAGATTGTAGGGCACTCTTTGGGTGCAGGAACTGCAGCAATTCTAACTTATGTGTTGAGAAAGAGAAAGGAATTGTCCGTAATGACGTGCATTATAAATGGAGAGCTGAATTGGTGCCTACATTCTCAGCTGCTTCTATAGATGACTTGCATTTTGAGGTTGTGATCCTTTGCATTGCGTATTGGAAAATGCTGTTGTAGTCTTGATTTATTGACCAATATTGGTAAAATTGGTAAGCCTCAACCCTTTATGCCCATGTATCTTCTATTTTGAGCAGTTTCACCTTTTAGCTAATGATTTGTGTTAAAGTAGTGTTACTTTTCTGGTCTCTGCAATTTTGCTAACACATTCTTATAATGTGGTACCAGGTGTGAGATAGAATCCCCAGATGAGTTGTTTTTTCTTGTCTTTGTAACAAAGTAGAATGTTGCTTAGCACACCCTCATAAGCATGAGCACTTTCTTTTCAGTTTTGGTTTTGTTTCTAACGTGGCTATCTTCATTCCATGACAGCTGTGGATGCAAAAAATGATGGCTTTTGAATCATTTGAGTAGCTTTAGAGATTTCTGCTTCAGTTTTTTCACAGAATTTTTTGGAAGTCCCTATCACAATAGAGATTGGAGTGTGAATAACTATATTGCCCTTGGAATTGACAAAGAATTCCAATGTTTATGTATCTGTTTGGTTTTGGATTGGACAATGACTGAGATTGATTACACAGCTTGACGAGTATGATTTTTTTTATATATTTTTTATGATTCATGAAACTTTTGTATGGAAAATGTTAGGTGAAGAAAAGGGAATCACCCTGAGAGATATACCTTGACAGCTAGGAAGAAAATGATACATATGTCGATGATTTTATCTGTAAGGGTTAAATGATTCCATGGAGTGGTTCTCGCTAATTGTTATTATTTTCATAAGTTCAATTTTTATATGGGAATTATCTATATGGTCAAAAAAAGGGTAAATTTAGATGAAAGCAATGTGGTTCCTTAGAAGAGAGATCCTGCTATTAACTATTAACCACTTTACTTCTTGCCAGAGTTTTGTAATGCATGCTAAGAATATTGACACAGAAACCAGATTGGTAGGGGGGAAACCAATATTTATTGTAATGAAGAGAAAATTCTTGGAACATAGGGATATAAATAGTCAGTCAATAATATAATACAGATTGATAGGTAAGATATTGTTGCTGCATTTGGTGAGACATTATTGGTTATGTAAGGGAATAGGTTGAGAACTTTCTTTCTTCATTTTGGTTACAGAGATAGCATTTACTTGTTGTTTGATAACAACTGTCTGAATATGGCTATGCCCTTCCAGCACTATGCAAGCGTGTAGAACAGTTCTGAGATTCTTTATTTTGGTGATTTGTGACATTTGGCTTGGGATAAATGGATTCACCATTGCCATCGGTTAATTGGTCATGACATTTGGTTCTTGTTTTGTATGTGTATAATATTTGGTTCATTGGTCATAACTGATTTTTTGAATTTATAATGTTACAATAACTAATATCATTAGATTCTATGGTTTAGGAAATCAGTTTTAGTGTTGGCATTTGCTTGTAGCTTACACACTGAATTTCATTCATTGTAGATTGATCATGATGAAAAAATTACAATGATTGATGTGGAAGAGACAAAACAGTATTCAATAGCCATTGACATATGGTCTGTAGGTTGTATAATGGCTGACCTATTGTCTAAGGAACAACTGTTTCATGGGAAGACTGAATTTGAACTGCTTGACAAGGTATGAATTAATTAATGCCATTTTAGACTTGTAGTGGATAAGTTGTTGGTCTCAAGTCTTCAAACATTTTGTGCCTTTTCAACTGGCGTGGGTCTACTAACATTTATTAATGTAAAAGCCATCTATCTCACCCTTTCATGTGCATCCATATATGTGTATATTATGATATATGATATATTCTATTTTTCCTTTCTGTCCTGGGCTGGTGTGAAAATAATTATTTATTATAATCATGATTATTTTAATACAAACCTTTTTTCTTGGCCTATGAAGTAGTAACACTTTCCCATTAGCCTTACCTTGTGTTTGGTTGTTTCCTTTGCAGTGTTTGAGCGGTTTGAACCAACACCTAAACAAGATGGGTCATTTAGCTTCTTGGTCATTGGAAATTGGGGAAGAAAAACAGCTTTCAACCAAATTTTAGATTATGTTTCATGCTATAAAGTAGGATGTTTGTTTTAATTATGTTATATACATTCATTTACATTTAATATAATGTTGCATGGTATTTTATTTAATTATGTGTTAAATTAAATTTATAGTGTTAAGCTGGATTTCAAATTTTAGTGTACTAACAATTTGGTTTTTTATTTTTTATAGAATAAAATTCCTTCAATGTGGTGTATTTTTTAAATTCATTTGGTAGTATATCTAGAAACCAATTTCGAAAAAAAGAAAGGAGATGTGTTTACAAAAAAAAAGTAATTAACAAAATAGGGAAACAAAGAAAACCGATGTTGTTACATCAAATCAACATCGGTTTTGGGTAAAAACCGATGTTGTTGTGTTGATTAACACCGGTTTTGCAAAGAAATCGATGTTGTTACACCATCTTTTACACTTTTTAACGTTTTAATTTATCAGATATCCACATTGGTTATCGATGGGAAACCGATGTTGTTTAGTTTCGTTAACATCGGTTTTCAAAATCGATGTTAACTTGCACACTTTCAACGTCGCCTGATTCAACATCGGTTCAAAATCGATGTGAAATGTCGAAAATAACCGATGTAGGAGGCTGTTTTTCTAGTAGTGTCGTAAGTGGACAAACAAAGACGGTTTTTGGAACAACTGTCTTCTTAACTTATTTTTTTAATAAAAAATTTAAAAATACGGAAACAAAGACGATTCTCCAGAAAAACGTCTTTGTAAGGTTACCTACAAAGACGGTTTTGGTAGAAACCGTCTTCTTATCTTCGTTTGCAAAAAAAAATTAAAAAATAAAGAAACAAAGACGGTTGTTTCCAAAACCGTCACGGTTATTCCCAAAATCGTCTTAACCGTCTTTGTTTCTTTTACAAAAAAAAAAAAATTATATACACAAAGACGGTTTTGACAACCGTCGTCGAACGTTCCGACTTACAACGACACACGCAACAACGACGGTTGTCGTATGGGATTTAGAACCGTCATCGTATGTGTCGCCTGTAGTAGTGAATACAAGTGTTAGATTTACTGTTGTATTTTGTCTAGTGACAACAATAAAGTTGTATCAACTCTAAAGTAGTAGTAGACTTTACGAACCTACTCTATAAATCCCCTTTCCCTCTCTACAATTAGTTATAAATACTAGTATTTGTATTCCTGCAGGGGTATGTATTATTTTAACCAATATTGTATATTATATCATTCAATAAAATAAAAATAATTTTTATTTTCTATATTCAAAATAAAAAATAGTTAAAACAACATGTAATTAAATAATATTTTCAAAGGAAATTATTCTCTCTTTAAATTGCAATTTTTTTACAGCAAAATAGTGATTGATAGTTAATAAAAAATTATAATGAATTTCATATGTAAAGCATGAGGTAGTTAAAAAAAAAGTGAGACAGATTGTCCAAACCCAATTATTGGAAATTAAAAGCTAAAATGACATTAAAGAGACAGATTTTCCAAGCAACAAAACTACCATTTATATTAAAATATAATAAAAATAAATTAAAAATAATTTCAATTTAATAATTTAAAAAGTGTTCATCCTAAAAGTTTGACTTAAACATTTTGTTTTTCATTCGGTCAAAAAATATAAATTGTAACAAAATGGTTTTTAATTTTAATTATAATTGTAATAAAAGAGCTTTCTAAATGCTAAAACAAATTAAATACTAAATAAAAAAGTTTTGTACCCAAATTTGTGACATAATGTAAAATTTTACAATAAATCATACATCAAGCCTATATGCTTTCATAAATTTTCCATTCACAAGAAAATATTCATCCCAAGTAGATAAAATAACCCCCAATCCTAGGGGAACTAGGCTAAATAACCCCCAATCCAAGTCTAGGAGTTATTTAGGTTCCAGGGGAACTAGCATTCCCAATCCTAGGGTTCGTTCGGCTTCCGAACAAAACCAGTTCGAATCTGCCCTCGGGGATTCTTCTCGCGATTCCCCCTTGGCATCCTTGGATCCTCAGCTAGCTCCTCATCCTTCATCCATAGATGACTCTTTTGAAACCCGATATGACCCTTGTTTTGACTGTGTTTCTGAGAGTTATCACTACCTGCGCTTTGGGTCCGACACAATGGCTGATTCAATACTTGGGTCATGCCGGCACAATCCTACACTCGTTCCCAAGCCTAGAACCGCGCTCCAGGCCAAGGCGCTGGTAGAGGGATTTCCTTCTTTGTCGATCAATCCTGCTAAGGTCTATACTTTGGTTCCTCCTATTCATCGGCCTCATTTTTCGCCTTCAGGTATGCTTTACTGATCCTCCTTTCTTTTGCGTAGGTATATATGGATCCATCGTCATCAGTGATGGTTGCTGAATCCCGGTCGGCCGGGTCCCACTCAGATTGTCCCCCCGTCTTGGCCTCCAAATTTCCTTGGATCACCTATAAGGTGTTGAATACCCTGTCTACTCTGCAGCCAGGAGTTATTGCTGCCACCCTGGTCGGGAACCAGGATGGTTTTTCCGTCTGTGCTTCCAACCCGAATGAGCCAATTTGTTCAACCAGGGAAGGGATGGAACCCAATTTTTTCTTCTTTTATAAAGATGTAGTCACCCGCTCAGGCGTTCGTTTCCCTTTCTCCCCCTTTGAGATGGAAATTTTGAACCACTTTCATGTCGGCCCCTCACAACTTCACCCCAACAGTTGGGGATTTGTCCAGTCCTTCGAGCTGTTTTGTCAGGACCTGGGAATTTCCTGTACTGTTTCCCTTTTCTTTTATTATTTTTGTGTTCATACTGGTAGAACGGGGAAAGAGCCTCCAGTAGGAAGGGATGGGTTTCTCTCTGGGGCTGCTCAAAATGTAAACTCTTCACTGTATATACTGAGTCATTTAAGAACTTCAAAAATAAATATTTTAAAGTTATCGCCGAACTCGACAAGCAGCCCTTCTTTTTGTCCGGTCCCGAGTCCATATTTTAAAGTTTCCACTGTATTGGTCCCAGGCCCATCACGAGCTCCCCCCCAGCCTCTTACCGGTTCCTGGAGGAGGATTTGTCAGATTCTGACGCGTCATATGTGTTCTGGATTGCGGAATATATGGGGCCCATGGCTCACCAGATGCTGCTGGTTATATCCGCAATCTCCAGGTCGGGTTATTCGCAGAATCTAGTATGAGTGTGTCTAAGTTGTTGATGTGTTGCATCTGTTGTTGTTGGATCTGACCATTTATTTCTATTTTACAGCTGACGACATTGGACCCCAACCTTCGTCCAACACCAAGCCTAAGCAAGCAGCCATTATGGCGCCTCCCGTGAAAGTGGTCCCGGAAGTAAACCCTCCAAGGCCAATGGAGGCCGGATCTGTCACCCCACCTACTATTGGGGAAGAGAAGACAACCATAAGGAGGGCTCCTACTGCCGACGCAGCCATGATTCAAGCTTCATCTACTGAGGCGACCAAGGCTAAGGTTGCCTCTGCTGGTACGGCCAAGGCCAAACAAGCGCAACCTTCTAACTAGAGCCAACCTTCTTCTTTCTTAAACGCTTTGGAGAAAAAGCGCAAGGTTGCTCAGCCGGGTACGTTGATTCAGGAGCAAGATGTGGCTCTTGTTGAGGTGCCAATCCCAGCCCCGGTTGCTCAAGCTTCCGCTGTCCTCGAGCTTCCTCCACCGCCGCCAACTTCTTCTTCCCCTCCCCCCTGATTTAACCTCTAAACCTGCATCGGGAAATCTCTAGGAATAGGGGGTTACTGGTGACTTGTTTTGCATGGTCAAAGCCCCCATCCATTTCCATGACTCCAGCTGGCTCAAAGAAGAAGATTTTGTTGAGCTCGGCCAGATTGAGGAGAATGCATTCAAGTGTGTGGCTTTGCTACAGAGTTTGGCGTATCTGAAAGCCAGATACAGCAAAACGGAGGAGGAACTTAATGCTGCCCGAGAAGAAACCAAGAAAACCCATGAGGAACTTCTCGCGGTACAAGCTTCCAACACCACCCTGCAAGCGACCAACACCACCCTGGAAGCGACCAACATCACCCTGCGTCTGGATTTAGAGAGGGTGCTAAAAGATGCTGAACGTGCACTGTCCGGCGTGGAAGTTGCGCGTAAGAAAAATGTGATGATGACTTCACACTTGAACGAGTTGAAGACTCTGCTGAAGAAATCAGAGTTAGAGTGCAAGGAGGCAGAATCTATGCTACTGGAAGTGGAGTCTAAGTTGCAGGCGGTCGAGGAGGAGGCCGTTTTGGCAGGGGATGCACTGGCCACAGCGGTGGAAGAGTCTTTCAATAACATGCTGGAGCAGATTCGCTGCTTAAATCCCGGGGTGGAACTTAACACGGTCGGGATGCATTGTCAGGCTTATGTGGATAATGGTAAGTTGGTTCCTCCTTCTATACCTGAAGATTCCATGGCTCCAATGAACGAGGATCCAACTCCAGGGGAAGAGGTGACCTCTATTCATCAATCCGACATCCAAACCCAGCCTCCAAAAAATGAACGTTGGAAGGGCCTGGATGCCGGTTATATTTGTAATTTTTGAATATGCATTTGCTTTGGCCGGGCTTATGTCCCGGCCTTATATGTGTACCCGTACAATTATATTTTCTTTTAATTGTAGTACTTTTATATATTTCGCATGCTTGTCAGATAGTCGTTTGGCTTCAACGGCCAAGTATAATATTGTCCGAGTTAAACATCGTTTTCAGCTCGTCGTACCTAAACAACACTTGTGTAACATAATCGTCATTAACGAATAACTATGTCAACCTGATCAGGGTTGGCTACACATTAGCATCATTTGGGACGATTTATATTTGTGCACAACACTTTGAATTTTCTTTACAGAAAATTTTATTGATAAATATTGGAAATAATCATATCCATGATCCCAATGAAAGAGATTGGTATGGAGTAGGGGTATTGGAAAAATTGACCCCATCCCATACTCTCAATTAACGAGAAACACATGTGTTGATTCAGATGAAGCCAAGCATCATTGAAGATCAAAGTAAAGAGTTTTGTGCTTTCAACATGCAAAAGGAAGCTTTAAGATGAAAAGTTCAAATTAATCATGTAAAAGAAAATGTATGATCTGATAATCCAATATTGCATAACATGCATCATTCATACATATAGGATTATTAGGTTAATGGGATTAATCAAAGAAAATCATTTAGAAAAGTTTAAAAAAAAAGGCTTTAAGTTTTTGGAAAAATAATATTTCACAGGAATAATCGATTACCAGGTTGGTGACATCGATTATTTTGTTCTAACTGCCTTTTGAAAACTAGACATGATCATTATAATCGATTACTCAATGATTTAATCGATTACAAAGGCAAACATTGAAAAGTTGTTCTGACTGCCTTAATCGATTACCAAATATT
>PYAF01000091.1:83484-95626 GCA_007407185.1 Glycine tomentella | reverse complement strand
AGGTGTTAGAGCCGTTATTAGGCTCGGACTCTGTAGAGTCTTATGCTCAGGAAGGTATTCTGAGGAAGTTAGAGCCTTGATTCATCATTAGTGATGAAGTTTGATTTTGGCTCTGAGTCTGTATATGCAGATGGAAAAGGTCGACTATTTGACTAGTCTGGACCTTAGAGCAGTTGGCAAAGTTGCTCATGAGACCATATAGATGAGTTTGATCGGTTGAAACTGATCATTATGAGAGGTTGGATTTAGGCCATTGTAAGCAGAGATATGCTTAGCCATAGTTGATCAGAGCTTGTGTGGAGGCTCTGTAGCCTTGTATAGGCTAATAGGGATCCTGTTGAGGGTCAGATGATCACTTATACAGTGATCTAGTTTGGTTATAGAAAGGATGGAAGTCTCCTTTCGTTTGAACGGTTTAGAACCGTAATTAATGTGATATATGTTTGTTTATGTAGGACGTGAGCCTAACAGCTCAGGTGGTGTTGACCACAGGACCGGGAGAACCGGTGACTCGTCCAGAGCAGGTAAGCTCTTGGTTCTTGCTTGTGGTTCCTTTGTTGTGTTCCACCACACTCCTAAGGGGGTGATGGTTTTGTTATGCCTATGTGGTCTGATTGACTGATGATGGATGATTGTACCATATGAGATGGTAATGGTTGTGATTTGATTTGTGATGTTATAATCTGATCTGGACCCAGTGATGGGCGATTGTGGTGCATAGCTATGATTGTCTAGCTAAATATATGCACGATTGATTGTGAAATCCTATGGTAATAGGATAGATGACATGTGATTGAGATAGGCCTGACATGAGATGTTTTCTGTGATATAGAGATAGCCTACTTAGTGAGATGGTCCTATATTCACGGAAGAAGCCTCCTCAGGCGAATTGTATTGAGATATGAGTTGTAGCTCATGATAGAGGTTGACCCGGTATATAGGAGTCCTCCAGACGTGGTTGTACCTATATATTTTCGGAGGTGCCTCTGATACGTCCTGCCATGAGATGGTCTAGTATATATACTAGATGATAGCCTCCGCAGGATGGTGATGATGGATAGTGACGTCCTGCCATGAGATGGCCTAGCATATATTGGATCCTCTGTGAGTTGGATCGGCATATATGTCTAGGTGATAGCCTCCGCAGGATGATGATAGGTGATAGATGGTGTTTACCATCGGAATCATGTGGATATTGACAGATGGTTGTACATTGATTGTCTGCGTGTTGATGATTCTGTCTGTGCATCTGTGGTCAGTGAACCAGGGGAAGGAAATACCTTCAAGGGCCCTGAGTTTACTGAGATTTTATATCTCACCCCTTGTGTGTGGGGCTATGTTTTGCAGGTGATTCTTCCAGAGCAGCAGAGAGGTCCCAAGGCAAGAAGCCTGTGCAGGATTAGCTGCTGAAGGACACTCTAGGATAGAGGACTTGAGCATGTTGCTCATTTATGTTTTGGGTTATGTACTTTGATGTACCCTGATGGGTTATTTGTACAGTTTTGTATTGTACAGTGAAACTTTGATGTATATTCACCATATTCTCATGTACAGTGTTATGATAGTGACTTTGATGATGTCACTTCTAGTTTATGCTTCTAAACTGCTTAAACTCTGATTGATTATCTGTCTGTTTGTGATGTGTGGTTAGTAATGACCCTGATTAGTAAATTGGGGCGTTACAGGGAAAGTCATCATGGAGGTCTAGGGCAGAAGGAAGAAGAAGAAGAAGAAGCCTTTTCCCTTCAGATTTCGCGTTTTGGGCTTTAAATAGTGGCCCTGCCCGACCTATGGAGCTCCCAGTGCCACATTCCAGAAACTCTGGCACCACCAGCGCTGTATCTGACGCCATCCGCGCCAACTGGAAATCTTGGCGCCCTTGGCGCCACATCTGGCACCCCAAGCGTGAACCTTCATAGACTCCGCGCTCCCAGCGCGAACATGGCGCTCCAGGCGCCACCTTCCAGAGACCATGGTGCCCCTAGCGTGAACCTGGCACTCCAGGCGCCACTTTCCAGTGCTCTGGCGCCATTAGCACCAGACCTGGTGCCATCAGCGCCGCAACCCTGGGTTTTCTGCTAAATACATCCTTTAGGGCAACTAATGCATGATTAAATACCTTAATCACAGGTTTAAGAATTCAAGGTCTTACACCAGGCATGTTACACAACCCCATTTCTGTAAATATTTTTTAAACAACCCTTTTTTGGTAAATATTTAATAAAAAAATATTATTTTGGTTCTTTTGCCACAGTAGTAAACTCTTAAAATACTCTTGAATAATATATATTCTAATAAAAGATTAACCAATATTTTTAATTTTTAAGTATTAAATTATTAATATATTAAAATATAGGAAAACTAGTTCATTCTGTAATCAATCATATTGTAAAACAAATTTTCAAAAAAATTACAAGGGGTGCGAAGTGCAAAGAAATGTGAATAGCAACCCCTTATTTCGTCTGAAATAACATCTTTCTCCATTCCTCTCTAACTTGAAGTCTGAAACAATTATGTACGACTCGTAGCACAATTAGTTCTTCAGTTAAAACATAATATGAGGAACCAGTGTCCAGATCTTTCGTAATTTAGCGATAAAGATTATGTATTCAAATACTAGTGTTATCTTGGCATAAGGGTACCCATTTCATATTTAACAACATTAAGCTTGCAAATGTAGTGAGAGAGAAATAAACCAAAAAGAGTCCAAAGGTCAAGAGCATATGGTATGCAAACTTCAGAAGTCAATATATGGGCTTCAGCAAGTTTCTAGAAGTTGGAATCTTCGTTTTGATGAAGTTGTTAAGGGTAACGATTTTATCAAGAATGAAGATGAACCATGTTTCTACAAGAAGGTTAGTAGGAGCGCTGTTGTTTTCCTTGTGCTATATGTAGATGACATATTGCTCATTGGAAATGACATTTATAATAGCCAAAGTTTTCCAAAAAAAAATTAAAAAATTAATAAAATAATAATATTTTTACTGTAGCTGGCGCTGATAGCGTGAGATCTGGCATTGATGGCGTGACACTGTAGCTAAAGGCTATTTTCACGATTTTTGGCGCCATCAGCATCAGAGTGGCGCCAGTAGCGCCACAGATGCTGGAAATTGGCGTCAGGAGCGCCAAAATGGCGCCAAGGGCGCCAGATACACTCGATTCTAGTTCCATCAGCACCAGATACACTGGATTTTGGTGCCATCAGTGCCAGAGTGGCGCCAGTACGCCACAGATGCTGGAAATTGGCGCCAGGAGCTCCAAATGGGCGCCAAGGGCGCCAGATGCACTGGATTTTGGTGCCATCAGTGCCAGAGTGGCGCCAGGAGCGCGGCATGTCGGTCAGGCTCAGTATAAAAGGCTAAAAACACGATTTTTGAAGAGAAAAATTTTTTCTCTTCTTCTTCAGCGCCCCTACCTCCATTTCTGAAGCTCCCAAGCTTCTTAAGCCTTTGTTTCTTCACCAAATCACTTTCATTAGCCATCAAACTTGTGAGAAATCACTAGAGAGCTATAATCCTTCATGTATATTTCCTGAAAACCCCTTGGATTGAGAATCCCTTTCTTAAGGGAAATCTTGAAGAACTCGAGATAGGCGAGGAGCAACAGTGATTCTCGGCCACCAGAGCCAGGAGAAGGGATCTAGAGATCTTCCTTGCCGATTCTGAGGTAAGAAACTCGAGTTTCTCTGGTTAATCTTTGATTTGGGGTTGTCTATGAATAGTGACCCATTTGAGCTGGGGCTAGAATTAGCCCAGGGTCCTGTAGAGAAACTTGTTTAGAACTATGTAGTGATGAAGGAATAGCTTTCAGAGTTGGATTTGGTGAACTTTGATTCTTAGCTCTGCTTATGAATGAGTGACTTGGGTTGAGTCACATGTTGATGATCATAAGGCATGCAAGAGCCTTAATTATGGTTGTTCTGTGCCTGAAAGGCCAGAGGAACGGTGCCTTGAGTGAGGTATAGACCGTTCAAGCTATAGTTGAATTCTGAGATATTGAGCTACACAGAGCTTAGAGCTCTCTATGTTGGCTTACATTGAGTCTGGGGAGTGACTCTAAAGCTTTGATTGAGCTGTGACAGACCTCTGAGGGTCTAAGAGAAGCCTAGTGTGTGCTGGGCTGTCATGAACCCTAAGTTAGAGGACTTCTGATTATGCTATGTATGCTGGTTTGCTTGAATTGGTTTTGATATGTGCATATATGCTTGGATTAGGGCTTGACACCGAGGGTGTCAGTGGTGGGTGCCACGGATCAGGGAGAGGACTGCAGGGCTAGGCTTTGTCAGGTAAGTTCATGGTCCCTGGGGAATGATTTCCCGCTTGTTTGTGCCCCACCACACTCCGGGAGGAGTGATGGTCATATTCATGATGCATGCATTTGGTTGTTGCATCCTCATAATGATATGCATATGCATATCTGCTTGCAAAATGTATGATGCCTGTGTTTAGATCTTCTGCCCAGTAAGATAGATATGGACCTCCCTAGGAGACGGGACATTCCTCCTAGTTGGTTGGCTCTTGGTTGATGATATCTCAGGGGATGGGTGATCCCTCAAGGCCAAGGGGATAGGAGATGGGACATTCCTTCTATTCTCTGAGGTACCATATATGTGCGTCCATGCTAAGTGGTAGCGCCCAATGGTATAGCACGGGTGTAAGTTCCGATCTCACACTGAGGTTAGGCGTTGATGTTTATCTGTCGTACATAGAGCAAGATGACTTGCTCATATTGTTATCAGGGCTGGGAGGCCGGGACCGGTGGCCAATTTGTTGTGATTGCTTGATGTTCGTGTCATGGAGAGTGGGCCAGGGTGGAGGAGAGACCTCCCCAGACCCTGAGCTTACTGAGATGTGTATCTCACCTTGTGTGGGGTTTATATGTTTTCAAGTGACTCTTCTGACAGAGGAGAGCAGTCTCAGGGCAGGAGGCCCTAGTAGAGACATTGCATGCATGGATAGAGATAGCTTGAAGAGAGCTAGATAGCTCATTTTGCTTGGATGCTGGTTGATGTTTGTTTATACCCTAGAGAGGGCTGCTGGGCGTGAATGTATGCCTAAGATGTTGTATAGTTTTGTATACCCTCATGAGAGGGAGGCTATTCTTTGGTATAACCACGAGTGTGGTCTTGAAATTGATGTAGATGTATCTGTACAGAACTTAGTATGAATGAAAAGTTATTTCCTCCTGAATATATCTATGAAATAGTTGGTTATCTGCCTATGATGAGGAATGAGATATTCTGATTATCTGCCTATGATTATGTTGTGATAAACTGGATCAGCAGGGGCATGTATTATATATTATTATGTTGACTGATGATTGTGTGTGTGATGCTGTGTTTTATAATCCATACATAATGTGATCAAGAAATATGATTCAATCGCTTCCGCATTGTGTTGAAATAACGTTTCTAAGCGCAATTCTGATATTATTAATGATAATACACCGGGTGCACACAGGGTGTTACATTTAATTGTATCAAAGCTATTTCATGATGGAAGCATTATGTATGGAACTTGATTTGGTGCTTTTTGGATTGCTGTTTGAGTCTGACATAAGCATTGCATGTGGGTACATTAACTGTGGGCCTGATCAACTCATTGTTTGATGTACATATGTAGTGCTATGGTGAGATCCAAAAATAGCAGTAGGGCTACCAATGCCCCCTTTGATCTAGTTGCGTCTGCACTGGCCGTCATGTAGTAAGAGATAGCTGCAAATAGGCAGACTCAAGAGGCCATGCAGCAAGTGATAGCTGCACATAGGCAGACTCAGGAGGACATGCAGCGAGAGATGGCTGCAACCAGAGAAGTGAATGAAGCCTTAATGAAGGCTAACCTTAAATTGCTAGAGGAGGTGAAGATTCTGAGGAGGGATGACAGAGTATCCTCCACACCTCCTACATATGAGGGCGAGGGTAGTCGCCAGCAGGTTGGTGGGAGCCACCTGCGAGGGGACCAGGTGTCCCAAGCGGAGACGGAGAGTGATCTGGCAGCCAGAGGGAAAATGCTTATCACCTTTTGTAAGCATGACCCTCCAGCCTTCCTGGGCGAGTATGATCTAGTTGTTGTAGCCAGGTGGTTGCAAGCTTTAGACAAGATTTTCATGGTAATGGAGTGCCCAGATCATCAGAGGCTGCTGTACGTGTAACACCCTCAGTTTTTCCATATATATGTGCATTTTCTTATAAATAGGCATTCCTAAACAAATTGACATAAATGTCCTTAAACAATTTCACAAATGACAGATAGGTCCCTAGGATAAAAGACTAAAATGCCCTGAACATTTGTTCAAATGACCAAATTATCCTTTTTGCTCTGATAAGATCATACAGTCTCAGTAAGGTCATAGAAATCTATCTAGTAAGCTTCTAGATAAAAAAATTATTATTGATCCTATAGAAAAAACTATGAAATGAAATCTTTAGAAATTTTGAAAGATAATTAGGAAAAGAATTGAATCTAGCCTAATCTGAATTCTATAAAACACAGAAAAAGAAAAGATACAATCTAGAATTGTTTCTTTAATTGTGGAAGGAATGAATTCTTAATTAAGTAAACTAGACATTTTACTAATCAAAAACAAAATAAACTAATAGGAATTTAGAAAAAATCATTAGAAGAAAATTAAGAAACATCCCAAAAATTGTTACTAAAACTAGTCTAGTCTCTAACAAATTTTAGGAAGTCTAACTTTCAAGAAAACCATTGAAATTAAGTTTTTATTAATTATAGAAATACTTGTGACTAATATAAGAAAATATGTTAAGAAAATAAAACACTAAAAAGCCCTAAAACAAAGCTATCTCATGGTTTAGGCATTAAAGCACAAATTAAACATATTTGCCCCAAAAATTTAGAATGGCCGTGTATTTTGGGGAAGGATGAAGAAAGCTGTAGAAACTTTGAGAATAAGGCAAAAAACTTGAGAATAAAGACACATGGACAGCCAAAGAATAAGAAGGAAGATAATAGGACCAAGTGGAAAGCTAGGTAATGATACATGCACTAAAAATCTACCTAAAGCTACACGATTTTTAAGCAAATAAAACACCCTATGGTTGAGCAAATCCATGTGAGAAACCAACTGGAAGTAGAAAGGATTAGAATTCTCTTGAACTAGAACACTTGTGTGGTGAAGAAACTCTAGCCAATAAGAAGGAACCAACTAAAAGTTAAGACAATAATTAGCTTGAGATATTTCCACTTAAAGGCTAAGTTACCTAGCTTATAAAAGGAATGGTGGGGACCAAGTGGGGCTGATTTGCACGGACAAAGACTCCCACTTTCAGCCATCCCTTTCACTTAATCCTTCACCAAAAACAAAAGCCAAAACAAAGAGCACAACCTTGGAAGTTCACGTGAAAAAGCTAGGGTTCTTGGAAAAAGATAGCTTGAATTCAAACAAGGAAAAGCTAAGGTATGGGGAGTACTATGGTATACATGTTTAGATAATTAATTATGATTATGTTATCATCTAATTCTAGAAGATCTAAGCTAGAATAATATGTATTTCCATAAGCTTTAAGTATTGTATGCCAAGTGTTTGTAAAAATGCTTCAAAGAAAGTATATCTATATTTTATTGTTGTTTTATTAAAGTTAATGTTGCTTTGTTATGTTATTGTTGTTGTATGTTATTTACTTAAAAATGAATCTTAATTTGTGTTAAGATTATATTTTACATGGTGATGTTTGTATGTTACTCATTTGATAAAGAATCTTGTCTTGTACTTGATGTTGTGAGATGCTACTTATGTAATATGGCACTTTAATTTGTATCGAAATTCTATGTCATATGATTTAAGATATATGATTTAAGATATTGAAAGAGGTGAAAAATACTAAAAGAAATTATGGTGCACTTAGACTTGATTATGATGGGAGAATAGAACTTTTGATGCCAAAGTTATTGGAATTCGAGGAACAAAGGAGTAATAAAAAAAATGAATCCATGCATCATTCGCTTTAATTATGTCCCTCGGAGTGGAGGGAGGTCTCACTGGAGTGGGTGGGACTGTTCCACTGGAGTGGGTGGAACTATTGGTACCCTTTTTATCCCCTCGGAGTGGAGGGAAGTCTCACTGGAGTGGATGGGACTGTTTCACTGGAGTGGGTGAAACTATTTTGATTTTGGTACCTTATATTAGGCCTCTGAGATCTCAGTTATGCATCATTTAATAAAGAAAGCATTCATCATTCATCATACATCTGTTTTGTAATTGTTATTTTACTTCGAATATTTATCCGTTTCTGTTTCTGTTAATTATCTAATCATATTTATCATGTACTCACCCGAGTTGTGTCTATGGTTGACACCTGTGATGACCCCAATTTATTTAGGCGAGCAGAGGAATAATTATAATAGCTGAGCATGGATGTTGGCTTGGAGATATGCATGGATGATAGGATGAAGATGTTGTGATGCCTACTGTGTTGTGGTTTTAACATGTATTTTGGACTGTCTGTATTATGAATTGGACTATGGACTGTATTATGGAATGTACTAAGGACTGTTTATATTAAATGGTATGTGGTATGCATGATAAACGTACAAACGTAGTAAATTAAATAGCTAGCTCAAAGTGTTAATTTTACGTAAACGAATTCGTAAATTTAATAAATAAAAGGTTAAGTATAATAAGGAACAAAGCTAAGGAAATTTAATTATATGTGGACTTTGTGGTTTCCTAAATTTGCGAACTCGTTAGAAAAATAATCGATTATGTAAGTAAATGAAAGCACGTAGAAAAATTTTTCTGTATATTAATAAGCGTAATCAGTTACATACGAATAAATTAATTAAATACGAATAAGAAACGTAGTCGTTATAGTATGCAACCTATATGTTGCAGGGCGACACCCACAAGTGGTGGACAACCACAGCCCAATTGTTGAGAGGCCGGGGAGAGATTATCACCTGGCAGATGTTTGAGGCCTGCTTCCTGGACAGGTACTTTCCTAGGGATGCCCGAGAGCAGAAGCAGGCGGAATTTGACAGTCTGATGGACGAGTATTTGGCCAAGTTTAATGAGCTGGCCAAATATGCTCACTTCAGGAGATCTTTGCCTGAAACTGATATTCTAGCTGCTAAGTTCCAGAGGGGACTTAGAGAGAACATAGAGGTGCTAGTTGCCGGTAGCAGATCCCGTGATATGGACACCCTGGTGATGCAGTGTCGCCAGGTGGAAGATATGCTGAGGAGACACAGAGTCAAACAGCCTACTCCCTCAGACAGACAAGAGGGGAGAAGGCCTAGTGGTTCTAGCCCATCCGGAAAAGGTAAGGGCAAGGAGTTGAGAGCCTCTGCTCCTTCTGATAGGTTCAAGAGAGGCTCAGCTCTGAGGAGACCACTCCCTAAGTGTCCAGCTTGTGGGGAGGAGCACTTGGGATTATGTTCCTCAGGCCAGATCGTGTGCTTTATATGTGGCAAGTCGGGCCACATATCTCAGGAATGCCACAGACAGAGGGTCAGGCATAGGCTACTCCAATGGAGATGATCGTGCCCACAACAGGCAGGGTGTATCTGGTGGACACCAGAGAAGCAGCCAGAGCTCCAGACCTGATCAGAGGTATTGTTCTGATCGATAATTGTAATGTTAGAGTTTTAATTGATTCTGGAGCTATTTATATAGAATGTGATAAGCTGATAGGATTAGATTAGATATGCTTAGTTTTGCCCTCCAACAGAAGTTACCACCACTTCTAGTGAGAGATGTTGGGTGAGCACGTGTTGTAGAGACGTGCAGCTCAGGTATGAGGGTGGAGTATATCTGATTGAGTTGTACCGTCTAGCTTTGTCCACCCTTGAAGTTATCTTGGGAATGGATTGGTTGGCCAAGTATGGCATGATGCTAGACTGTTGCCAGAAGAGGGTATTGTGACTTCTGACGTGACTGATTCGAGCTCCACCTTTTTCTTACCAGTCTTGCAAGTTCGCTAGGCCATGATGGAAGGAGCTCGAGGCTATATTTTCTCTTGAGGGTGACAGGAGATAAATCAAGTGGTGATCTGTCGGAGATCCTGGTGGTGAGCAAGTTGGGAATGTGCCCTGAAGAGATTACTTGGCTACCACCAGAAAGGAAGATTGAGTTCTTCGTTGATCTAGTTCTAGTATGGAACCAATAGCTGTAGCACCTTATAGCATGGCTCCTCTGGAGTTGAGGAAGCTGAAGGTGCAGCTGGAGGACTTGTTGTCCTAACCGTGGACATCACGGAGAAGAAGGACGACAGTTTGAGATTGTGTGCGGATTACAGGCAGATGTATAAGGGTAATATTGAGAATAAGTATCCTCTGCCTTATAGGGATGATCTGAAGGATCAGTGTATGGTGGTGTTCGATTATGGCAGACTAGGTTACTTCAGGTCTGAGACGGAGTATGTCGAGCATCTCAGGACTACCCTTCAGAGGTTGAGGGACAAGCAATTGTATGCCAAGATGGCCAAGTGCGAGTTTTGGCTGACAGAGGTGAAATCCCTTGGTCATGAGATCTCAGTAGCTGGTGTGTCGGTTGATCCCAGCAAGATAGAGGCAGTAATGTCCTGGTAGAGACCCAAGGACGTATCTGAGATTCAGAGTTTCCTGAGATTGGCTAGCTATCCTAGGAGGTTAAATCAGGAGTTGAAAGAACGATTGACCACAGCTCCAGTGGTGACCCCTCCTGACCCTGACTAAAACTTTGGGGGGATAATGTAATGCGTCTAAGCGGGGCTTGGATGCGTGTTGATGCAGGATAAGAAGGTTGTTGCCTATGTTTTCAGGCAACTGAAACCACATGAGTAGGCTTATACTACTCATGACTTAGAGCTGGCAACTGTGGTGTTTGCTCTAAGGATTTGGAGGCACTATTGGTACGGTGCAAAGTTGGTTGTGCTCAGTAACCATAAGAGCCTCAAATGCCTGATACCTCTTTGATAAGAAAGAGTTGGATATGAAACAGAGGCGATGTGATGTAATGTCTACAACCAATAGACATTAGGTTTCCCAAATCTTCCTTGCAATGAAACTCAATCTTCAAGCAAACTCCAAGAAATGGAGAATTCTGCACTTTCACAGAATTTGGGGATTTTTAAGAGATTTCTAATTTGTAGAAATGGATTGTGGAAGAAGAATAGGAATGAATTGGAATGACACCATGGAATAGGAATTCCAATAAGTCTTGCAAGAATCACCACAATAGCAGAGAAGCCATTGATATGAAACAAGAAGGTTCTTGAATAAGAACAAGAGAGAAACCCTCTCAACAATTTCAGAATTGTATTAATTGAATCCCAAGTTGTTACAAACAGTTTTGGTGTGGTTTATATAGCCCACGAAATTACAAGCTAAATGACCCTAAATGTAAGTAAAATGCAAATTGAAATGAAGCCCAAATGTAGCTTGTAGTGCAAGCTTTGTTCAAAACGACATTTGGCTTCCAAAAATCGCGTTTCTGCATAAACTTCTGGTTTAATCGATTATTTTGACTATGTAATCGATTATTTAACCTAAACAATCGATTACTTGGTTTGGTAATCGATTATTTTGCTCTAATCCTTCCTGGAAACGGATTTAAGACCCAAATAATCGATTAATTCGACATGTAATCGATTAAAACAGAGATACTTTCATTTTTCAGGCTGATTTAATCGATTACAGGATGCTTGTAATCGATTACAGGTATCAGAAAAGATGCTTTTAATCTGTTACAGGATGCTTTTAATCTGTTAAAACAGACAACACTCCTTTTGCATTTCCACTACTTTTATGGGTTTCTTTTTGGCTTCTTCTTGCTTTTCCAAGAGATACAAGTTAGATTGGATATGATCTTGAAGTACTTGAGTCCTAGCTCTTTAGCTTGCATTGATCGTCCATCACGATGGATGGAGTTTTGTTGCGCTATTACGTGATTGATACGGCAAGTGCACCGATCGTTAACAAGTAATAAAAGTGAGTAAGTGAGTTATCGTCTCCACAGGGATTGGGGTAATTTTCACAGCAACTTAATTATAAATGATTGGAATTAAAAACAGAAAATAAAGAGATAATTGTTGTGTTGTGTTGAAGAGTTGGATTAAAATAGAAATTAATTAAATGCAGTAAAATAATAAAAAGATTACCAATGGAAGAAACAATTGTGGTCAGGCGCAATCCCTTTTGTTTAC
>PYAF01000091.1:63383-79105 GCA_007407185.1 Glycine tomentella | reverse complement strand
CTCAGTGGAACGAACCTATCCATCCCGTCAGGGTAGCCCAGTGTCGCGCAGGAGTCTCACTCCCATCCATGTGATCATCATGGTGGTGTGGTTCCCCACTGTCTCAACCACCCCCAAGTTAAAAACACGTATGGAACTCAGTTTAGTTATCTGACACTCCTCTTCATGAGATTTATCATCTCATCATCCCATGCACATGCAATGCAACACTGGTTTATATCTTATAATTTATTATTTCATTTTCATCATTCCACAACATTACAGAATCATCTTTTTTAGTGTTTTAAAGTCATCATCATAGAATCCTCATCAAATCTTTTTTCCATCATCACAGGGTCATCATCTCAACATCGAAACTCCATCACAGGGTCATCATCATCTTATCACAGTATCAACGTCATAATATCACAGAGTTCTCAACATAGTCTCATCATAACACAGGATTTTTATCAAGTCCAACCAATTTTATTAATTAATTCCATCAACAGTCCCTTATTGTTATTAAACTTTTAATAATAATACAATTAAAAAGTGATACAGTCCATAATTCCAACCAATAACAACAAATAATACCATAACTACAAAATCTGAAATTACAATTAAGCACGTCTTTAATTTTAGTTAAGAGGTATATACACAATAATAATTTTTCCATGATTATCTTAACTCATGAAATATAAATATCATAATTCATGAAACATAACAACTACTACAATTTCTCCACATATAAAGTACTCTACGTAAACTACCTAGAGTTTTCAATCACTTTTTATCAATTTATAATTTGATTCCTCTTAAGTCTATAAATCTGAATTCATTTCTAAGATTCTAAATTTTCTGGATTCTTTTTCATAAACTTAAATTATTTATTAATACTTCTTGCATATAATCAAAATTAATTTATCAAAACTCCCCTTACCTTGGTTGGACTTTTAAATTGTTATTGGCTATAGAATGCTTCCCCTTCCACACGTGACCTTCTCCAAGTTTGTTGTTGAATTTTTAGTTCATGGTTAGGTAGTGAAAAGGATTGAAAACATAAGGTGATTTAGGAAAAGGAAAGGCACGGTCAGCAAGAGGAATGTTTGCTCACAAAAGTCTAAATGACAAAGTGACAGAATTTTGCTATCTTAGGTGGTTTCTCGTAGCTTTCTCACTCTCCCTCAGTCCTTATATAAAGCTTAGCTTATGTCACCCTAATTAAATGCACACTTATCATTTAAGGCTTCCTCCAATGAATATCTTCCACACAAGCTAGCAAGTACTCCTGAATTAATGGCCTTGTCTCCACAATATTCCCTCACGGTTTTTGCTTCAATTGGAATGTCATCCGTAGCTTCCTTCAATGCCTTCAGCTTATATGATAAGTCCTAAGTCAATTGAATAACCAATAGAAACTAGGGAAGACTTTTCAAAGTTTTGATCAGCCAATCACCACTAGGTAGACTTTTCCACCTATTCTTCTCTCAAGCTTACGGTTTTTAATGTGCAGAAGATTAAACTTTCAGTTTTCTTCTCTCCTTCAGCCGTGTCCTGCATTATTGGGAGAGATTCCCTTCATTTAATGCTTATTCCCTTTTATCTTGACTTAGTCTCCATGTGGTCCCCTCCTAATTAAGCTGCTGTCCTTGCTTTATCTTCTATTCTACCGTAGCTCATGTCTCTACTCCTACTTCAGTTTTTGATTTTTGTATTTGGGTTTACCACTTAACTCTAATTTGCTAAATTATTTCAATAACTGAGTTTCTTAAAATTACAAGAAGACTCCTCCAAAATTATGTTTATTGTCTCATACTTATAAATTGAATTTTAGTTCAAAAGGATCAAAAGGTTTCTTATTTTATATTGATTTGGGATTTATACAAACCATAAAAATATAGCTAAATAACCTGCAAATATAGTTCCCAAGAAAGGCTTCCCAAAAGATTTAAACTGATTTTCGCACTCCTGCTCCCAGAACGTATTTAATCGATTATTTCGAAGTGTAATCGATTATTTCATACGAAATAATCGATTACAAGGACTCAGTAATCGATTATTCCAGAGGCGCTTAAACAACTGCAGCTTTAGGTAATCGATTACATATCAATTTAATCAATTACCATCCATCCAAAATTCGAAAATATACTACCTAGGCCTGATGTAATCGATTACAAAGAATGTGTAATCGATTATTTAGAGGCATGTAATCGATTACAAGGACTCGTAATCGATTTTTACAGAGCAACCCACAATTCTGATTTCTGTAAAAATGTATTTAATCGATTACAGGCTTCTGGTAATCGATTATTTCAGACAATTCTTCATTTTTTGAAGCCTTTTTCATGATTCTTTAGGTAGCTAGGGTTGGTCTTGAGTTGATCTTGCAGTATTTGAGTCCTAGCTCTTTATTTAACATCCATGAACATTTCTTAATCATCCTAAGACGTTTTTCTTAAATCCTAAATCAATAAATAAAATATTGGGGGTGTTACACCCATTCTCAAGAGAAGTGAAGAGAACTCGAGCTTGGCGAGGAACGGCAGCTACCCACGGACACTCAAGTTTGGAGGAGTATCCTAGAGGGGTTCTGTGTCACCATTGAGGTAAGAAACTCGAGATTCCTTGGTTGATTTGTGATTTGGGGATTTTGATGAATATTGACCCACTTTTGGTAGAGCTAGAATTAGCTCTAGGTCCAGTTAAGAGATGTGTTTAGAATGATAAGAGGAGGAAGGATTAGCTTTCAGTTTGTGTTTTGGTGAACTTTGGTTTTGGCTCTAGGTTGTGCATGCAAGAGCCTTGTTTAGGGGCTTGATGTGCCTGAGAGACCATGGTAGCGGTGTCTTGTGATGTTAACCGTTCAAGCCCTATGGAAACCCCTGAGAACTTGGGTTGTTAGAGCTTTGATGCTCATGGTGGATGGCTTGAGTGAGTCTAGGGGTGGCTCTGAGGCCATGGTTGATCTGAGATAGACCATTGAGGGTCTATGGAAAGGCTTGTGTTGGATAAGCCTAATGAACCTTAAGTTAGATGACTTGGGTTGCTGGAAAGGATTGAGATTTCTTTCTCTTAGTGGTAGTTGATGACTGCTTGATGAGCTTATATATGTTTTATGCTTGAATGGTCTGTGATATACGTTGTATGCCTAGGTAGGGCTCGACACTGTGAGTGTCAGGGACGCAGACCGTCAATCAAGGAGTGAAGCTGCAAGGCACGACTTGCCAGGTAAGCTCATCGTTCTAGGAGTGATTCCCTTTATCTAGTTTGCCACCCAAGTGGGGTGATGGTTGTTGTGCTAGACAATTGATATGTAATTGCTAAGATATATATACATATATATATATATATATATATATATATATACTGAAAGAATAGCCAATGTGGCTTATTGTTATTTATGATTAGTCGAACACCAGGATGGTGTTAGAATGCATTTGTATGAGACTAAACCCCAGGATAGACACTGAGAGAGTGTGAGGGTGATGATACACCTGTTGGTACAGGTGTGATTGGCCTTGGGCCTTCTGATGAATGAACACTATGAGGGTGTTCTGTGACTGATTATGAGATAAAGACCATGGTAGTGGTCTGTATTTGAGAATAAAAGGATAATGGAGCAGTATCGGGCTAGATGAAATTTCCTAACTAGAGGAATAGGTTTTATAGACTCCCTTAGAATGGATGATCTTCCTTGGGAGGTGCCACTGATATCCACCTAAGTCCTAAGGATTGATTGCCCAGTATGAATGTTCCTCCTTAGGCAGTGGTGACGGAAGTCCTGAGTAGTTATCCTCGGGCCAGTTTCGGAAAGTCCCGAGGGATGAGTGCCCCGGTATGGGATGATCTCTCTCCGGCATATGATTAGAAGTCCTGGGGATTGAGTGCTCCCTATGTGGATGAGCTTTCTCAGGCAGAGGCTTGGAAGTCCTAAGGGATTGAGTGCTCCCTGTGTGGATGATCTCTCTCAGGCAGTGGTTGAGAATCTTGAGGGATTGAGTGCTCCCTGTGTGGATGATCTCTCTCAGGTATTGGACTGATAGTTCTGAGGGATTGAGTGCTCCCTATGTGGATGATCTTCCTCAAACCGTGATTGGAAGTCCTGAGGGATAGAGTGCTCCCTGTGTGGATGATCTCTCTCAGGCATTGGACAGGAAAGTCCTGAGGGATTGAGTGCTCCCTGTGTGGGTGATCTCTCTCACGCAAGTGGTTGTGGAAGTCCTGGGAATGATTGCCCTACAAGGATGTTCTTTCCCAGGCCAGTATGTGTATAGATATGTTGTATCTCTAAGAGAAGGCGTTCCGAGGGGATGAGAGCCTAGAGCCTCTTAGATGAGCCATATCTGGATGAGTGAAGTCCTGAGTGGTCGCCCTCAGGCAATATGCTATACAGTTTCATGAGGTGGTGCCTCTCTGATGTGGAAAGTGTCTAGTGATAGACACTGTGCTATGGTACCTCTGTGAGATGGTTGTGAGATGGCTGTGAGAGCCAGTATGAGGTGTTGTACCTCTGATGCTGATAACATCCAGTTATGTTACCCTAGTAGTCGGATTATGAAAGCCAGGATGATGTCCTAGGCCTTGTTTCTGGTTTAGTTATGTGTGTGCTTGGAGGTGAATCAAGGTAAGGGAGGATCTCCCGGAACCCTGAGTTTACTGGGATGTTTATCTCACCCCTGTTGGGGCTGTGGTTTTCAGGTGACTCTTCTAGAAGAGAGGAGCGGTCACAGGACAGGAGGCCCTAGCAGAGTTTGTTGATATGGCTGAGGACTGCAAGTGGAAGAATAAAAGGGTGATGGTTTTTGTCTTTCTGTTGTGTACTCCCTGTGTAGGGAAGGGTGTGTGTGTACACCCATCATGCTGTACATATTTATGTTGTATAACCACAGGTGTGGTTTTGTTTTTGAGATATGTATATGTACAGAACCTTATATTGTTATGTATATGCTTTTTATTCCTCCTGATTATCTGTGTTGAGATGTTTGTTTATCTGCCTATGTTTTTATGCTCGTGTTATAACTGGATCAACAGGGGTTTGTTCTGTTAATGTTGTGTGATGGGTTTTATATTCCATGCATAATGTAATCAAGAAATTCGATTTGTATGCTTCCGCACTGTTTTCAAATAATGTTGTTAGCGTGATTCTGATATTATTAATGATAATACACCGGAGGCCTACGGGGTGTTACACTTGAAGAACTCGAGATAGGCGAGGAACAGCGGTGATTCTCGGCCACTAGAGCCAGGAGAAGGGATCCAGAGATCTTCCTTGCCGATTCTGAGGTAAGAAACTCGAGTTTCTCTGGTTAATCTTTGATTTGGGGTTTTCTATGAATAGTGACCCATTTGAGCTGGGACTAGAATTAGCCCAGGGTCCTGTAGAGAAACTTGTTTAGAACTGTGTAATGATGAAGGAATAGCTTTCAGAGATGGATTTGGTGAACTTTGATTCTTAGCTCTGCTTATGAATGAGTGACTTGGGTTGAGTCACATGTTGATGATCATAAGGCATGCAAGAGCCTTAATTATGGTTGTTCTGTGCCTGAAAGGCCAGAGGAACAGTGCCTTGAGTGAGGTGTATACCGTTTAAGCTATAGTTGAATTCTGAGATATTGAGCTGCACAGAGCTTAGAGCTCTCTATGTTGGCTTACATTGAGTCTGGGGAGTGACTCTAAAGCCTTGATTGAGTTGTGACAGACCTCTGAGGGTCTAAGAGAAGCCTAGTGTGTGCTAGGATGTCATGAACCCTAAGTTAGAGGACTTCTGATTATGCTATGTATGCTGGTTTACTTGAATTGGTTTTGATATGTGCATATATGCCTGGATTAGGGCTTGACACCGAGGGTGTCAGTGGCAGGTGCCACGGATCAGGGAGAGGACTGCAGAGCTAGGCTTTGCTAGGTAAGTTCATGGTCCCTGGGGAATGATTTCCAACTTGTCTGTGCCCCACCACACTCCGGGAGGAGTGGTGGTCATATTCATGATGCATGCATTTGGTTGTTGCATCCTCATAATGATATGCATGTGCATCTCTGCTTGCAAAATGTATGATGCCTGTGTTTAGATCTTCTGGCCAGTAAGATAGATATGGACCTCCCTAGGAGACGGGACATTCCTCCTAGTTGGTTGGCTCTTGGTTGATGATATAAAATGTATGTAATGCAGAATAACTAAAAATATAATCCAAAAAAAAAAATATAAGTATGAAACTAAAAATGTGATAAATCCTGATCACTCGGCCGCATCTCGATCCTGTGTGGTCTCCTCAGCTGCTGTCTGCTGAGTCACCGGCTGAATGATCGCATCTGTGTCCGCATCCGATGTCTGGTCAATCTGATCGGTGTGGTCGACGACTGGCTGAGGTGGCTGTGGTGGATGTGCTGGAGCTGAAGTCTGGTACTCTGAAGGGTCGATACCTAAATGAAGGCATACAGCTCCCCACATGCGTGTCTGCAATGCCAACTGCGCACTCTGAAACTCCAGCTGAGTCCTCACAAACTGCTGGAAATCAAGTAGACTCGGAGAGTCCTCGTAGAGTGGAGTGCGTGTGGGTACAGTAGATGGTGGTGGCATAGAAGTAGGTGGTGGTGATGGTGGTGCTGTCTGTGGAATGGGTGAGACTGGTGGTGTAGGAGCTGGCTGGTCAGGCTGGGGTTCATCGACTGGAAGGTCTCGAGGAGAAGCAGCGGCAATGGCCTCAGGTGTGAGCTTTGAAGCTCTGACTACCTGCTCGTCTGCTGCAGCGCTCATGGCAGTAGTATAGGTCTTATAGACCATAAGTGGCGCTATCGGGACGTCCATGTCCTCGTCCTCGTCAATAGGTACCCCCGCGTGCCGACGAAGAAGGAGGATGAGCGAAGAATGTCCAATCCAGGACCTTGTGCCGGCGTCCTGTGTCATCTGCAGGATCCTATCAGATAAAACTGAAGAAATGAATAGGTTACCTGCCCCACGGAGAATGTATAAGAGAATGGCGCGCTCTACGTTCACATCGGTTATGTTTCTCGATGGCATAACCGTGTGGTTCACAAACAGATGCCAAAAAGCTGCATCTCCTACCAGCTCTGACTTCTTCAATTTCTCTGGTATGTAGTCAAGGCTAGGCTTGGTCTGCCAAGCTGTGTATAGACCTGTGATAGCGCGGCGGATGGTGGTAGCAAGCTCTGGGACGTCATGATTATACATCTTAAAAACTGCGTCCGGCTGCATGTGCCAAAATAACCTGATGAAGTCGCATGCTGAGTAGGGGTCATAGTCAGTGTTAAGCAGGCTCTCAATGGTCTTCTCTCCAAAAGGTACTGTAACTCCTCGCACCCAAGAGCTCCTGGTGCGGTATACAGTGTCGTGATCCACGTTGGACAAGAACTCCTTCAGGATCATGCTGCTGCTGGGCTCTGGGAAGGTCACAAGTCTCTGCCACCCCCTGCGGATGATGACCTGTCTGATGGGGTTGTCTTCAGGAAATTCTTCCCACATAATCTTCCGCTCTCTAATGATCTTCTTGGGTAAGTACCAAGAATCAAACTTGGCTTGGCATTCTGCAGTGCGGAAGCGGAGTTCATCATATTCGGATGCTCTAGCTCGCTTTTTGCTACTTTCCCCACTAACCTTCTTCTTACCCTTTTGTATTGCTTTGGCTTGCTCGACCTGTTTGCCCTGAAATTCAGAAAAATCCAAGCATGTATACATATTAAACAATGGAGAATTCCCAGATTTATTTCCTTCGGTGAAAGTGACTTAGTAAGCAACAGGAAACTAGGTGTACAATCCCCATCCACCGGTTATTGTCAACCACATTCAATACATAATCAAATAATCCAATTTATGGCTCAACAGCCCAATGATAACCACACTGACATCAACTCATATCTGGGTCATTCAATTTCAGTTTAATTCCAGACAACAATTCCCAGATTTCAATTAAATAATATCAGGCAAATCATAACAGAATTGAAATATGCGTACTAGTGAGCAATCGAGTTTTGAATGAATTTAACCCATTCCCAGATTTAGATATTTGCTATGGTTGGTTAAGACATCTTCCACATTTCATTATTATCTTGAAGCCAACATGGTATAAGTGCTTAATACATATTAGTGAACATTCTAGTTTCCTACCAATCTTAGTATGGGGAGTATAATTCATAGCAAGCATGTATCAATTTACATGTTGTTAAGCCTTATGCAACAATTTATATTATACTCAAATATAGTATCAGGCTGATTAGACTTCTACAAGTAAAATCAAAATGCACATCAAGAGTCTTACAGTTCATCGATTTCAACTTAGTCATTACAATTTTCATTCATAATTCCAGGCACACATATCATTCCAGTTTCTTTTTAATTTTAATCATGTAAGCACTCATATCCAACAATTCATGTATGTGTGTTTCGTATATGTGTGTATCAAAACCACTAAGCATTACTCAATCTATTCATACTCATTCCCAGATTTTATGGCTTTTCAACAATCACCTAGCATATGATACTTACATTTGTAAACCAAACTGGATATTAATTTGTATTCACATTAGTCATTCTTCAATTCTTATGCCTAAGGAGTTCATTTCGGTGCCTATTGCATTCAAATTTTCACTCAAGCCTTTTATCAAACACATGGTGGGCACTAATTTGAATATGTATAATGTGTGTGTTGGGAATATGGCGAAACCAAAATTTTTCTTCAATTGAATCAGACCACAGACAAGATGAGAGTAGAAGTAGGTAATTATATGTATAAAAACCGAAAATGTGGCTACCTAAGGTTCTCCAAAGTTTGAGACTTACCTTGTCTTTGGCCATTGTCTACTTTGAATTGGCAAATGCAATGAAGATGATGATGGACGAACAGAACGAATGCAAGAGATATGAGACAATGTGGGTTTATAAAGAGTGAGGGGTATTGAGAGGGAGTTATGGATTGAGAGGAGTTTAGGGAGGTTGAGGAAGTTGGGGGAGTTGATTTGGGGAGAGTGGGATTAAAGGGCGCTATTTTTGGGATTTTATTTTAAAAACGGTTCCCGCGCACTCACGCGACACGCGCCACTAATGAAGTGGGTCGCACCATGCTCCAGTAAAGAAATGGGCTGTTTCAAGTGAGTCGCGTGGATTTCACGCGACTCGCGTGAGATCGCGCTTTTTGCTTCTGGGCCTTCACGCGGCTCACGTGATATCCCACGCAGGTCGCGTGGATTACCCTGGATGTCTGTTGATTTTCTATATGTGACGCGAGGCGCGTCATTTACCAAGTGGGTCGCGTGACTTAGTGCTTTTAGGCACTGCCTTATGGCGCGATATACGTGGTTTCCACGCGTGTCGCGTGAATTTATGCAGACAATAAATGCTGTTGGTTGCAGATGGCGCGAGTCACTTGGTTTCCACACGATTTGCGTGGAGGGACAGTATGTATGGCGCGATGTGCGTGGATCCCCACGCGAGTCGCGTGACTTCCCTTTTCTGATTACCTTTATATTTTCCTCCTGCTCTTTAATGCCCTAACCTATTGACTAAATTTACTTAACTACTCCTAAATGAATTAACTAAACTAATTCTATTACTTATTTAAGCAAAATTGAAATAACTTTAAAATTAGTTATGATGCATGAACTTAAAATTGCATGAATAAATTGCATGAATTGAAATCTACTACTATCAACGGAATTTAAACTTATATACAGAATTCAGTGCTTGTTTAACGTCCTTAAGCTAGACCTTTACGGCAATTCATTCAGTGTTAGATTGGAGTGGTACAGAACTTGAATTTCTGTCCACTTTACCTCCAAAGTAATGTTTCAGCCTATATCCATTTACCTTAAATACCTTATCACTATCTAAGGCTGAAATTGCTACTGTGCCATAAGGAAAAACTTCTCTTACCAGAAATGGTCCAGACCATCGTGACTTTAATTTACCCGGAAAAAGTTTCAGTCGGGAGTTGTAGAGCAGCACTTGTTGGCCCGGAACAAATTCCTTATGTCTGATGTGGTTGTCATGCCACTTTTTCGTTTTCTCCTTGTAAATTCGGGCATTCTCATAAGCCTTCAACCTAAACTCATCTAATTCATTTAACTGTAACAACCGCTTTTCATTAGCTTTGGTTAGTTCAAAATTTAAAAATTTGGTTGCCCACAAAGCTTTATGTTCAAGTTCAAGTGGTAGATGACAAGACTTACCGTAGAGGAGTTGAAAAGGAGACATACCAATTGGAGTCTTAAATGCGGTTCTGTATGCCCACAAGGCATCATCCAACTTCTTGGACCAGTCCTTCCTTGATGTTCCAACGGTTTTCTCTAGAATTCGCTTCAGCTCCCGGTTGGAAATCTCAACTTGACCACTAGTTTGAGGGTGGTATGGGGTTGCTACCTTGTGTTTTACTCCATATTTAGCTAACAAGCTTTCAAGGTGCTTGTTGCAGAAATGCGTTCCTCCATCACTTATTATGGCTCTTGGTACACCAAATCGTGTAAAAATATACTTTCTTAGAAAGTTTATCACCACCTTAGCATCATTTGTGGTTAATGCAGTTGCTTCAACCCACTTAGAGACATAGTCCACAGCAACTAGTATATATTGGTTACCAAATGATTTAGGGAATGGTCCCATGAAGTCAATACCCCATACATCAAATAATTCGACTTCTTGTATGTTGTTTAAGGGCATCTCATCTCTGCGAGACACATTCCCAGTTCGTTGACAGTTATCACATTGTTGCACAAAATCCTTTGCATCCTTAAATATGGTTGGCCAGTAGTAGCCACATTGTAAGATCTTTTGTGCTGTCCGGTTAACACCAAAATGTCCTCCGTAGTTGGATGAATGGCAGTGCCACAGAATATCCGGCACTTCACTTTCAGCTACACACCTACGGATAATATTGTCAGCACAATTAAAGTATAAGTAAGGATTATCCCAAAGATACCTCTCAGAATCACTTAAAAACTTCTTCCTCTGCTGCCAAGTGAATGTCTCAGGGATGATTTTAGCAGCTTTGTAGTTTGTCATTTCAGCAAACCATGGAGTAACTCCAACAGCAAATATTTGCTCATCAGGGAAAACTTCATTTATCTCTATTTCTGGTCCATCTTGCAGCTCCTTATGCTGAATTCTAGATAGGTGATCTGCAACTTTGTTCTCCACTCCAGCTTTATCTCTAATTTCCAGATCAAATTCCTGCAAGAGTAACATCCATCGCAACAAACGAGGCTTTGCATCTTGTTTATGCAGTAAGAATTTAAGAGCTGCATGGTCAGTGTAAATAATTATTACTTTAGACCCTACTAAATAAGATCTAAACTTATCTAAAGCATAAACTACAGCTAGCATTTCCTTTTCAGTAGTTGCATAATTAACTTGTGCTTCATTAAGAACTTTACTAGCATAGTAAATGACATGCAATTTCTTTTCTTTTCTTTGTCCTAAAACAGCACCTACTGCATAATCACTAGCATCACACATTAGTTCAAAAGGTAAACTCCAATCCGGAGCTGTTATAACTGGTGCAGTGGTGAGTTTTTGTTTTAACACGTTAAATGCATCAAGACATGCATCATTAAACACAAATTCTGCATCTTTTTCCAGTAATTGACTCAGTGGCTTTGCAATTTTGGGAAAGTCCTTGATGAATCGACGATAAAATCCTGCATGACCAAGAAAACTACGAACACCATTAACGTTAATAGGGGAGGTAATTTCTCAATAAGTAAAAGTTTAGTTCTATCTACCTCTAGTCCCATTTCAGATATTTTGTGTCCAAGTACTATACCTTCTCTAACCATAAAATGGCATTTTTCCCAATTTAAGACTAAATTAGTTTCTTGGCATCTCTTTAATACTTTTGCTAAATTAGTTAAACATGTATCAAAACAAGGCCCGAAAACAGAAAAGTCGTCCATAAATACCTCTAGGCCTCTTTCTACCATGTCTAAAAAAATAGAAAGCATGCACCTTTGGAAAGTTGCAGGTGCATTGCACAACCCGAATGGCATCCTCCGATAGGCGAATACTCCGAATGGACAGGTAAATGCGGTCTTTTCTTGATCCTCCGGTGCAACTGGAATTTGGTTATATCCAGAGTAACCGTCAAGGAAACAGTAGTAGTCATGACCGGCTAAACGTTCAAGCATTTGGTCCATGAATGGAAGTGGGAAGTGGTCTTTGCGAGTTGCTTCATTAAGCCTTCGGTAATCTACACACATTCTCCAGCCCGTGATCGTCCTTGACGGAATCAATTCATTCTTTTCATTTTGTATCACGGTCATTCCTCCTTTCTTTGGAACAACTTGGACTGGACTTACCCATGGTGTATCAGAAATTGGATAGATCATACCTGCATCCAAAAGCTTGACAACCTCCTTTCTTACCACTTCTTTCATCACAGGATTAAGCCTTCTTTGGGGCTATCTCACAGGTTTCACGTCAGTGTCCATTAAAATTTTATGAGTGCAAAAGGAAGGGTTTATACCTTTGAGGTCTGAAATAGACCAATCGATAGCGGATTTGTGTTCCTTAAGCATTTTAATCAATTTGACTTCTTCATGCCAATCCAGCCCTTTGTTAATTATTACTGGATAAGTTTCATGATCTCCAAGGAAGACATACTTCAAATGTTCCGGCAACTCTTTAAGCTCAACTTTGGGTGCTCCGGAAAGGATGTCATCTTCTTTAACTTCCAGCTCTTCAACCTCATGTTCTGCTGATTTCGCTGCATTATTGGAATTTGTTTCTGCAACTTTTTCTTCCACTTCGTAGGTGGTTTCAAGGTGCTCTGCTGCAGAATTTTCTGCATAATTTTCAGCAACTGTGACGTCAAAATCCTGCAGTTGTGCTGGTGATTTTTCTGCATGTTCCTCTTGGATATTATTGGCTGCATCTTGTGATATATTTTCCTTATCAATTGCTGCAGCATTTGCCTTAAAACCTGCACAAATCACATCATCTAATACATCTATACGAAAACAGTCATGTTCATCATTAGGATGTTTCATTGCATCAAACACACTAAAAACCACAGACTCATTATCCAATCTTAACTCTAGTTTGCCTTGCTCAACATCTATCAAGGCTCTAGCAGTGGCTAGAAAAGATCTTCCTAAAAGTAGGGGAATTTCACTTTCCCTTTCCATATCAAGCACAATAAAATCTGCAGGAAATATAAACTTATCTACCTTTACTAGAACATCTTCTATTACCCCAGAGGGTGTCCTTAAAGACCTATCCGCTAATTGCAGAGACACTCTAGTTGGTTTGAGTTCAGTTATACCTAGGGACTTACACATAGATAATGGCATCAGATTTATACTAGCCCCTAAGTCACATAATGCTTTACCTACATCAATATTATCGATAGCTATAGGAATATTAAAACTCCCTGGATCTCTCAATTTTGGAGGAAGCCTCCTTTGAATGATTGCGCTACATTCCTCCGTGAGTGCTATGGTTTCACATTCCTTCAGCTTTTTCTTGTTGGATAGGAGTTCCTTCATGAATCTTGCATAGTTTGGCATGTTAGCTAATGCCTCCGCGAACGGTATGTTGATATGCAACTTCTTGAACATCTCCAAAAATCTTAAAAACTGTCGCTTTTGCTCTTGTTGCTTGGTCAATATAGGATATGGAGGTTTTTCAAAGCGTGAAAAATCCCACTTCTTTGGTGGAGGCATAGGATCTTTCTCCTCTAAATTTTCTGCAACTTTTGCCTTATCTTTTTCAGTTGCTGCAGAATTTTTCTCCACCTCTTGAATGCTTGATTCAGGCTTCTCCGGAGTGACTAATACTTTACCGCTTCTGATTGTGATGGCTTTAGCATGTTCTCTTGGGTTCACAACCGTATCACTTGGAAATTGACCTTGTGACCTCTCAGCCATTTGTTTTGCAAGTTGGCCAATTTGGTTCTCCAAATTTCTGATAGAAGCATCTTGATTGGTCCTGTGGGCCCTTGTTTCAGCAATAAACTCTGTGGTGGTTTTAGTTAGTTGCATCACCACTTTTTCCAGCTCCGATGGTTCTTTGTTTGGAATAGGAGGGGGCTGCAAGTAGTTGTTGGACTTATAATCTAAACCACCTCCTTGAAATCTTCTCTGATAGTTATTTCCAGCTGCATAATTATTGTTCCTTTGGTATGGCTGCTGCTGGTACGGTTGTTGTTGTTGCCTTTGATCATTCCAAACACCATTTACCTGCACAGGGTCAGCACCAACTAAAATAGGACAAGTGTTAGATTCATGCTCACCTTGGCAATACTCACACACAATATATGGTTTGCTTGTGCCCACTTGTGCTGCAGAAACTTGCAATCGGTCCATCTTCTCATTTAATTTGGCCAATTGCTGTGCTAAAAGCTTTTGTTCTGCAAGCATTGCATCACTAGCATTTAACTGAATAGGCTCCCTCTTTGGCTGAAGTGTATGGCTTTCATTCTCAGTTCTTGCCAAAGATTTGATCAGCTCATATGTTTGTGCGGCGGTTTTGGATCTTATAGTACCACCGGCTGCAACGTTTACCATCATTCTTGTTTCAGGAGTCATGCCATTGAAAAATATTCTGACCTGTTTACCTACAGGCATATCATATTGAGGGCATCTCCTTACTAAAGCTTGGAATCTTTTCCATGCAGTGCATAGAGTTTCTCTTCCACTTTGCGTGAAATTGGTGATTTCGTTCACCAATCTATTGTACTTATCCATAGAGAAATACTCTGCAAAAAATCTTGAAACCAAGTCATCCCAAGTCGCTATACTGTTTGATGTCTGACAATTCAGCCACCTCAAAGCATTGTCTTTCACAGCAAACGGGAATAAACTTAGCCTCACGGCATCATCGGAGACTCCTTGGTGTCTAATGGTATCACAAATTCTGAGAAATCTGTCTATGAAATCATGAGGGTCTTCCGAATCATCTCCTCCAAACTGACTGCGCTCCACCAATGATATCAATGAAGGGTTTATATCAAAATGATTGGCTTGGATTGGTGGTCTCACAATACTAGAGTTTGGTCTTGTGAACATAGGAGCCAGAATATCCTCCATAAGTTCATCTTCAGGTCGTAGCCTTGGTGGGGGCTGATTGTGTAGTTCTTCAGCCATCTCTTCCGACTCAAATTCTGGAAGTGAATCAAAGTCGAACAGTTCCGCTTCTCTTCTTCTTTGTCTAGCTAGCCTCCTTCGGAGTGTTCTCTCAATTTCAGGATCAAATTCTAATTCCTCAGAGCTAACTGAACTTCGCATAAAAACTAAGAGAAGTGGTTACAATCACAAATTTTAAAAATTACTGAAAAATCTATTACCAATCCCCGGCAACGGCGCCAAAAACTTGTTGCGCGATTTATGCGAATGTATATACGGCAAGTGCACCGATCGTTTAACAAGTAATAAAGTGTAAGTAAAGTATCGTCTCCACAGGGATTGGAAAGATTCCACAATAATTATAAAGATTATGATTGAACAAGAAACAGAAAATTACGCAAAAGTAGTTGGATGATTGTGTTGAATTGAGAATGAAAATTAAACAAAACAGTAAAATTAAAATCGAGAAATTACCAATGAGAAATAATTGTGGTCAGGCACAATCCCTTATAAGCATTACCTCCTTCAATTGACTGAATATTCTAACTTGAAGTTTACATAAGATAAATCTCTCCTATATTCGTAAATCCTAGAACTACTAGAGTCATAACCAGCGATTTAACCCTTTAATTCGATCGAGAACCCTAACCTTCTAGCGATTCTGTCAAACTAAGAATTCA